>CM033750.1:22020509-22620509 GCA_019671005.1 Hibiscus mutabilis
TTGTTGTACAAGCTATGGTATCGCAGCGAGGCCATGGGCGCGGACGGGGTCATTTTTAGTGTAGAGAGAATGGTCAGAGTACAGTCGCTCATGCTATGGTGGTTCAACCCAAGGGTGATGGACCGACGAGAATTTTTGCACATCGCGTAAGAAGGAATAACACGAATGTGACTGCAGGTACATTTACTTTACAGTCCATACCATTGCTTTCTTGGATTGATTCTGGTTCTACACATTCATACATCTTGCGCGGACATTCTTGGTTGCTTGATATACCTGTTGAGTTGTTAGATGCTGGTATGTGAGTAACTAGTTCTTTTGGCGAGACAATAGTAGCTAGGAGGTTGTTTAGGAGGTCTCCCTTGATGGTCAAGGGAACATGCTTGTGGTCGATCTAATGGAGTTGTTGTTTTACGGGTTTGATGTATTTTGCGAATGGATTGGTTATCAGAGCATCGAGTTGTGGTTGATTTTAAGACCAAGAGAGTTTCGTTGAGCCTTACTGAGGATTATGAAGTGGTGGTTGTAGGTGAAAATGTTAAATTCTTGTCCAATGTGGTTTTGGCTTTAGAAGCGCGAAAGTTGTTAGAATCTGGGAGTCCAACATATCTAGCGTATGTTATAAATCCAGATATGAAGGAGGTGCCTACCCAGGATATTCACACAGTTTTGATTTTCCAAGAGTGTTTTTGAAAGAGTTACCTGGTTTGCCACCGGACATGTAGGTAGATTTTTACATTGAAACGTACACAGATACAGCTCCGATATCGGTTGTTCCATATCGCATGGCACTGAAGGAGTTAAAAGAATTGAAGATGTAGTTGTAGGAGTTGTTGGATTGAGGGTTCATTCGGCCTAGTGTTTCACCATAGAGAGCACTAGTGCTATTTGTGAAAAAGAATGATGGCACGATGAAAATGTGCATTGATTATTGACAACTGAACAAGTTGACGGTTAAGAATAAGTATTATTTGCTAAGGATTGATGATATGTTTGACCAGTTCTAGGGAGCTACAATGTTTTTCAAGATTGATTTCAGGTCAGGGTATTATCAGTTGAAGGTGAAGGATACAGACGTGCCGAAGCTAGCTTTTCGCATGCGCTACGAGCATTAAGAGTTATTGGTGATGCCGTTTGGGTTAACAAATGTACCTACAGCTTTCATAGACATGATGAATCGGGTATTCCATGAATTCTTGGATCAATTCGTGGTTGTGTTCATTGATGACATTCTCGTGTACTCACATACTGAGGAAGATCACGATCGGCACCTACGGATTGTGTTGCAAGTTCTATTGGATAATAAGCTTTATGCTAAGTAAGCAAGTGCGAGTTTTGGATCAAGCACGAGGTTTTCCTTGGACATGTTGTTTCGGTTGAAGGTATCTAGGTGGATACACAGAAGATTAAAGCTATTGTGAATTGGAAACAACCAAAGTCTGTGTTAGAGGTTCTTAGTTTTTTGGGGTTAGCTGGGTATTATAGATGCTTTGTGGATGGATTTTTAAGGATTGCTTCTCCTTTAACGAATTTGTTGCAAAATGATGTAAGTTTTGAGTGGACAGAGGGTAGACAACAAGCCTTTGATAAGTTGAAAAAAGCTTTGACACAAGCTTTGATCTTGATTCAACCTGAGTTAGGGAAAGAGTTTGTTATGTATAAAGATACATCCTATGTTGGGTTGGGGTGCATGTAGATGCAGGAAGGAAAGGTTGTGGCTTATGCATCTAGGTAATTGAAGGTGCACGAGCGCAACTATCTTACGCGTGATATAGAGCTTGCTGTGGTGGTTTTTGCATTGAAAATTTGGAGGCACTGCCTTTATGGTGAGAAGTGTATTGTGTACACAGATCATAAAAGTTTAAAGTATCTGATGTCACAGAAAAAGTTAAATATTAGGCAACAAAGATGGTTGTAGTTGTTTAAGGATTATGACTTGATGATTGAGTATCACCCGAGAAAGGCTACTGTTGTAGCTGATGCTTTCAATAGGAAGGTTGTGGTAGAGTTGAGGGCGATGTTTTCTAACCTAAGTGTGACACGAAATGGTGGCTTATTGGCTGAGTTGCAAGTGAAGCCATCGTGGTTGCAGTTGATCAAGGAGAAGCAACCGTATGATGACTCCTTGGTATTGCATGTTAAGGATTTTATGGATGGCAATCAGAAAGATTTTTGTTTTAGGGAGGATGGTGTTTCATACTTCAAAGATCGAGTGGTGGTACAGAAAGATGAAGAGTTAAGGAGTATTATCTTAGTTGAGGCACACTCAAGTCCTTTTGCTATGCACCCGGGAAGTACAAAAATGTAACAGGATTTGAAAAAATGAGTCTTTCTGGGTTGGTTTGAAGATGGATATAGGAGATTTTGTTGCTCGATATATGGTTTGCCAACGTGTTAAGGCATAGCATAAATTTCCTTCTAGATTGTTTCAGTCATTGTAGATTCCATAATGGAAATGGGAGAGAATTACCATGGAATTTGTGTCTGGTTTGCCTTTGACGCCAAGGAAGAATAATTCTGTTTGGGTGATAGTGGATAGGTTTACGAAGTGTGCGCATTTCTTATATGTGCATACGATGTATACCTTGGATAAGTTGGCAGAGTTATATATTGCAGAGTTTGTGAGGTTGCACAGGATGCCTAAGTCTATAATATCAGATAGAGATCCGCACTTTCCAATGAGGTTTTGGGAGTGTTTGTATAGGGTGATGGGTACGCGGTTGAATTTTAGTACTTCATATCATCCTTAAATGGATGGTCAGTCTGAACACGTTATCCAAGTGTTAGAGGATATGTTACGGTGTTGCATCATTGATTTCCAAGGAACGTGGGAGAAGCAGTTACCTTTGGTGGAGTTTGCCTATAACAATAGCTATCAGGCTAGTATTTAAATGGCTCTGTACGATGCTTTGTATGGTAGAAAGTGTCGTACGCCACTTTATTGGGCGGGTGCGGGCGAGAAGTTTGTTTCCTTACCTGATGTGTTGAAGGACACCAATGAGAAGGTGAAGCTTATCTATGACTGGTTGAAGGCGGCTTTTGGAAAAAGTCTTATGTTCACTTGAAGCGTATGGAGATTGAGTTTGCGGTTGGAGATCTGGTGTTTCTTAATGTTTTGCCTTGGAAGAAGGTTATGAGGTTTGGATGTAAGGGTACGCTAAGTCTAAGGTTTATTGGGCCTTATGAGGTGTTGGAACGTGTTGGTCTAGGTCCTTATAACTTGAGGTTGCCAGCAGAATTGCAGAAGATACATGATGTTTTCCATGTATCGATGCTTCAGAGGTATATGCCAGATCCTTCACATGTGATGCTTGTTAAGGAGATTGAGTTGAATCCGAATTTCACCTATGATGAAGAACCATTGAAAATTCTGGATTCTAGCACCAAGGTTCTTCGTGGCAAGACCATAGAGTTGGTGAAAGTGTTGTGGCGACACGGTGGGGTTAATAAAGCTGCATGGGAAAGTAAGGATGACATGAAAAAGCAGTTTTCTTACCTTTTTCCTCCAGGTAAATTTTAAGTACGAAATTTCTTAAGGGGGAGAGTTGTAACGCCCTGATTTTGGCCTAGATGTTAGATAGGTTGGTTAGACAGTTCATGAGAACCGGAGTAGGGAATTCCAGTTAGTTTCAGGAATTTAATCTTCATAAATTATTTTGGCTAAAATAAAATTTGGAGAAAATGCTAGAAAATATTAAATTAATATTATAATTGTTTTTGGTAAACTCAATTTGGAGAAATTAAATTGGATTTTGGGATATTTTGGTCTGGTGACTAAAACGTAAAATTTTCAAAATTGTTTTTAGTGACTAAATCGTAAAAGGGTCAAAACTTAGAAACTTTAAGGAGCTAATTAACCAAACTTTTTCATCAGATTTTTCTCTTAATTTAGGCTATTTAAAAAGGTTTTAATGATAAAATAAATTAGAATTAATAAAAGGATTTTTAATTTCACAAATCATTTTCTCACGTAACTAATTTTGTTCTCACTTTTCTGTCAACTTTACAAGCAGCCGAACTATTAAAATCTTTACAAAATTTTTAGGAATCAATCTCTTTTAATTTCCATTTGGTTTCCTACTTGATTTCTTTGATTCCTACAAAAAAAATCTACTTGGATTTCAACTAATCTTTGCCAATTAAGGGAGAAATCGGCAATCATAGGTGATTTTCGTTTCTCTCCTCTAATTAAAGGTTCTTTAATGAAATTCTCATGTTTTTGATCCTTTACAACTGATTTTTGTTATGTGTTTATGATTTAATTAAGATTTTATGGATTAAATTGTGTTTTGATGAGAAATTGGAAGAAGATTGGTATGGATCTATTTTGCCTTGATTCTAATTTATTTTGAACACTTAAGATATGTGTTTTAATGTTGAAAGAAGAGATTAATTAAAGAAATTCCAAAACTATGTTAATTGCTAATTTTCTAGGTTGTAAATAGTTGGATTTTGGTGTGATCTTGGTGTTGTAGAATTCCTGGAGGAGTAAGAACGTTATAAGGATGATTTTGGATGTTAGTTGATGTTGTTAAGATGTTAAAATTGATAGGTTTTGGCTGGGCTTTGTTTAGATGAAGTTTGGTGCTGATTTCGATTATTCTAGAGTAGCATTTAGTGGTTTTAAGTGAGGCGAAGTGGTGTTTTTTGGTTGCTGGAAATTAGAGATGCATGGAAGTTCATTAATCCTCTACTTTTTATTTGGGTAAATCAGGGGAGTTAAATCCTTTAGCTTTTGGAGAGGTTTTAGAGGCTCCGAAAGATTAATTGTGCATCGACAAGTGGATCGCTTGGTTGTCGGTGAGTGGAAACATGGTTTACTGCTTTTAAAAGGTGTAATACTCCTAAAACCGAGCTAGGAATTTTACAAAGTGATCACATGCTTGATAATGTTATCTTTGAAATTCTAAAGATTCGATTTGAGTCAATTGAATAAGTAAGTCTGTAATATCCCAAACTTTGGCATACAAATATGCTATAATGAACCACTAGTTAATTGCTATAGAATTTTCATTCATTAAACTAATTCAGTGAATTGGGACTAAATGGGAATAAAAGAGAAATGGATGACCATTTACATTAAGGATTAATCGGGCATAAGTGAACTATGGGAGATTGCATGCTAAATTAGAAATACTAAGGGGTCTTGTACACATGTCATTCTAGAGAACAATGACATGTATGAGTCAGCTAAGTGAGGGATAAGGCAACCATTATCTCCATCTTCCTCAAGTACACTGAAATGCCTAGTTGAGAGGTTAGAGAGGGAGAGCTCTCAAAAGCTTCATTCGATTCACATGGTTGAACCATTTTCGAATGATTTTAAATTATAAGGTAAGGGTTCATCACATTTCTTTTTATCTAGGATAACCATGCTGATTTTTCTTTAGGTTGTTAATAAGGATAGGATTCCCCTATAGATTCTTTATAACCATGTTCGGTTGAATTGTTAGAGAATAGCAATTTCTTTTGTGTATTATTTTTCTGGAGTCCTTCGAATAATACATGTCAAATTCTATGTTGATTGTGAAATTTTGGTGAACCTAGAAGTTATGAGCTGCTAAACTATTCGAATAGTGAACATGCATAATTGTTATGCTTTTATGATTCATGCCATGTAACTTGGTGGTTGAGGGGCTTGTTATGAATTCCTAATGTTGTAGGAGCAAATAGAGTATTAGATTGAGTTAATTGAATGACTAGAACATGCGATTGAAATTGAATTATGATCTCACTGCTTAGTAGAAACCATCTATGGACAGTTTTATGAAAATAAAGAATTGTTTTTGGAACTGTTTTGAAATACTAGAAATAGGAGGACTGCTTTGTAAAATTTAAAGGACTGTTTTGAGGTGAAATTTGGATGTTTTGGGACTGTTTTGTAAAACTGGAAACATGGGACTATTTTGCAATTAATTAGGAGCTGATTTGGAGGTCTAAAACAGGGGATTTTCTTGAAAATAAATTGCTTATGGGCTATTTTGTAAACTAAACTGTTGGGCTGATTTGCAAAATGTTATGGACTGTTTTTTTACTATATTGGGGACTGTTTTTACAACTAAATTAAGGACAACATAAAAGTTAATAAGGGGGCTGTTTTCTAGAGTCTAATAACATGTAAAAGCGAGGATTAAGTTGTATTGTTTGATATGAGAAAGTATGACAAGAGTAGGTACCTTTAAGGGACAATGTGTATGCCTATGAAAAGTGTGTAAATGATTGAATGAATTGAGTTACTAAGTTAAGTATACAACGAATAGTAATATGTGCATATTGTCTCCTCTAGAGCAAGACCAAGTGGAAGACAACGTTGCTAGGAAGGATCAAGGTGGCATTGTGATCAAGGACCGAAACTAGCCTTCAATTTGTGAGTGTAGTTTTAAGTCTCGGGATAGACTAAAACTATCCCGAGCATTCTTATTTTCTTTGTATAAATTTGATTACTCATTAGACTAAGAATTGCCCGTACAAATAAGTTTGGATGCAAAGGTAAGTACAAAAATTAAAAGCTATATGTGAGTTTGTTTGAAATGTTATGAAATGCATGTTAGTTTCAAAAGCTATATGTAATTAAAATGTTCAAGAAGCTATGGAATGCACACTATGTTTGAAAACTTCATGTAATTAAGCTCAAGAATATACTATGAATTAAGCTTTGACCATTTGGTTATAAAAAAAATGTGAAATTATACTCAAACAAGATTCTAGCATGATGTGATAACTTATAAGCTTTGTTCATGCAATTGTAAGAATGTGGGACTATGCCCATTTATGATACGAATAAGATATGTTATTTGATTAAGGAGCTAAGCTCAATTCTGATTCTGATATGATAAGATTTAATTGAAAAGCCTTGGTTTCGGGTCAGTCATAGGTATAGTTGGCATGCCATAGAGTCCGTTGAGCTCGTGTTTAGGGTGGACTAGGCGACAGTAGGATGGAAGTGTTGAGGTCATTTGGTCACAGTAAGAGGGATTGATCGATACTATGAGTACTTTTCTATTGGCGACAGTTGGTTGGGGATTCAAGTACCTAGGTTGTTACTTGATTCTCAAGGCTATGATAAAGACCAAATACTGAAATTTGCAAGTTAAACGAATAAACTATGCTTGATAATATATGTTATAAATATACATGTTCTTGAGATACTATGTTTAATAACTTGGGTAACATGTAACCATGTTTATAGGATGCTATGTTTGATATTATATGTAATAAATAATCATAAGTTGATGACATGCTAAGTTTGGTAGCTTATATGATAAGTAGTTTAAGTTCATGACATACTATGTTAATAACTTATTTGATAAATAAAATCATGCCTATGATGTGCTATGACTATGATGTGTTAGATGTCTTATGAGACAAGTAATTCAGAATTTGAATAGCTTATGTAATAAGTAACCATAATTAAGTGATGCCTTATTTAAGAAAAAATTATGAATTCTCAGATTAATCTATTGAATCAACATGAAAACTTGCATATTAAGAAATTAACATTTAGATGAAGTTGTGCATAATTGGATATAAATGAATATGTTTGGACTGTTTTTGTAATGTATAAATGTGTATACATGTTTATTGGACTGTTTTTGCAATGTATAAATGTGTATACATGTCTATTGGAATGTTTTTGCAATATATAAATGTGTATATATGTCTATTGGACTGTTTTTGCAATATATAAATGTGTATAATGTATAAATGTGTATACATGTCTATTGGACTGTTTTTGCAATGTATAAATGTGTATACATGTCTATTGGACTGTTTTTGCAATGTAGAAATGTGTATACATGTCTATTGGACTATTTTTGCAATGTATAAATGTGTATACATGGCTATTGGACTGTTTTGGATAAAAATGAATTTATTTAGAATGTGTATACATGGCTATCGAACAATTTTGGATATAAATGAATATGTTTGGATAGTTTTTGCAATGTATAAATGTGTATACATGTCTATTGGACTGTTTTTGCAATGTATAAATGTGTATACATGGCTATTGGACTGCTTTGGATATAAATGAATATGTTTGGACTGTTTTTGCAATGTATAAATGTGTATACATGGCTATTGGACTGTTTTGGATATAAATGAATATGTCTGGACTGTTCTTGCAATGTATAAATGTGTATACATGGCTATTGGAATGTTTTGGATATAAATGAATATGTTTGGACTATTTTTGCAAAGTATAAATGTGTATACATGGCTATCGGACTGTTTTGAATATAAATGAATATGTTTGGGCTGTTTTTGCAATGTACAAATGTGTAAACATGTCTATTGGACTGTTTTGTAGATAAATGAATATGTTTGGACTGTTTTGCAATGTATAAATGTGTATACCCATCTATTGGATAGTGTTGATTGTATAATTGTATACATATGATTAGTGGACTGTTTTAGTTAAATTCAAGCATTTCTTGGAGTGTTTTGAACATACGAGTATCTCATGAATATGACATGATATGTTGTTATCGGGTGTCAAGTAACTTACATGCAAATATGATAGTCTAATAATTTGTGAGATAAGTAACAATGTTCACAAAATGCTATGTTTGATAATGTATATAAAAAGTAACCATGACCTGGATATGTTACGTGTAATATCTTCAGTGTTATGTAACTCATGAACATGATGTGTATGCTCATCGTTTTTCCTAATTTTAATTGATTATCAAACTAGTTGAATAGACATGTTTCATGTGAATAATCAAGTACACTCGGTATTCTTTGTTGAACATTACGTGTGTTTATGTTCATGTCCGAATCAAATATCATGTATAAGAATAAGTATTTGTTTGTGTGTGTCTTGTGCTAATATGACCAACCTCTTGTCCAAGCTTAATATGTGAAAGGATAGATTATTGTTTCATACTAATAGTTTCTTTAAGCTACCTCACTAAGCCCATGCTTACTTTATCCTTTCAATGCATTTCAGGATGAATTTGCTTAAAAGTATCTTTTGGGCTCTGACGAGATCACAAGCGTTGGTCGTTAAGAATGCATTGTGCATAATAACTTCTTGTTTGATTTTATATGTTTATAAGCTTTATAATTATTTAGAGCGTTGTAATGGGCCTTTAATTATTTTATAGTTGCTTGCTATATATGATATAATAGTTAGTATGATGGTATGATTGTTTAAGTATCTATATGTGCCTTAAGTTGGTAGACTACCTTGATGTCATGCGTATAAGTTGGCTGATATATATCTATTTATTAACATGTGTTAACTCTAAAATGGTAACGCATTTCGTATGATTAGATGGGTGGTTAAAATAATTAGTTGTTAAGTATGTCAACGAATTCGTGTAAGGTTTTGCTATGTGAAAGTTATATGTAACTGAAATTGATTGATTTAAGATTTGAAATAACTTGATCTTAGTATTTGAGTGTAACTATCACGTTGTTGTAAATGGTCTATAATACTCATGATTGCTTGTTGGATAAGCCTTTTACTTCCAGCAATGATTAAACTCAACTATCACCCCAAAAACCCTTGATTAACAACCTTAAACATAAGAGATTCAACTTGTTTCGGGATTACAATGTTAAAACCAAGTTATTAACTCAATTAAACATCAAAATCATGATATAATCTGATCAAAATCCTAGCAAAACAGAACAAGTACGAAGATCCACAAATTTCATCAATCAAAACACAATTAAACCAATTTTCCTCAATTAAACTATCAAAACACATTATAAAATAATTGTAAAGAGTCAACAACTTAGGAATTTCACTAAAGAACCTTTCATTAGAGGAGGAGAATGAACCTTACCTCTAATGGATGCTTTCTCCCTTAATTGGATGATTTACATGAGAAAACAAAGTTAAAACAATAAGGACTTGGTAAACTAACAACAAAGAATCATTTAAAACAAAAGATTTAAGAAAAGAAAGGTTTACCTGAAGATTTAGAAGACAAAATTGATGTTTAGCTGGAGAAATTTTGAGAGAAAATATTTTGAGAAAGTTAGTTACGCGATTTTTGTTTTAAAGCTTTTAATTACAAATTAATTCTCCCCAACCTATTTATATTTTCTAAAATACTTTAAAAATAGTCAATTAAGGGATAAAGTCTGATATTAGACTTTTAGGGCAATTAGCTCCTTAAATATTCAAAGTTTTGACTCTTTACAAAACAATCACCAAAAACAATTTTCAAAGTTTTCATTTTGGTCACTAGTCCAAAATGTCCGATTTCCAAAACTCGTTTTCCAATTTTGACTTTACCATAATCATTAATATATTTATAATGATTTTAGAATATTTTTCCACAATTTTATCACCTTCAAAAATATTTAATCCAATTTAATCTTGAAACCGACTCGAATCACTAATATCGGTCCACCGAACCTTCGAACCAACCCTTAAAACATCTAAGCTCAAAGTCGGGGTGTTACAAATCTCCCCCACTTAAGAAATTTCATCCCCAAAATTTACCTGGAGGAAACAAATGCGAAAATTGCTCCAACATGTCCGACTTGCTTTCCCACGTGGCTTCCTCGACACCACGGTGTCGCCACAAGACGTTAACAAGCTCAACCATCTTTCCACGAAGAACTTTGCTGCTGGAATCAAGGATGTCCACCGGTTCCTCATCATAGGATAAATCTGGCCTCAATTTAATATGCTCCACCGGCATAACATGCGATGGATCCAATTGACACCTCTACAACATAGATACATGGAACACATCATGTATTTTCTCCAACTCGGGAGGCAACCTCAACCGAAAAGTCACAGGTCCAACACGCTCAAAAACCTCATATGGTCCAATAAACCTCGAACCCTTATGTCTGAATTGCATCACCTTTTTCCGTGGTGACAATTTCAAGAATACACGGTCGCCCACCGCTTATTCAATTTCCCTACGCTTCAAATCCGTGTAAGATTTCTGTCGATCCGCAGCTGCTTTCAAGCGATCACACACAAGTTTTACCTTCTCATTCGTGTCTTTCAACACATCCGGCAAGGAAATATGCTTTTCCCCTACCTTAGCCCAACACAAAGGCATACGACATCTCCGGCCATACAATGCCTCATACGGTGCCATTTGTATACTCGATTGGTAACTGTTGTTATACGCAAACTCAAACAAAGGTAAATGCTTCTCCCAGGTTCCTTGAAACTCAGTAATACAACATCTTAGTATATCCTCCAAAACCTGGATAACCCGCTAAGACTGACCATCCGACTGAGGATGATACGCGGTGCTAAAATTCAACCTCATACCCAAAGCCCAATGCAAACTCACCCAAAACCTCGATGTACCCCTCGGATCTCTATCTGAAATAATGGACTTAGGTATCCTGTGTAAATCACGATCTCATAAATGTACAAATCTGCCAACTTCTCCAAGGTGGACGCCGTATGCACTGGCAGAAAATGTGCACACTTTGTAAATCGATCTACAATCACCCAAATGGAATCATTTTTAGCAGGTGTCATAGGTAACCCTAACACAAAATCCATGGTGATTCTCTCCCACTTCCATTCTGAAATTCTCAACAGCTGCAACAACCCGGATGGAAACTAATGTTCAGCCTTGACCCGCTGACACACCATGCACTTAGAAACAAACTCAACCACATCCTTTTTCAAACCAACCCAATAGTATACCTCTTGCAGTCCACGATACATCTTAACACTACCGGGATGCATATCAAAAAGACAAGAATGTGCCTCTATCAAAATAGTGTGCCTCAAATCCGGATCATTCGACACCACTATTCGACCCTTGAAACACAAAACTCCATCATCATCAAAATAAAAATTCGTCAGATTACTCTTCGATATATCCTTAACATTCTCAACCAAGGAATAATTAAACAGTTGCTTAGCTTTAATCTTCTATGACAATGTAGGCTTAACTTGCAGCTCAGCCAACAATCCACATTCCCGTGTCACACTCAACCTCGCAAACATAGCCCTAAGCTCAACTGCAACTTTACGACTCAACGCATTCGCAACCATATTAGCTTTTCCAGGATGATACTCGATCGTCAAGTCATAATCCTTAAGCAACTCTAACCATCTACGTTGCATAAGATTCAAATCCTTTTGAGACATCAAATACTTCAAACTCTTATGGTTCGTAAAAACAACACACTTCTCACCATAAAGGTAATATCTCCAGATTTTCAGGGCGAACACCACAGCTGCAAGCTCCAAATCATGAGTCAGATAATTTCACTCATGAACCTTCAACTATCTCGATGCATAGGCCACAACCTTACCATCTTGCATCAGCACACAACCCAAACCAACATAAGACGCATCACTATAAACCATAAACTCTTTCCCAGATTAAGGTTGAATCAACATAGGAGTATGTGTTAAAACTTCCTTCAACTTCTCAAAACTATGTTGTTGCTTCTCTGTCCACACGTAAGGAACATTCTTTTGCAACAACTTCGTCAACGGTGCTGTAATACTAGAAAACCCATCTACAAAGCGACGGTAATAACCAGCCAGCCCAAGAAAATTGTGAACCTCTGAAACAGATTTAGGTTTCTTACAATTGATAATAGCCTCAATTTTTTGTGGATCAATACGAATACCCTCCGTAGAAACCACATGACCAAGGAAAATCACTTCCTTAAGCCAAAACTCACACTTGCTCAGCTTGGCATACAACTTGTTATCCTTCAAAACTTGCAACACAATCTGCAAATGTCGATCATGATCTTCCTCGGTACGAGAGTACATGAGAATGTCATCTATAAACACCACCATGAACTGATCAAGATATTCATGGAACACCCTATTCATCATATCCATGAACGCGGCCAGGGTATTTGTCAAACCAAAAGGCATGACCAATAACTCATAATGCATGTACCTTGTACGAAACGCAGAACAATATGGAGGGATCGGAACGATAACGCCTCAATATAGACACATTAAAAACATCGTGGATACGAGCCAACTCCGGTGGCAAGGTTAACCAATAAGCCACTGGTCCAACTCTCTCAAGCACTTCGTACGGTCTGATGTACCTTGGACTTAATTTTCCCTTACGTCCAAACCTGATGATTCCCTTCCACGGGGATACTTTGAGAAATACATTTTCACCGACATCATATTCAATGTGTTTGCGCTTTCGATCCGCGTAGGCCTTCTGACAGTCGAAGGCCGCTTGCAACCTTTCGTTGATGATCTGAACTTTCTCCTCAGTTTGACTAACCAAATCGGATCCCAGGGTCCTCCTCTAATTGAGCTCGGTCCAACACAAGGGTGTTCTACACTTACGCCCATATAGCACCTCAAAAGGGGCCATCTTTATGCTCGACTGGTGATTGTTGTTGTAAGCAAACTCTACGAGCGGCAACTGATCCTCCCAACTCTTTGTAAAGTCCGCAATGCAAAAATGAAGGATATCCTCAAGAATCTGAATAACATGCTCAAACTGACCATTGGTCTGAGGGTGAAAAGTACTGAAATGTAGCTTGGTGTCCAAGGCATTATGGATCTTCTTCTATAGCCTTGTTGTGAAACGTGGGTCTCTATCTGAAATGATCGACGATGGCACACCATGCAACATTACTATCTCTTTTATGTACAGTTGAGCCAACCTCTCCAAGGTGAAATCCATTACGTACCGGCAAGAAAGGAGCAGACTTGGTCAAGCGGTCCATAATTACCCAAATAGCATCATGTTTCCTTTAGATCATCGGTAAGCCGATGACAAAATTCATGGTGATTCGGTCTTATTTTCATTGTGGTATATGAATCGATTATAGCAACCTGAATGAAACTTGATGTTCTGCCTTCACTTGCTGACAAGCTAAGCATCATCTCACAAAGTCAGAGACATCTATTTTCACGCTTTGCCACCAACAAAAAGGAAAAAGATCTTGATACATCTTGTTGCTTCCAGATGTACAGCGAAAGGACTACGGTTGAAAGATTCAATTAATTAGATCCATAAAAGCTGTAGGGGCATTAGTAAGCCCAAACGACATTACCAAGAACTCATAGTGCCATACTGCTTCCGTAAAAGCTATTTTTTGGACATCCTCATCCACCACCTTCAACTGGTAGTACCCTGACCTCAAGTCTATCTTAAAAAATACACGAGCACCTCTCAATTGGTCGAACAATTCATTAATCCTTGGAAGGAGATAACGATTCTTTATCGTTACCTTATTAAGCTACTGGTAATCAATGCACATCCTCAGAGACCCATCTTTTTTTTAACGAACAGGACTGGTGCTCCCCAAGGCGAGACGTTCGGTCGGATAAAACCTCTCTCTAGCAACTCCTGGATTTGCTTCTTCAACTCTTTCAAAACTCTAGTATTTTATGAATTTTCCATAACTTTTGGAACTGTCTTTAAAATTCCAATTCGATCCTATGTACCGATAATTACCAGGAATTTTATCGGATACAATCCCTCTTGGAAATTGTATAAAAATAATCATTACAAATATTATTGACTCATGATGAATCCTTTTTATCAGTCAAAAATACTAACATGGAACCTTCCCAGTAGGTCACCCATCCTTGTTCTACTCTGGTCTGAGCACGCTTAACAATTTTTCATTCGATCCAACTACGATTTCCAAATTTCTGAACTTTGTCGCTTTATAGCCATTAATATAAGCTTCGTATGAAAAATCCGGGTAACATAGAAATCTCACTCTTGGGGTAAACTATTCATTTACGGGGTCAAAATACATAACTTTTGAAAATTACACTTTGGTCCCTGAACTTTTCCAAAGTTTACACTTTAACCCCTAAACTTTCAAAATTTATATTTTGGTCACTAATCAAAAATTGGGACATTACACAAATCCCGATGTTTAAAACAATATTCATGGAGCTCTACTTACAAATATTTAAAACATTCGACCACAACCATTTAATACAAAATAAAAGTTACAAAATACATATAGGGTCCTACGAAATACATAGTCCATTACATCTAGTATTTGTACTCAATCGCTAGAGATCCAAGCCTTGATGGTGCTCCTTCAAGCTTCACGACAACCTACTAACCTGTAAACGAAAACAGCGATTCTGAACACTGAGCTAACAATCTTAGTGGATACACCGCCACTCAACCATGCTTCATGCAAATCATAAATAAAGCATTGCAAAAAAATGATATCATGGCAATACAACAATGGCATTACCATAACCGCCTAAATGCATAGCATCATGAATGTATGATCACACACGCAACTTATAAAAATACCTCATTCATTTGCCTAGCATCACACAGCATCGAAATCCTACACTTAAGTAAGACTCGCGTCCACACAACATCGGGATCATATACTTTGAGCAAGGCTCGATTCTATACAGCATCAGGATCCTATACTTAAGGGGATGAGGCTCGCGTCCATGCAGCATCGGGATCATACATCCATGCTCAGAATCTCTCGTCAAGCATCTTCGAATGAGGTCGTGTCCACACAGCATCGGGATCCTACATTCGGGAGTCTTCAAGGTGTTGCAACACACTTAGAGTATACAAATCCCAACAAAGGATGACTCGACTATCTAGGTGTCCCATCAGCACACAACAAGAATCCTAACCACCACACAACCTCGATCGATCTGCCTAGGATCTCTATAGGTTACTACCTCACATGGTTTACCCAATATTTACCAATTCATTAGCCATTTATTTCACATACTGGGGTTTAAATATCCATTTCTCAGTTTTAGAATTCATTTTATACCTTAAAGGACCCTCATGACCCTTTACCTCGAATTATAGAACCCCCAAACGCGAACTCAAATTTCTTGGGCAGATTGCTTAGCGAGTACCGATACTCCTATATGGGTATCGGTATGCCCCTCTAGGTACCGGTACTCCCCCATGAGTACCGATACTCACTTTAGCCTCGAAAGATCTCAGACAACAATCCGTACCGATACGCTAAACCCCCGTATCGATACTCACTAATGGTACTTTCTCATCTCGTACCAATCCCAACCCGTACCGGTACCCTTACCCTTGCGTACTGATATGCAAAGCCTCCCCCAGGCAGTGCAACAGTATGTACCGATACGCCCCAAGCGTACCGGTACACAAAGACGCTATTGGAATTCTAATCGATCAAGGGGTACCGATACACTAGAAGCCGTACCAATACACCCTTTACAACCTGTCTCTCTTTCTACTAAGGCATACAGATACTCAAACAACCGTACCAGTACGTGAGCTCGAATTTTAAACTCTGGGTGCAGATTTCACCTAGAAATCCTACTCAACCTATATGGTTAAGCCCTAAATTACTCCGACGGGTTATGGTGAAGGTATTAAGTGGATTACTACAGATTTTAGACCACAATAACATCAATCCCATGATTTACCATTAACAACCATTCAAAGCATAGCCAAGCCATAAACACCAATTCGTGCATCAAAGCTTAATTTCATGATTTCCAGGAAACTATAGGAGTTAGTAGTGTACTAATCTTAGCTTAGTTGATAACACAAGGCCTCCCTCTAAAGCTTCAAGCTTTCTTCCCTTCTTGAGCCTTGGATGAGCTCCCAACCTCTTTCACTACATGAGGAGATTACAAAATGAATTACAACGTTGCTGGAGGGCAAAAGAGGCCAAAGACATAATCTAAACTAAAAATTAGAGCTCCCAAACTCCAATCCAGTTTAACACTTCCAAGCCCCCAACAATTTCCTTATTTTTCCAAACCAACAAAGCTTACCTTGAAATGTAGATCCTTACAAACTGGTAAAACTTCCCTTAACGAGACAAACGTGATTCCCACATCAAAGTCTCAAAATTCTACCTTTAGTTGCGGTGTTTGAATGAGGAAATATGAGTTTAGGTAAGAGGGAGTGGGTGTAAAGGTGATGAGATAACCATTTTCTGCATTATGGAAAAAAATAAAGACCCTCTATTTCTTTCCACTCCAATTGCCAACTTACCAAAAAGCCCTCCTACCCACTCATACCCACATCCTAGCTAAAGACCCAAGCCCAAAAGGTCCATAAGGCCAAAAAATTAGACCCAACACGAGACCCTTGTCTCGGTTAAACCCCAACCCTCGGATCCCGAAATCTGAGTCGTTACACTAACCTTAAGTTCTAAACTTAAACTCTAAACTAAACCCCTAATCCCTAAAACTAAAAAGGCTTATGTAAACTTAAGTTTACGCAACCTGTGTATCAAAGCTTTTTCCTTAAAATATATGAATTATTATTAGAGCTTTAGGTAAATAAATTTAAAGATGTTCCACGCCTTGTTCATCGTCTTTTGGTTTTGTGCATGGTGTGTGTTGTTTTGGACCTTGCAGATGCAGTCTATGTTTTAATGTTTCCCTTCTGATCCAATGGAATACAATTTTTACTTTTTTTATTCCATTTCTTACTAATTATGGAGATTTGAGTGGTGGAGTGATGATATATGTTGTTGATTTTTTCATCAAATATTGTCATTGAACTTGAATCTAAATTTTTTAAATCAGGCTCTCCTTTTTCCAATACCAAATTCTTTTTCAAGATTTTAATTTCTTCGACCCTCATTTTTTTAGGGGAAATATTGAATTTTGAAGTTATAAATTACCCCTTCCAATTTTTTATGAATTAAATTGAGAAGTTTTACTGAAATACTTCAGATGAAGAGATATGTTGACGCGATCTTATTTTTACTAGTATGAAACAATGTCATTAACTTAAAGATTTTAGTTTAATAAAGGTTGAAGTATACATTTCGTACTTGTAGTAGACACCCTTTTATATGTTGGTACCTAAAATTTTTGCTCCTAAGTTGATACTAAATTTTAATTCCATCATCTATTTAAGTACTTTTATTAATAATTTTAGTCCCATAACTTATAAGTTCTATCAATTTAGTCTTAATTTAAAATAATTCAATAAATTTAACAATTTAAATATTTGCTTTTTCCTTTTTTAAGTATAATCTCATTGTTGTACAGGAAAAAGAAAGAGAATAAGAAATTTAGGGTTTGAGTCAAAAATTTGTTGAGTTATTTTAATTTAGGACTTAATTGATAAGATGTATAAGTTTTAGGGACTAAAATTGTTTTTTATCTCAGGATACATTACTATCTTCATTAAAATCAACGAAAAATTATTAGATGGTCCCGACTCACCATGTTATCCATGGTACCTTCCAATGAATTTTTTTATCTCATTTTTTTCTAAGGTGAATCTATACCTCTTTCCTACATGCAACTAAGGCATGAGTAGTTACTTGGAAGTTACACCAAAATGAGTAAATATTATTGGATGTATTATGGATGACGTGGTGAGCTGGGTAAACTAATAATTTCTCAAACTTAACGGACATTGACTAAAATAGAAAATATATGCAACGTTAGTGATGATTTAAAAAATTGTTTGATTGTTAAAATAGAAACACGATAATAGTTGGATGACTATTGGTGTAGTTTACCTATTTTATTTTTAGGGTAAACTACACCAGTAGTCACCGAACTATGGTTTCTTTCCTATTTTGGTCACCGAACTATTTTTTGGCAAAAACATCACTAACGTTATGTTTCCTTCCTATTTTGGTCACCGACCGTTAAAAACTTAACGGTTTTGCTGACGTGGAATTTTATTTTATTTTTTAATTTTTCATGTCATTTTTTCTCTCTCCTCGTAAGCAATCTATGTTATTTTATAATATTTTTATTCAAACTAACATGATGGTGGCACGTATCACTGCCTATTAGTGGAATAAAAGGAATGAAAAACCAAGCACCTTATGCAGCCAGAGATGGTGACACGTGTAACTACCTAATATGATGGAGACACGTGTAACTGCCTATTAGTCGAATCTCTCTGGCTGCATAAGGGGTTTGATTTTTCATTCCTTTTATTCCACTAATAGGTAGTGACACATGTCACCATCTTGTTAGTTTGAATAAAAATATTATAAAATAATATATATTGCTTACGAGGAGAGAGAAGAAATGACATGAAAAATTAAAAAACATAAAATAAAATTCCACGTCAGCAAAACCGTTAAGTTTTTAACAGTCAGTGACCAAAATAAGAAAGAAACCTAACGTTAGTAATGTTTTTGCCAAAAAAATAATTTAATAACTAAAATAAGAAAGAAACCATAGTTCGGTGATTACTAATGTAGTTTACCCTTATTTTTATTGTTTTTAAAAGGTAAGTTGGAAGGGGAAAGATTATTTGTTGTTGACTTGCGGTTGAACATCAAGGCGAGTCCACTGAATTCAAAGGGTATCTCTTCCTTTACTTTCTCAACACGTGCCAATGTGGTAAAAGCAGTGGGAAAAACATTTGGGGGTTGAAAACAAAGGCAAAGCATTATGCACTTGTTTTGTTAATATCTGTGCAGGAAGCAGAGAAGGAAAGAGAGAGCAAAACAAAACACAAAGGATGGGTAAGGTAGTGGAGAAGAGGAAGAAGAAGAAGAAAGGCAGGCCTTCTCTCTTAGATCTTCAGAAACGGAGCCTTAAAGAACAACAGCAAAGTCAACACAACATCAAAAGAAATGATTCCACCCCTCTTAATTACGATTCTGCCACTGCTACTCCTCCCCGCCGATCCACCCGCCGACACTCCAATCATTCCTGGGGGGATAACGATGACGATGATCAAGAAAACGACGGTAACGAGGACGAGGGAGAATTGGACGGGAAAAAACGACGGGAGAAGAAGATGAATCTGGTTCTCAAGCTGCCTTCCCCACAGCAAAAATCGCCGGTCAATTCAGAGTCCCGGGGCTCCGATTCGAATCTAGAGGACGCTAATGCGGGCTCGACTCACAAGAAGAGGAAAATCAATTCAATAGGGGATGGATCCGGAATTGCTGATTCCAGAAAGGTTTGCCAAAATTTGAGGTTTCCTATGAAAAATTAAAACCAACATTTTTTTCTCTAATTTTAGCTATTTTTGCATTTTAGTTTTGGGTATTTTAACGGGTTTTTTTTAAAGAAAGAAAAAAAAAAGCGCCAATTGTGCTTTTTGACGGAATTAAAGATTCCTTGAATTTCGGGCAGGAGAGTTGGAGGGGTTTTGTACAATTTCGAGTAAATTAGTGGGTTTTGACGTATTCCTTTTTTTTTTCTTTTGTAATCTACCTTGAATTTTTGTGATTCCTTTTTTTACCACCAATTTATTTTTTTTAAAAAACCCTGGGGGTCTTTACTCAGATAAAAGTAAGGAAATTAGTATTATTATTTTGAGTGTGATAGTTTATTAAAAGTTAGATTTTGTCCTTTCTCTTTTAGTTATTGTAACTGTATTTTGCCTTTTCTGCAACCTGGAAGTTTGCATGTTATGCTACTTTGCTGGGTGGTACCTCGGCCACTAAAGGAAATAAAGTCCGTTATTTGTTCATTTACTAATTGCAATATTATATTTCATATTTGTGAATAATTTTCAGGAAGAGAAGTCTGTTTCTGGTGCAAACCCCACACGTAACAGCCAAGGTTCACTTATGATCCAACACCTTTTGCTAAAAAATGCGTCTTTTTAAAAAGGAATTTTATGTTTTTAAGTTATTTATTATGAATCATTATCTATATGTGTAGGTGGCCAGTTGGATTCTGGACACTCGACGCCTTTACCGGACAAAAAGCTATTACTTTTCATCCTAGATAGACTTCAAAAGTATTTCAATAACCTCTTATGATATTTTGTTTGATTTCTTACGTTAGATGTAGCATTTTGATTGTCAGTTGTCTAAGTTCTGCTGCTTTTGAAATTAACCAATTTCAGGAAGGATACTTATGCCGTGTTTTCAGAGCCTGTAGACCCTGAAGAGGTATGATCTGCATATCATTCTTGTTATTAAACCATATTTTTCTTATTCGGTTTTTGTTCCCTTTATGCAGCTGCCAGACTATCATGAAGTTATCGAGCATCCGATGGATTTTGGAACTGTTAGGAAAAAACTTGCTAGTGGGGTTTATGCCATCTTAGAACAATTTGAGGTTGGTTAACATGTTTTTCATTGTATAATTTGCCTTTTATCTTCTATCATCTTGATTATATCAGCAATTTGCTGACATTGGTCTCTTCTTCTTGAGCTTTCTTTATTTCTCATGATTCCGTAATAGTGGTTAGTGCAACCGACAATTTTGAGATCTTGTTAATTGCCAGGTGATGGATGCTAATTTCAACTGATAAGTGATAAGTAATTTTGCGTGGATTGTTTCCATGGATGTGCTTTTTGATTTCCTGTGATTGCTAGGAACAATGATTCTGTTCACTAGTCAAAGCGCTATGTTGGTCTTAGATCCTGGCTTTGCATCCTGCTAAAGTCATTGATTCGAAATTTCATAAAGCAATTAGCATAACAACTTCTTTTAGCTTCGTATTAGTATAACATCTATGCTAGAAATGTTATTTGGAATGTGTTTCTTTGTCTTTCTGCATTGTGTTTACTATTGTTCGGTTACCTTCATTGATGATAGAGAACTCCTTTAAGGTGAAAGATGCAATTTTACTTGCTGTAAGATTTTCATTTTTAACCTGAATGTAGAGTGTGAACAAAAAAAATTATGTTATTGCCATGTTTTTAAATCTCTTGGTACTATTTGGATGCATTTAATGAATAGGCTATGATGTTCGCCTTCTTTTGGTGACAAAAAAGCATTCTTTATTATACAAATGCAAGAAACTCATTTGTGCTGCGTTGTTCCTAGTAGTCATTTTCTTACACTTCTCTGCTCCCCTTTTGGTATCGTTTCTTTGTTCTCTGAGTAGATGTGATGTGCGGAGTGCGTTTAACGAAAAGGGTGAAATGCTGAACATGTTTTTTTTTTTTTCCTTCTAGTTTTCCTTTTGATGGCCATCTGTTGATGGTGATGTTTGGAGATTAAGTACAAAGCTTGCCCAGCTGATAACAAGAAAGGAAACATTTCTTACATATTTAACTTGTTTTGTCACAGCAAATAAGTTGTTGAAGCAATTTTAAGACTGTAATTTTCTGAAATTTGAGATTTAAAAGATGTTGTGCTTCAGTTATTGTCTTCTCATCTCTAATTATGAAAATATTTTAAAGGTGTAATCTAGTCTATTAGCCATCCTTGATTGATACTTTAATTGTCTCTATAAGAAGCTAAACTTTGGGATATGTGAATAGATGTTTCCTTTTGTTATCTTGCAGAAAGATGTTTTCCTCATATGTTCAAATGCGATGCAGTATAATGCTCCTGATACTATATATTTTCGACAGGTATGGTCAGGCTCCAACTTGTAATTTACATTTACGGTTAACTTTATGTTTTATCTGAAAACTTTATTTGTTTCCAGGCACGATCTATACAAGAGCTAGCAAAAAAGAACTTTGATAATTTACGGCAAGATAGTGATGATAATGAAGCAGGACCAAAGGTGATAAGGAGAGGTGGACCAGCAACCAAAAATTTCAAGAAGACACTAGGTCGGCCTTCCTTAGAGTGTACTGCGTCAGAATTTTACTCAGATGCCACCCTTGCTACTGGTCAAGAGAACACCCTATGTTCCAATCATGACACGAGAAAAGGACCTCTTGCTTCGGACAAGTTTAATATCTCAGATTCATATGGAAAATTTTATGGTTCTCGCAATGATGTTTATTCAGGCTCATTTTCTGCAAACAATTCCGACAGAAATGATGAAGGTACAGGTCAATAACTCGTAACTTTCTCCTTGTTTTGGTTTTCGTCACTTATGGTTCTCGTTAACCCCTCCCTTATGTATTGTTTTATTTTTATGTGAAGGCATTAAAGCATTTTTCTTTCTTGCAGGTTATGTGATGAAGCACGGAAAACAGCATTTTGTGCTGGATGAGAGTAGACGTAACACGTATAATCTATTTCATTCATCTGCTGCAAGAGGCGCATCTGTGTTGAATGCTTTTGATGGAGAGAGGAAGCAGCTAGTGACTGTACGTATAAAATTTAATTTTATTGAGTAGTATATTGAAGCTCCTCACTGCTCTAAATGTTTGGAATATGTCTCGGCCATATAATTTCAGAATTTCATGGTCATATGGATATGCTACTTTTCTTCCCTAGATGGTCGATTTGTGTGTTTTTGTGTTTGTTGGGGTATGTCGATGTCATAATTGAAAAATGAAAGATGAAAAACAATGAACCCTATAATCGTCACTTTTTCAATTACATCAATTTGCCGACTTTGGATTCGGAACTGTATTTACCCAGTTCATAATTGACGATGTCACTTGCTGCTCTATCCTTCATGCTGGACTAGCTTGTGTGGGGAATCTTAGGTTGGCCTATGTTTGTTTGATATCTTGTTTTTCAATTCAAGCAGGTAGGGGTATACTTGGAGCATGGTTACACACGAAGTCTAGCTCGATTTGCTGCAAACATTGGTTTGGTTGCCTGGAAAATTGCTGCTAAAAAGATACAGAAGTGTTTACCATCTGAAGTAAATTTTGGTCGTGGATGGGTTGTGGAAAATGATATTCCAGCACAGAGACCTTTACAACTACCTTCGCTCTCACTTCCACCAGGCCACCAGACATCATCACAGCTCTGCTCCGTTCGTCAAAATTCATGTTCTGCCACTGAATCTTATGGCCCAGAATCCAAAGAAGATAAACGACCTGCCAAGCCCAAAGCTGATAATTTGTCTGAGAAGCATGTTCCTTTAGTTAAGTCCATCTCAGGTGGCCATTTAAGTAAGCCTATACCTGCATCTGGCACTACTGCATCCCTTTCAGCTGCTATAAAATCTCCTGAATCATGGAATCCAAAGATCGAAGCCAGTGATGGATTTTCCAATACTGATTTTAACATGACAAACAACAGTGCAGGAGCAGTCCAGCGGCCGAGGCCGCCCTTCCCAATTCATCCTGGCATGAATGGATACAATAATGGCGCTTACGGGTATAGCCTCCCTGCTCATATGGAAAAACTTATCGGGACTGCCAGGCCTCCTGGATTCAGTTTCCAGTCATTTCAGAGGCTTGATGCTGTCTCAAGGACTGCAAACAACTTTGCACATCCAGATACCGCAAACTCTAACTCAAAAGACCCTAAATTGACAGAAAATTCAGGCACAAAGAATCTGAGCTGCCCATTACCAAATTCCGGACACGAGACAGTGGCAACACCAAGATCAAGGATTCATAGGCAACCCTGGTGGCAAGAATTATCACCGCATCAGAAACCAGACTCAAGGTTGTCACCGCAACAGAGACCAGATTCAGTTCCACCAGACCTGAATATCGGATTTCAGTCAACCGGGTCACCTAGTTCGAGTCGAGCTGATTCAACTCATCCAGATTTAGCATTGCAGCTCTGAGAATAATCGATATCAATAACTTTTTTTTTTCTATTTCAATTAACCATAGGTAGGTGAGGTGCAAAGCAGGTCCAGCTGAATAGGAGCTGTTGAAGCTTTCACAGTTATAAACGAATAGGTTATTGTTGTACCGATCAGTGTATTCTAATTCTTAGGCACATAAGCAAAAATGGTTTCGTTTGTATCTTAATCCTTTCCTCGATGAAGATGAACAGGTATTTGGCAATGAACACGAATGCAATTTGTGTATTTTATGGTGTTATGATAAAGTTTAGTGTGTTTTATGTTTATATAATTGTTTTTATTAAATTTGTCATGGCTTCTGGTGAAAAGAGGGGATAATCTGGGAAGCTAGGGACTTGCAATGGAAAGAAATTAGGGATCGGGATTGAATTGCAAGAACTGAAAAATGGAAAATTTTCAAGTGGAACGGTGACGTTTTGAGAATGAAAAAAGAAATCGGGTCAGTCCGGCATCGGACAGAGCAAGCTAAAGATGAGTGGGGGAGCAGCTAAAGCAAATGAGGCAAATATTGGCCCAGCTTAGGAGATAACTACCGACAAACATGTGAACTTGGATATTCTCTTTCTGTTTTACTCAATATATTTATTTTGTATTTTAAAATTATCTCATTTAAAATATTTTATTAAAAAAATTAATAACTTTTAAAAGACATGCTTTCCTTTATATATTTTTTAGTTTCTCAATAAAATAAAATAAAATTTTTTAAAGATAAAATTATCGTTTAAATTATTTTACATTATTTTTTACACATTTTTTCTTTTTAAAATTATGTGAAAAGTCAACAATGGACACTTTAAATGGGACTGAGGGAATATGTTTTAGCTTATTATTATCGGAGATCGTTGGAGAAATTAACTAAGGACACCTGTAAACAAATAATATTGGTGTACTATATTTTAGGATTGTTGTATGAATGTTTTTTTAATACGATATTTTCAATAAAAAAACTTCTAATGTCCTATATCCTTTCTTCTTCATCTTCTTATCCTTTCTAAAAATCCTATTTTACATTCGAATCTTTACGATTTGGCATTAGAACCGCAAAAGATCCAACAATAAAACATGGGAAAAAAGAAAAAACGCTGCAAATGTCCGAGACCATAGTTTTATCAGCCTTGCAGAAGCAGTTGGATGACTTGAAGGATGACACCAAGGTTCCAAAATGGTGGGAAGGACAAAAACAACGCCCAGAAGATCGATTGTCTTAGATGGAGACTTTGACAGAGAAAAACTATGGCTACATGAAAAGGATTCTTAGCTTATTGTCCAAAGGAGCTGAAGATATTGAGCCATCCACCCCTGAAACAACAAATCAGGTGTCAGTTAATGCTCAAGAAAAAAATCAGGTGCAAATGATTGTTATTGATGAGAGGGAAAAATATTTCATGAATCTGGGATTAGCTGAAATATTAGCAACTAAACCACAAACCACCCAAAAAATAAAAACTTTGAAAATAGAGGGAACTTCAACGTTACACAAGCTTTGTCAAAGGGCAGTTCAAAAATTTTAGAGATCCTGCACAATTTATTAAAATGAGGTCCTTAATTTATAATTAGGAAAAGATATAATTTTTTTCTTTAAAAAATATTTTAATAAAAAATATATTATTATATTATCCTCTTGAGCAACACAAAATTGACTTATAAATATCTAAAAATTAAATATTTTCACTTAAAAAGTATCATTCTCTTTGCATGTTTTAAATTTTAGATAATTGTTATATATACACATAATTGTATATATAAATTTATAACTTTTTTTTTTTACAAATATTTAATTTAATTTCTTTATTTTGGGCCCCTCTCGAGGGCCTTGTGAGGTCGCTCCTATCGCACTTATTCAAAACCCCACTGACTAAGAGAAAAAAGTCAGGTTAACACCCGTAACTCTTTTACTCCTCGACCAACTATAGAACTTCAACTGTTTGAAGGGTTCCTAAGAGTTGGGTGAGAAAATGTCAAAATATTTTTCAACCTTTAAGATCTTTGATAATCAAAGAATGAATACAGCTTCCACGTATTTGGTTGACAAAGCAGAAACATGGTTAAATGGATACACAATGCATAAGCACATGGTTAATTAGCATGAATTTGTGGTTGACCTTTGCCATAGGTTCTGTGACGAAGTTTACTCAGATGTGGTTGAAGAATTTAATAAACTAATACAAAAGTCCACGGTCGAAGAGTACCAAGAAAGGTTTGAGGAGTTGATGATGACTGTGTAGATAATCTATTTTGTGTACCTTTTTACTTAATTTTTATGTGTTTAGGCTTGCATTTAAGTGTAGTTTGCATATAGTTAAGAAGTTATGGTACCTGCGCTTAATTGCTTGTATTTTGATACATTTAATGGGGAAGGTAGTGTGTTTTAGTGGTGTTTGAACAAAAAAAATTTGAGGTAGAGGAGCGTTGGAGCAGAAGAGTGGATCCCCTCTCATGTTGAGCTAACAAGGCAGTAGAGTTGGAGATGAATCAGACTTTGGCACACGTGGATTCTCATTTGATACACAACTCATTGAATAAAGCGGGAACGCAAGATCCTCTTTAAGAGGGTTCGCGCACTTTAGGATTTCTAATCCTTAACTTTTCCGCCTATATAAAGAAGACTTGAGCCACAAATAAAGGGAGCTTGATCTTAGACGGTAACCTTTAAGTTTTACTTGGTAGAGAGGAAAAGTGAAAGAGAGGAAAGAGGGAAGAAAAAAGTGAAAAGAAAATGAATTTAAGAGTTGCTTGGTAAAGTGGAAAATTAGATGGAAAGAAAATAGGAGAGAAGGTAGTTTTTTTTGCTTCTATACAAATAGTTTTCTTTCCAAATTGGGTGGAAAATAGGAAAGAAAAGTGAAAGCTATCTCACTTTAATAATAAAATTATGAAATTATGTTTAAAAAATTCTAATTTATTTTAACCATATTTATAATTAATTTTTTATGATTCCATCCAATAATTTTATTTTATTCAATTTAGTCACTAAAAATTTTATTTAATCTAAAATTTACTCTTATTTATTTATTATTATATTATTAAATTCACTATTACTAATATAATAATATTTTTGTTCACTTTAGTCTCTAAAATATTTATTTAATCCGAAATTGAACCCTCTTTGTTTCTAATTTTTATAATTTTATCTAAAGTTTTTACTATGATTTTACTGTGGTTCAATTTAATCCCTAAAATTTTATTTAATTTGGAATTGATCACTATTTTATAATTCAGTCCATTATCTTATAGTAGCAAACTTTACATTTCAATCACTAATTTTATAATTGCAATTAAAGACTTTTTTTAGGTCGGATTAACCGTAAAACTTGGTCTATATGTCAATGATAATATTTATTTCATAAAGGAAGGTTTGTTTTCACTTTTTGAAAAACTAGCCCTTGTATTTTATGAATGTTTTCAAAATGGCCCATAAACTACTTATTTTTGCAATTAACACTCTTTCAAATTCAATTTCAACATAGATTTACCATTAAGTCTAATTGGAATTAATGAGTCTAAAACGGACCTATAATTGAGATTTTAACTTAAAATCCAACTTATCAATTATTTACATTTTGTCCCTAACCCCGATTCATTTAAATTTACTCCGATTTGAAGTTCATTTTTAGAAAAATAGAGGTGTATGATGTTTCTACTTGTATTAAAATTTTATATAAGTTTTGAATGTTTTTGGGTTCAAATCTTGTAAATTTACCAAAATGCCTTTTTGTTAAATAATTTATTTTCTAAATTTTTTAAAGATTTAGTTTCTTGGGTGATTTTAGTTAATTGTTTCCCCTTTATGTTCATGTTGGTTGTTTACTTTCATGTAATCAAATATGTTTTTTTTAATTATTTAGGCCAGAAATTGACCATTTGTAGCATTCTATATTCATGTTGGATTCGTTTGTACTGTGTGTTAGGTGTTACAATGACAGTCAAGCTCTCAGGGTTAGATTATAAAAATATTAGACTAAATTATAAAAAATAGAAAATAATAGAGGTTAATTTCGTATTAAATAAAAATTTTATGGACTAAACTAGACAAAAATAAAACCATATTAAAAATATTGGACTCAATTATAAAAAAATAGAAATATATATAGGTCAATTTTGAATTAAAGAAAAAATTAAGGATTAATTTGAACAAAAATAAAACTATATTAAAAATGTTAGATTAAATTATAAAAATTAGAAACAAATATGGGTCAATTTTAGATTAAATAAAAAACTTTAGGGACTAAATTGAATATAATAATTAAATTAAAAATATTTTACTAAATTATAAAAATTAAAAATAAATTATAATTTTCAAAGCTTAATTTTCTTTCCTCTCACTTTTCCATTGTACCAAGCAATAGAGAGTAAATAAACTTATTTTCCTTCTAATTTTCCATCCTCTGAACCAAGCACATCGATGGAAAGAAAAATATATTTTTCATCCATTCATTTTTTCATCATTCCAATTTTTTTCCTCTCTACCAAGCAAAGCCTTAGTCTTCAGCTATCGGAGAACCACCAGAGTCGAAGGTCTAGAGGAGTCTTCACACAACGAAAGCCATCGAGAGAGGTTTAAGATGTGTGAGACCTACATCACAGTTAGGGAGCTTGGAGGAGAACGTTGAGGACGCTTGATTCTTTTTTTTCCCTTGCTTGATATATTGTCATGTTTCTCAATACTTTTATTATGAGTATTTTAGACTCAGACATGAGCTAAATATTTTTGTTGGGTTTATTGCTTTTAGGATATTATTTTTTGATTAATTGTTTAATGCTATAGTTTTTCCTTTATCTATTCTATTCATTGTTCTTCATGCATAGTTATTGTAAGAGCTATTGAGAGATGCCTTTTAAATATTGATTTGTGGTTTAATATCGAGAGAGTTAGGTTATACAAACATGAATAGTAGAGCTTAAGCTATCAACTTAGGTTTTAATCTGACTTAGACATAAATTTAGGATTTCAACGACTAATAATGGGGACTTGAATAGATAATAGAGTTGTTAGGTTTCACAAAGACATGTATTGCTTAGCTTCATTGTTATCAACTTCTAGGCATCGAGAGAGTCATAAGTTAATTAGAAAACCCTGTCGAATTGGTAAAGACCTAATTGGTTTATGCAAACATGTATTGTGAACTACTATAGCATTCAAATTAGTAATCAGCATAATTCCTAGGCAATAAACCCAACTTCTATAATCATCTAAATATTTGATACAACATCTGCTTGTCTTGATCATTGCTCTCTTTACTTTTATTACATTTAGTTTTGATAATCACCACCAAATCAATACTTGCTCACCAACTCTTAAGTGCGACCGCTTCATATTTATCAATAAAATCCCTATGGGTTCGACACTCTATCACTTTATTACTTGGTCGACAAGTATACTTGCTCTAAATTGCATACACGTTTACCAAGCATAAAGTTTTTGGTGCCATTGCGCGGGACTGACAATTGATAATTGCGTAGTACTTGCACTTGAGATTTTTTAGTTTATTTTTAATTTTTTTTCAGGTGCATTATTGTGCATAACCAGATGCAAAAATCGAGAGCAACCTATTATTCCATATAACCCAGAGATTGAAAGATACTTGTGAACCCTACACAAAGAACACAAGATAAGGGTAGACCAGATCGACAATAACGACCTGAATGACGCACGAGTTGGCGACGATCCATCACTGGGGAAGATTAATTGCTAATGGTGCAAATGCCAATGAAGAATGAGAAAGGCAATCGGTTGTTCCACCACCAGACCGATCTCAATGACCCATTTGCTATAACTTTGCACCTATCCTTAATGACCTCAACCCATCGATCATTGTGCTAGCCATAGGGGTAGCTAACTTTGAGCTGAAGCCCGTTATGTTCAACATGTTCATCTCTATTGGAAAATTCAGTGGATCGGCAAGGGAGGATGCTCAAGAGCACATTCAAGCTTTCCTGGAAGTCTATGACTGTTTTAGACAACAAAGAGTTCCTGATGATGTGCTGAGACTCAAATTATTTCCTTATTCCTTGCATGATCGAGCCTGAGCATGGTTTAAGACCATATCCTCAGGATCTATTACATCATGGGATGACTTGTGCAGAAACTTTCTGCACTGATATGATCCATCGAACGTGCACAATCAGAAGCAGAGAAAGATTATAACATTCAAGCAACGAGATGATGAATCCATGTATGAATGCTAGGATAGATATAAAGACATATTGCGCAAGTGCTCGATTCATGGATTTCATGATTGGCTACAAGTGGTAACATTCTATAATGGCATTAACACTCCTACAAGAATGATGATTGACTCTTCAGCCAATGGTATTTTGCTTGATAAAGATCTTGAAGAGGCATTTGAAATTCTTAATCAAATAACCAATAATGACTACCAATTTTCTACGGGAAGATTGAATCCCGACCCTAAATTTTTTAGAACAATCCAATTGGATGATTCCTAGGGTGTAGCAGCTCAACTCTCCACTATCACAAACTTTCTCAAGAACATGCAACCACCATCCAATATACGGGAGGCTAAGGTAAACCAATATACTTGTGAGCATTGTGGTAGGGAACATCAGTCGAATAAATGCCCAAAGCAATAAGAATATAGATATTATGTAGGGAATGCCAACTACAACAACAAACCCTATGCGAACACCTACAACTCATGGTGGCGACAACATCTAAATTTTGGTTGGGGAGGTAACATAGGAAATTTAGGAGCATGACAAAATGATACAACAGAGCCTCCTAGATTCCAACAGAGAACTCGGAGGCAGAACCAAGGAGTTTCTAACTCTAATTTTAATTCTTTTGGTTCTTCTTATCAAAGTTTTATGGATATTGCCCGAGTTATTATGTAGAATTAGTCCGTGCATCTTAAGAACCATAGTGACGTGTTCACGATACAAGCCGCTGTGTTGTAGAATCAACAATCCATCATGCAGAATCACTCCTCTTTCTTACAGTCCTTGGAAATGTATGTTGGGCAGATTGCCCAAGTCTTGAAGATACGACCTCAAGGCAGTTTACCTAGTGATATTGAAGTCACTAAAACCTTTAGTGTGGATCAGTGCAATGCTATCACATTGCGTAGTGGCACACAATTAACCAAATATTAAAAGTTTAGGGGAGGTTCCCTTATGATTCCACTTCGAGCAAAACATCAGTCGATGCTTCGACACCTAAGGATACAATTCATATGTTTGATACAGGGAATGAACTTGCTACTGATGGTAAGGACAATAATGATAAGGATGCTACAACATCCAATGGACTACGCAATCAGCCCGGGCCACCACCTCCATTTCCATAACGATTGAAAGCTTAGAAACAATATGCTCAATTCTAGAAATTTCTAGAGATGCTTAAAATACTACACATTGATGTCCCATTCCTTGAGGCCATCGATCAAATGCCAGTCTATGCAAAGTTTCTAAAGATATTGTGACCAAGAAAATGATGGTGGGTGAGGTTGAAATTGTTGCCATAGTAGACGAGTGCGTAGCAGTGCTAAGTGATTTACCATAAAAGATGTAAGATCCTGGCAGTTTTACCATTCCATGTTCCATAAGTCGGAATTACTCTAGCAGTGCTTTTTACGATCTTAGAGTAAGGTCAACTTGATGCTGGAATCAATGTTTACAAAATTGGGCATGAGAAGAGACAAACCTACATCGTTGATCCTTTAGTTGGCCGATCGTTCCCAAATTCGACCCGAAGATAGGATTGAAGTTTTCTTAGTCAAGGTAGATAGATTTGTCTTCCTGGAAAATTTCTTCATCCTTGACTCTAAAGCTGGCGAGAATGCTCCCATCATCCTCGGGAGACTATTTTTTGCTACCGGGCAGATTGTGATCGATTGTGAGAAGGGTGAATTTAATATGAAGATGGATGACCAAAAGATCACGCTCAATGTCTTCAGCACTCTCAAATATGCAGATGACTATGAAGAATGTCAGCTTGTGTAGAGCAAGAAAACCCTAGTCGAAAAGAACCTCTAAGAAATGTGCTGCAATAACATACTTAAAGCTTCAGAGCAATCTGAGTTCGACGAGGCAATACACGAAGCTGAAGAAAAATGTAAGTGAGTGACTGAACAATCTAATGCTATGCTTACCAGGCTAGGTATGTCCTTTGAACCCTTGGATTTTGTAGAATTTAAATCTCCCAATATAGCGCTTGAGTATCCGTCTGACCTTGACATAAAACCTCTTCCCCCACAGTTAAAGTAAGCATATGTAGGGGTGAATAATATGCTACCTGTAATCATATCTGATAGCTTAACATCTAACCAAGAAAATAAGCTATTGTATATCTTATCTCAACATAAGAAAGCTATTGGTTGGACTATTGCTGACTTGAAGGGTATAAGTCCGACTTTGTGTATGCATAGGATTTTGCTTATAGATGATCACAACAACTTGATTGAACCACATCGAAAACTCAATCTGATCAGGAAGACTGTGGTTATGAATGAGATCATCAAATGGCTCGATGTTGGAATCATCTATCCTATCTAATTATTATTGGGTGAGTCCTATCTAGTGCATGCTGAAGAAAGGAGGCATGATTGTGATAAAGAATGATGCTGATGAACTCTTCCCGACCAGAACTATCACTGGATGGCAGATCTGTATTGATTATTGGAAGCTAAACAAAGCCACAAAGAAGGATCACTTTCTTTTACCGTTCATCAATCAGATGCTCGACAAGCTCGTGGGGAAATACTATTATTGCTTCTTGGACGGTTACTCCAGGTAATCCAGATTGCTATAGCACTAGAGAACCAAGAGAAAATAATATTCACATGTCCATATGGCATTTATGCCTTTTGCCGAATACCCTTTGTCCTATGCAATGCTCCAGCAATATTCTAGCATTGCATGATGGCCATATTCTCAGACATGGTGGATGATTTTCTAGAGATCTTCACGGACAACTTCTCTATCTTTGGAGATTCATTTGATCAATGCCTAGACAACCTTGCCAAGGTGTTGAGACGATGATAGGTAATTGATCTTGTGCTTAATTAGGAGACATTTTATTCCATGGTCGTTGAGGGCATTATTTTAGGCCACCATATTTCCAACAAAGGCATTGAAGTGGACAAAGCCAAGATAGAATTCATGGGGAAACTTCCATCCCTATCAAATGTCAAAGTCATTCGAAGCTTTCTTGGCCATGCTAGTTTTTACAGGAGATTCATTAAAGATTTCTCCAAGATCTCGAAGCCTTTGTGCTCATTGCTAGAGCATAATAGAGCATTCGATTTTGATGACCAATGGCATGCAACATTTGAAACCTTGAGGAAGAAACTTATTTCTGCATCGATTGTAATGCCCTCCCGATTGGTCATAACCCTTTGAGCTTATGTGCGATGCTAGTGATTATGCTATTGGGGATATTCTTGGTCAGCGTCAGAGTAAGATCTTTCATGTTATATATCATGCTAGACATACACTAAATGAGGCACAATTAAACTACATTACCACTAAAAAAGAACTGCTTATTGTAGTTTTTGCATTTGATAAATTTAGGTTATACCTTATAGGAACTAAAGTCATTGTGCATACCGATCATTCGACCATTAAATATTTAGTGACTAAAAAGGATGCTAAACCTAGACTTATTAGGTGGATTTTACTATTGTAAGAATTTGACGTTGAGGTAGTAGATAGAAAAGGTACTGAAAATCAAGTAGCTGACCATATTTCTAGGCTTGTGAATGCATGCAATAATGATATTTCATGTGATATTAAAGAGGAATTCCCTGATGAAAAATTATTGAATGCTACGATATTGTCGTGGTATGCTGACATTATTAAGTTTCTTGTTAGTGGTGTTTTTTTCATGTAATCTTAGCAGCCATGGAATGAAGAAATTCTGACATGATGCCTGCTACTACTATTGGGATAAGTCCTACCTTTCCAAGCAATACACCGATCAAATGATTCAGAGATGCGTACCCAAGGAAGAACAAGAATACATCATCTACCATTGCTATTCCAATCAATGCAGAGGGTACTTTGGGGGACAAAGGACTGGTGCAAAGGTCATACAGTCTGGATTCTATTGGCCAACCTTGTTTAAAGATGCCAGGCGTACTACAAGGCTTTTGATAGATGTTAAAGAATGGGGAACATCTCGAGATAGAATGAGCTACCCATACAAGTCATCTTGAAGTTGAACTTTTTGATGTTTGGGGCATTGACTTCATGGGACCCTTCTTATCCTACGGTGGACACTTGTATATTCTGCTCACAGTTGATTATGTATCCAAGTGGGTGGAGGCCATTACGATGACCAAGAGTGATGAAAATACCATCCTAAGGTTTTTGCATAAGAATATTTCAATCAGTTTGGAGTGCCTCGAGCTGTTATCAATGACGAGGGAAACCACTTCGACAATAAACTGATTACTAAAGCATTGCATAAATATGAAGTTCACCATAATATTGCCACAACATATCATCCACAAACCAATGGACAAACCGAAGTGTCCAACTAAGGTCAAGCTGAACATCAATGACTGATACTTGAAGCTAGATGAAGCCTTATGGGCCTATTAGACCATGTTCAAAACATCGCTAAGCATGTTACCTTCTAAAATAATCTATGGAAAAGCATCCCACTTACCGGTTGAGTTTGAGCACAAAGCCTTTTGGGCGATCAAGAAGATCAATATGGATTGCAAGCTAGCTGGAGAGGGAAGACTCCTAGAGCATCGCCTGGATGCTTATGAGAATGCCAAGATTTACAAGGAAAAAACTACGAGATGGCATGATGTAAAACTAATGCCTCAACATTTTGTTGAAGGCCAAGAAGCTCAACTTTACAACTCTCGCTTAAAGCTCTTCCCGAGCAAGTTAAAGTCTCGTTGGTCTGGCTCATTCCAAGTCGTTAAGGTGTATCCACATGGTGCTGTGGACATCAAGGATCTCAAAGATGGCCCGATCTTCAAAGTCAATGGTCAAAGACTTAAGGCCTAACAAGGAGCATTGATTCTTCGTGACAAAACTTCAGTCACGCTACTGGATGCTTAAGCATCCAGTTCTATCCCTTTTACTTTTCTACACTTTTATTTTCATCATTTTTATTTTTAAACTTTAATTTAATTTTGCAATATTAATTTTTACATGTTTGTTTTTGTTATTTTTGGCAGTTATCACCACAAAAGACAAGTTAGTAAGTCCTCTTAGGATCTTGAAAAAGAAGCTTCTTGGCATATTTAATGTTATTCTCATAAAAAGGGATATTGGTGGAAACAAAGGACGAAAAAGGGGAATATGCATAATTAATTACACCTTCACTTTTTCCCATAATTATTAGCCCCACTTTTACTCCAACTTTACCCTACACAACTTCCCTTACCTTCACATGTCCTTTCCATCAATCATATGCCATTAACACCCCCATTACCCATTCTTTCTCTACAACACCAAGCTGCTTCAAAACCTTTCCATCTTTCCTTCAACACTCATCCGACTACTCTTATATACCAGAGATAAAGACATACCTCTCCTTTCCCAAAGCTATCACACCGTTTCTTGACCTAACCATAGAAAACTTTTTCTTTCAATCTTTTTTCATCCTAAAACAATGGTAAGAACAAGAACCGTTGCCCATGCTGGTACATGAAACTCACCTACTCTATAAGATAAAGCTAGCCCCTCACCGTTAGCAAGGCCACCCCCTCTATTTCTCTGCTTCCCATTCTAGTATCGGAGGAACTTGACCCTAAAAGGAACTTTTACAATAGGGAAACAAAGAAATGCTATGAGCTTTTCCAACACCGACCACTTATTCCCGATAAAGGGTTAGAGTTTTTCAGTGACTACAAACTCTAATTTGACACCACTACCTACACAATCATTGCTACCCACGACTAGGAGGAGTTTGTTTGACAGCTACGGTAGATTAATATCTCATGGGTGCATGAGTTCTATACTCATATCACTAAGGTACATGATGAAACAACATTTGTTCGTGACAAGCTTGTAGATTTTTTATCCAACACAATCAGCCATTTTTTTGCCTAGGCAATGATACAGACAAGCATATCGACTTCGAGGCGGCTGCCACTAATGCCACCTATGACAAGGTGTTTCGTGACCTTTGTATTCCTCGAACTTAATGGATATGGAAACACCTACTTCTAGGGTGGGAAAAAAGGTTGCCTTGAAGCCAAACCCCAAATATTGGATCTACTTGATGAACACTAATTTCAAGCTAACACGGCACACTCTACAATTTCCACCATTAGGATGCTTATGCTGCATTCAGTGATGAAGGGTAGATGAATCAACATTGGGATATTGACCTACCAACCGATCGTGGGAAAGGCCACATTTATAGGAAAGAAAAGCCCTTTAGTATTTTTGAGTCTGATTATTACTCTATGTAAAAATGTGTAGGTTCGTAAAGCCCATAACAAACTAGTGATGGAGGCCCAAACGTGGACACTTCTGACTCAAATGCCAAGGCTCAAGGGACTTGTACCTGCCTTTACTCCGTTTACAGCCACAAGTACCTTGCATGCAACCCTGCTCAGTGCCATGATAGAGTTATTTGGGCTCTTATTTAATTACGCCAAAGAAAATGACATAGCTACAAGAACAATACTTAATAAGTTGTTGACAGCGTCCACTGCAACCTTTCCCCAATTCCCTAAACAATACTTTGCTGAACTAGTTGCTGCTCTTCCACCACCGCTATAAAAAGAAGAAGAAGAAGAAGATGATGAGATCCTACCCAGCCCCTTACGATTGTTGAGAAAATGAGAAAGAGAAAGAAGGAGACACCTGCTGCTCCTGTGCCTCACCGATCTACAAAGAGGACACGAGCCAAGGACAAGGTCAAAGCCCTCATGCACCCTAAACAATCCACTCTAGCCAACCCCATCAACTTGGCTAGTGATAACACTATTGAGGTGCCACAGTCAATTCATCAGACCACTCATTCTCTAACCCAAACATCACCCACTCCCACTCCCTCTGCCCTCACTTATAGGACTCAGACAAAAGTAACTGATGGTCAAGTTCTTAATCTACTTGAGGAGATGCAAGAATATCTGAGGCGTCTTCCTACACAATCAGACTCCTTAGATTCATTTGCCTTCGCCCATGTTTCTATACCACAGGATGCCCCTGCATCCCCTGTACCACCCTAGCCCCCACAAGAGCCCGCCTCCTTCGCACCCCATACTGGAGAACATACTAAGAGCCAGACACGATGAATTGCATCACCATCCCAATAACTCCCTGATAAATTTTCTTTTAAGATTTTGCATTTTACTTTTTAGTTTTTTTTCATATTGCATATTTGTTTTCTGTTTGTTTTTCTTTTTTTTGCATTGAGGACAATGCTAAACTCAAGTTTGGGGAGTACTATCCCATGTATATATTAGTTAAAATTTAGGTATTTTTTTAAAAAAATTAGGATTATAAATAGCCTAGTCAGTTTTTAGGGTTCCCTTTGCTATGGTTCTATTGTTCTAAAATCGCTGTTGTGTTGATCATGATATTTCTATGATGATTTTGTGCTTAAATTTGTTTTGCATGGTGTTAAGAGATTTTGTGATTTGAACATAGGATTGAAACTATTATAGCTTTTATCTCACACGTTGCATGCTCTCTAAAACTTAAGAAACCTTAGGAGAATTCTAGGTTGACTCTCTAATACCAAAGCATAATTTGTTGTTAATGAATTGAATACACAATGAAGCAGTAAAAGGCTTAATCCAAATGTAACCCTCTTGACCCGGTCTAGCCGAAAGACCGAATCGAGTGAGCTACATAAGGGTTTACCGAAATAAACCTCAAAAAATTACCACTAAAACGGTCTATTTTTTCTATTCATACAAGTCATGGTTAAAATTATAACTCAATCAAGCGTCATTTCGACATCTAATTGTTCAAAAACACATTACAAGGATAAAATGTAATTTCCAATGTTTAGAAGGGCTTTCATAAAATTAAAGTTACCATTCCTTAATTAGTCATGTTACATGCCTTCATGTTGAATCTCAACTCAAAATAATCATTCATACACACTTAATTGCACATTTAAGAAATAGGGAGCAAAATGCAAACATTTCAAACCATAAATGCTTATACAACTGAAATAACGGTCTACGTACCAGGTATGGGTACATAGCGTTTTGATACGGCACAAAAAGACAAATGTGTATCGATACGGTCCCCAGGCTTATCGGTACGACCTTGTGTGTTTCAAAAACCAGAATTCTAGTAGCTAAACACCGTATCGATACGATAACCCGTGTACCAAAATGAGCACTATTTCACAGCTATGAGTACCGATGCGGTTACAAGGCGTATCAGTTCGCCTAGGCTATTCTGAACAATTTGAACCTGGATGAGTCCCCGCGTACTGAAACCTGAGGGGCCTGTACCGGTACGGGACGACTGTTAACTCATAAAAAGTACTAAATCTTATCCTTATTTCACATTGTCTTTGCTTCCCTTTAAGTGTGTTTAGTTACATTTAACCTTAAAATTCATGTATTTGCATAAGGAGTTAGGAATTGTGTTATGCCAGTGTGAAGGGTTGCTTTGTTGGCATTATTGTAGGCTCAGCAGAGAATGACATGTTTGGCAGAGCAAAGCAGCATAGAAAGTAAGGAATGCCAGAGAGAATGCCGAGTTGCTGGTAGTAGCGATGGACCAAAAATTGCCAAATAATGGGTTGATAGAGAAGAGGAGTTTGATGCCCGACTGAGTAGCTATTGGACCTTGATGATGTTAGCCCTAGGATTCAAATATAGGATAAGATGATCACATCCCATATCCCTTGCACATTCAAAGTTCAAATTTCAAGGCTTATCCTAGGCGTCCCGTGGTTGCCTATTTAAAGAAGGAAAGGATATCGATCACCAAGGAGAGGGGATCGAAGAGACGATTGAATTGAGAGGAAGGCTACACCAAGAAGACGTGGTTCGACCAGCTTGACCGAGAGCTTGGACCTCGAAGGGCTGTATCGACGGACCCCTTCTAGCCCATTCTCTTTGTTTTAAATTATTTTTATTTTTAATGATGATGATGTTGAGATATGATTATGGTTTTTGGGTGGATACTCCCACCATGAACTTAACTTTTACAGTTGGCGGGGGATGTTTAGGTTTGAATGTTGTTTTCATGTTTAGTTTTTAATAATAAAAAATGCCTTGACATTGTTTTCCCTATCTGGCATGTTTTACAGTTTTCTAAATTATGTGCCAAGCGACCGCTGGCACAATATGCTTATTGCACCTTAATATCTTAACAGAATTAGGGGGCAACGATTAGTTGCTAGATACTAAGGCGAGATACTTCGACGGAAAATATTCAAGTATATGAACTTACTTCGGGAGTGAGTCTACCCTTAATAGTATAGATTGAGACTTAATCAAATTGATTTATGAAAAACTTCATTATAGAGATATAAAGGGTTTTTACATGGTTAATTTCAGGCATTGCCATCGACAGAGGCAATACCAACTTTGAATATGCTCGGAAATAATATCAAGGCAGAAAATTATTAAAGGCTGGCATGAAAAGCGTGAAAAATAGGCATCCCTTGCCAACGCTCATCACTCATTTAAACTCTCGTTGTGCCAACGCTGTTTTCCTTTTATTTCTTTTCTTTTAAATTGTTTTCAAAACCCACTTCAAATCAACAACACTTTCCCTTTGACGAGTAAACAAGCAAGGCAAACAAGCTCTTGGCCAATCCTTGTGGGATCGATAACCAGCTTACTACTGTATTACTTGCAGATCGTTTATACTTGTACGCAAAAGACTTAGTCTTGGCACTATTTTCATACATTTCCAATACATTTTCCACGCTTTTGACAAGCACTCACACAGTGGAACAAGTTTTTGGCACCTTTGTCGGGGATTGCAATGGAGTTTGTTGTTTTTAAATTTTTACTTGTCTTTTTTGTTTTTGTTCTTTATTTTATTTTTTTTGACCGGTGTATGACTAGAAACTGCCATGTGGTGGAAGATTGGCTATACGATTCAGAAATCGAAAGAACCCTGCGAAGGTTAAAGAAAAAGATTTGAGAGATGGCTCAACAAGGCAATAAAGAAAATGGTGCGTTAAACAATGAGGAAAATCCACCCAATAACAATGGAATACCACCAACTGTTAATGTGGAGGAAGAGAGACTTATTAGAGAACACTCGGCACCAAACATTGACAATTTGATACCAGGACTAATTTGTCCTGAGGTAAATACACCTAATTTTGAACTCAAACTGATAATGATACAAATGCTTTTGAATGTAGGACAATTTGATGGAGCACCTATTGGAGATCCAAGACAACACTTGAAGTAGTTCATGGAAGTCTGCCAGCTATTTTAGCAGCCTGGAGTATCAGAGGATACATTGAAGTTAAAGTTGCTTGCATTTTCTCTAAGAGATAGAGCAAAAACTTGGCTAAGTTCTTTGCCACCTGGTTCTGTCACCTCATGGGGAGATCTATGTCAAAATTTTTTGTTACGATTCCAGCCACCTAAACTCACCGCCAAGCTGAGGGGTGAGATCATCACATTTAGGCAGGTTGATAATAAGACCCTATATGATTTCTGAGAGAGATATAAAGATCTGTTGAGGAGATGTCCCATGCATGGATTCCCTAAATAGACCTAAATGGACATAATGGACTTAATGCGCAAACCAGAACTGTTGTTGATGCGTCGGCAAATGGCTCACTGCTTGACAAAAACTATACAGAGGCAGTTGGTATCCTTGAGAGGATTTCAATCAACAATTTTGAATATCCTACTGCCAGACTTGGGACCAGCACTAAAGCTGGTGGGAAATTACAGATAGATGAGCTCACATCCATCCACGTAGGGATTTCCAATCTTACTAGCATGGTGAGAACTTTGCAAAAGAGTTATGAGGCCCAAGAAATTAAGGCATTAGCTGTATTCTTTACATTATATGGAGATGATCATCACACAGAAGGTTGCCCTGCCAACCCTGAGTCGGTAAATTTCGTTGGCAAATTTTAATCGTAATTATAATCCAAATTCCAATACTTACAATGTAGGATGGAGGTAGCACCCAAATTTAGCTTGGGGGAATCAAAGAAGTAAACAATATAATACCCAACAGTAGAACAACAATTCCCAGCGTCAATACAATGCCCAACATCAGAACAATGCCATGTCAGGGGTCAACCAGAATTCCATGCCACAAAGGGAACAAAACAATTTTTATGTAGGGCAAAGGAACAACTAGGGGACTTTGACAGAATACATGGAGAAGAATGTGCAACTGTCCATAGTTTGGCAGGATCGATACAAAACTTAGAGGTACAAATTGGACAGATTGCCAATGCAGTCAAGAATAGACCCTAGGGAGCTTTGCCAGCGATACAGAGGATGCCAAGCAAAACCATAATGAACAATGCAAAGTTGTGACTCTACAGAGTGGCAAACAATGAGAGGCTAAGACATCAGTCAAGCAGCCAAATAGTTGTCAGGAGAAGAAGAAACTACCAGTAGATGAACCAAAAGAACCAAAGAAGAAAGAAGCGGACATAGCGATGCCAGACCGTCGTCTGATGCCAGACCTCAGTCGAATGTCAGTAGAACCTTGGCAAAGTTGGTAGAGCCAGCATATGTTTATCCATCTTCACCGTTTACACAAAGACTGCAAAAGCACAAGCAGGATCATCAATTTAAGCGCTTCTTGGAAGTACTTAAATAATTGTAAATCAATTTACCATTGGTGGAAGCTCTTGAGCAAATTCTCAACTATGTCAAATTCCTGAAGGACATCTTGTCCAAAAAGAGAAAGCTGGGTGATTTTGAAACTGTAGCTCTCATTGAGGGATGCAGTCCAATGATACTCAATCGGTTGCCACCAAAGCTAGAAGATCCAGGAAGTTTTACTATTCACTGCACCATTAGTAACAGATTCATGGCTAAGGCACTGTGTGACTTGGGAGCCAACATCAATTTTATGCCAATGTCTATTTTCAAGAAGTGATAAGTGTTCAAAAGTACTATTTTTCTTACCCTTTTTACTCATATTATTGTTAGACTTAGGCTCATATTAGTTGCATAGTTAGCCATTCATGCATTAATCCATGTTTCCTTCAATCGTTGAGCTTGATTACATAACTTGGTGATTTTTGTGGAAATAGATGCTGCTTTGGTGTGTTTTTGTGTGTGTATGTGCAGGATCACTTGCCAAAGCAATGCCGAGCTAGTTGCTAGGGCAATGCATGAAGGATATGCCGAGCTAGTTGCCATGGCATTTGTCGACAAAGACCAAAAGCAATATGGATGTCGAAATTCATGATTTTACAAGCCCAAGATGACATGGAGCAAGGTCCAAGCCCAAAGGAATTTGATTGCCATGCAGAGATTAAAGAAGAATTAAATTCCAAGAGGATAGGAGAAGTTCTAATAGGAATAAAATTATAATAAAGAATTATATTCTTTAAAGATAATTTAATTCCAACTCAAACTCCTCCTCAAAGAAGGACTTTGGCCTAGCCCTATAAATATCAAGGAGATTTCGACAATTCAAGGGGGAGAGCAAGAGGGAAATTTCGGCAAGTCCAAGTAGGACAAGAGGAGAGAATTTTCGACAAGCATCAAGGGCAAGGAGGATTTCGACAAGCCTCTTCCTTCATCTTTGTTCGATTGGGTTCATGCTAGGGATTAATTATCTTGTGTTTCTTTGGAACCTAGCCATGAACTAAATTTACTTGGCTATGGTTATTGTGTTTTGTGGTTGTGAGAAACTATTGGTTTTTGTTTAGGTAATAAGAGTTTGCACTTTTCTATTTCAAGGTTTATTCATTCTTGATTCTTATTATTGTTTTGAGTGAATTGGGAGAGGATCTCGTGATTTCATCCATTTATCTAATATCGGGAGAGAGTTAGATTCAAGAAACGAATGAATATGATCTTTATTCAATCCAATGATGGTGAAGATTAATCCGCTTAGGAATAAGTTAAGGATTTCAACGGCTAAGAGGAGCGCAAGATTGGTTGTTGTTCACCCTTGATTCACGCAGGATGTATTATCAAGGCATGCACAAATAGCTAGAGAGTTTCGACTTAGGGATAAGAAGAAACCATTGAAGAACGCTCCGCCGAACCTTGAAGTTGCTGCCCGTCGCCCAAGTAGTTGCCCAACTAGTCGCCCAAGCAACCATCAATTAGTTGCTACGGCAACCCCGTCGTGCAAGTTGCCACGGCAACTGAGTTGCCCGTGCACTCTTTTACCAAGACAATCCAATCGGCTATCACACCTCAACTCACGATAACCTAGCCTACCTCTCTCATTGAATTCATCTTTTCTTTTACTTAATTGCTTTCTAGATTAGTTATTAGTTAAAACTTCTATAATCCTTCACTTGTGTTTTTACTTTTACTGATTGCAAGAGACTAGATTCTTGAAGTGGCACCAATCCCTGTGGAGAGGATATCTTTTATACTATAACTTGCGACGTGTATACTTGCACAATTGCGTAGCACTTATTACGCGCAACAAGTTTTTGGCACCGTTGCCGGGGATTGGCAATAGCAACTTTGTTTTTATTTTCTTGCACTTTCTTTTTATTTTTCTTGTTTAAAATTCAAAGGGCTAACAAACTTTGGTTTTGCATTGGTATATGACCGGGGCAAGACCGACTTCTGAGAATATCCCTTTGATCCGAAATCGAACGAACCTTACAAAGACTTAGACGAAGGATAAGAGAAGCAATGGCAAATCAAGACGGCAATATGAATCAAGATGTTCGAGCAGCGGGAGGAGTGATTCTTGCACGAAACAGAACTATTCGAGACTATCTTGAAGAAGATCTTGATGGACTTAACCCGGAGTTGTCGCACCGAAATTGAAGCCGACCACTTTGAGTTGAAACTGGTAATGTTTAATATGATCAACACAATAGGTCAATTTGGCGGCTCAAGAATCGAAGATGCACGACAACATCTGAAATCTTTCCTCAAGATTTGCAACTCGTTCAAGATACACGGAGTCACCCCCGATGTCTTACGATTAAGATTATTCCCTATTCACCGAGGATAGGCGAAAGCATGGCTAAATAGCATTCTGCCGGATCCATAGCATCTTGGACTGATCTTTGTCGTGATTTCCTTGCTAGATTTAATCCTACAAATTTAATCGATAAGCTTCGTAACGACATTACTTCTTTTCGGCGCAGCGGATGATGAATCCATGTACGAGGCTTGGGAGCGATATAGAGAACTTCTACATAAATGCCCTCTACACGGATTCGGTGTGGACTCAAGTGACAATGTTTTACAATGCCGTGAATACACCAACAAGGATGATGCTAGACGCCTCGGCAAACGGCATACTCCTAGATAAGTCACCGGAAGAAGCAATGCAAATTTTAAACAGGCTGGCCAAGAATGATTATCAATTCCCATCTACTAGAAGAGGAGGAGTTAGACGCCAAGCCACAATACATGAACTAGGATCATCGATTCAATTTCGCACAATTGGCCGCTTTAACCAAGATGGTCCGAACATGCAAAAACCAAACAACACACATGAAGTCAAGGTAATGGATTCTTTTTGTGAGTTATGTGGTGATAACCATAATTCTTTCCGAATGTATGCGAGAATCCGGAATCTAGCTTCTATGTGGGGAATTACAATCGGGCAACAACATGATGTCAAATACATACAATCCAGCTTGGAAGAAGCACCCAAATTTTTCATGGAGTAATCCCAACAATGCTCTAAACCAGAACAATCGAATGCACAAGCATCGGGATTCCAAAGCAAAATATGCCACGGCAACGAGATGCCGCAACAACAACCGACAACATCTAGTTCTTTTGAAAATTCTCTAAATGCTTTTATGATGAAAACTGAATCTTATATGGCTGAGAATAGTAATTTCATAAAAAGAACTGATGCTTTTATTAACAGGACCGAGATGAGATTGCAAAACCAAGAGGCGGCAATCAAATCATTGGAAAATCAAGTCGGACAATTTGCTCAAAATCAACACTAGACCACAAGGAGGTTTACCTAGCGATACTGAAGTCGCAAGAGGAACGCCATGAGCAATGTAAGGCAATCACCACCGAAGTGGCCAACAACTTAGAGAGGTTCAAACCCGCTCGTCAAACAAAACTCCACAAAAAGAGCAAGATGAACCTAGCGGCAAAGTCTCAGATGCTGAACCAAGAATTGCTACGGCAACCGGCAATAAGCATGCCTCGGCAACCGATGACGCCTCGGCAACTTGCGATAAGCACGCCTCGGCAACCCGGTTGGTAACACATCGACAACTCGGATGTCCCCGTAATGCCGTCAATCAGGTTTCAAACCAATGAAAAGATCGAAGATATCCGACTTCCACCACCATTCCCACAAAGGTTGAAGCGACAAAAGCAAGAATACCAATTCAAGAAGTTTCTTGATATCCTAAAGCAAGTCCACATCAACTTGCCATTGGTGGAAGCAATTGAACAAATGCCAAACTATGCCAAGTTTCGAAAGACATTGTGTCCAAGAGAACAAGGCTAGGAGAGTTTGAAACAATTGCCGCAACAGAGGGATGCATGGCAATGTTGCACAATCGTATGCCGCCCAAGTTGAAGGATCCCGGAAGTTCCACAATACCTGTTCTATTGGAAATCACTATGTCGGGAAAGCACTATGCGACCTAGGGGCTAGCATAAACTTGATGCCTAAATCGGTTTTTTCGAAACTAGGAATCGGGAAGGCAAGACCTACAACAGTTATGCTACAGCTAGCCGACAGATCCTATGTGCATCCGAGGGAAAAATCGAGGACATCTTGGTAAAAGTTGATAAATTTATTTTTCCCGCTGACTTTATTGTTTTAGATTGTGAAGCAGATGAGCATGCGCCTATCATTCTCGGAAGACCATTCCTAGCGGATGGGAGAACTTTGATTGATGTTGAAAAGGAGAACTCACAATGAGGGTGAATGACCAGCAGGTAAAACTAAATGTGTTCCAAACACTAAGGCATGCCGATGATCCGAAGAATGTCAACTACTTCATGCCACGTGAGTTTAACCGATGAGGAATTTAGTTGCCTCGGCAACTACATTGCCGATCAAGAGGAACCGAGGAGTATGAAGAGCCGGTCGATGAGGAACAACCAGAAGAGGCAAATTGGCTAGTCAATCGACCAGGTACATACTTTGAACCACCTGGACTACTCAGGTAAGGAAGGTAAGATCGAAAAACCCTCTATCGAAAATCCACCAATTCTTGAGTTGAAACAATTGCGAGCAATGAAATATGTATACTTAGGGATTGATAATACATTACCTGTAATTATTTCCTCTAAGTTACAGCCTGAGCAGGAAAAGAAGTTAATCAACATGTTGAAGCTACATAAAAAGGCAATAGGGTGGACAATTGCCGACTTGAAGGGAATTAGCCCGGCGGTGTGCATGCACAAGATCTTGTTGGAAGATGATCACAAACCTTCAATTGAGGCCCAGAGGAGACTGAATCATGCCATGAAAGGGGTTGTAATGAAAGAAATCATCAAGTGGCTTGACGCCGGCATTATATACCCTATCTCCGATAGTACGTGGGTAAGTCCGGTACAATGTGTGCCGAAAAAGGGAGGTATAACAGTGGTAAGCAATGAAAATAATGAACTTATCCCAACCAGGACTGTGACCGGTTGGAGGGTTTGTATGGACTATCGAAAGCTAAACAAAACCACTAGGAAAGATCACTTCCCATTACCCTTTATTGATCAAATGCTTGACCGTCTTGCAGGTAAACCCTTTTACTGTTTTCTTGATGGTTATTCAGGTTACAATCAGATTGCCATAGCACCAGAAGATCAAGAAAAGACAACCTTCACATGCCCCTACGGTACTTATGCCTTCCGAAGGATGCCGTTCGGATTGTGTAACGCCCCGGCAACCTTCCAAAGATGCATGATGGCGCTCTTTTTAGACATGGTCGAAGACTTCCTTGAGATCTTCATGGATGATTTTTCAGTTTTTGGTAATGACTTCGACGGCTGTCTCGGCAATTTAGAGAGGGTGTTGGCAAGATGCGAAGAAACGAATTTAGTCCTCAATTGGGAGAAATGCCACTTTATGGTAGATGAAGGAATAGTGCTCGGCCATAAGATTTCATCCAAGGGAATTGAAGTAGACAAAGCCAAGGTGGACGTGATCGAGAGATTACCCCCACCAAATTCGGTTAAAGGAATTGAAGTTTTCTCGGACATGCAGGTTTTACTGGAGAGGTTCATTCATAACTTTTCTAAAATCACTAAACCTTTGTGTGTCTGCTTGAACAGGATAAAGTCTTCGATTTTGATGATTCTTGCACTCAAGCATTTGAAACCCTAAAGAAAAAGCTTGCCTCGGCACCCATTGTTGTTCCACCAGATTGGACGCTACCTTTTGAGCTCATGTGTGATGCAAGTGATTTCGCGGTAGGAGCAGTCCTAGGCCAACGCACAGGTAAGACCTTCCATGTGATATACTACGCTAGTAAAACTCTTAACGATGCTCAAGTGAATTACACAACAACGGAGAAAGAGTTACTAGCTGTAGTTTTCGCATTTGACAAGTTCGATCCTATTTAATTGGTACAAAGGTAATTGTTCATACGGACCATTCGGCAATCAAATACTTATTTGCTAAAAAGGATGCTAAACCTCGTTTGATTCGTTGGATATTACTTTTACAAGAATTTGATATTGAAATTAAGGACAGAAAGGAACAGAAAATCAAGTGGCGATCACTTATCACGTTTGGAACGCAATAGGGAAGAGGACGCGGATCTAGAGATATGCGATGCATTCCCGGATGAACAAATTCTAATCGCCTCGGCAACCCTTGACGCCTCGACAGCCCATGACGCCTCGGCAACCATGGAAGCACACGCCTCGGCAACTCTCGGCCGCGCGGCGGTCTTTGACGAGCACGCCTCGGCAATTTTGGGAGCAGACACTACGGCAAAGACATGCCCCCGCAATACCCGGTACGCAGATTTAGTTAACTTCCTTGTTTGTGGTATTTTTCCGTATGGCATTACTCACCAAGGGAAGAAGCGGTTCCGCCATAATGCTAAGCATTACTTTTGGGACGAGCCTCTTTTGTTTAAACAATGTGCATATCGGGTTATACGCCGATGTGTCCTGAAGAAGAGCAACAGAATGTACTCGGCAATGCCATTCTTCACCCTATGGAGGACATTTTGGAGGAACTCGCATCATGCCAAAGTCTTGCAATCCGGTTTGTATTGGCCAACATTGTACAAAGATGCCCAAGACTTTTACAAGCAATGTGATCGTTGCGGAGGGCGGGCAATATCTCTAGGCGACATGAGATGCCACTCTAGAACATCATCGAGGTGGAACTGTTCGATGTATGGGGGATCGATTTTATGGGACCTTTTCCATCTTCATTCGGCAACCTCTACATCTTACTCGCCGTCGACTATGTGTCTAAATGGGTAGAGGCAGCTGCAGTTCCCAACAACGATTCCAAGACCGTGCAACGATTCCTGCAGAAAAACATATTTACACGGTTTGGGATGCCGAGAGCAATTATCAGCGACGGGGGCAAGCATTTTGACAACAGACTAATTGCCAAGATGTTGCAACGCTTCGGCATATCACACAAGATCGCCACGGCATATCACCCACAAACCAATGGGCAAGCAGAAATCTCCAACCGAGAGTTGAAGGGAATACTCGAGAAAGTTGTAAATCCCTCAAGGAAGGATTGGTCATTAAGACTAGATGACGCACTTTGGGCATATCGCACTGCATTCAAAACACCCTTAGGTATGTCCCCCTTCCGACTTGTCTATGGTAAAACATGTCATCTACCGGTGGAAATCGAGCACAAAGCGCGTCTTTGGGCAATCAAGACCGTGAATATGGATTGGGAAAGTGCCGGACAAAAGCGCTTGATGGATCTCAATGAGATAGAAGAATTTCGTGCACTCGCCTATAACAATGCACAAATCTACAAGGAGAAAACAAAGCGATGGCATGACAAGAAACTATTGCCCACGACAATTCACGCCCAGGGCAACTAGTTCTCCTATTCAATTCTCGGCTAAAACTTTTCCGGGAAAGCTGAAATCAAGATGGTCGGGACCATTTGAAGTCGTCAAACCATTCTCCCATGGCGCTGTGATAATCAAGTCCATCTCTGACAACCATGAATTCAAAGTTAATGGACAAAGATTGAAGCACTACAATGGTGCCCATGTGGAACGTAACAAGGAAGTGGTCAATTTAGGAGATGCATGAGCATGCTCTCCCCTTTGTTATTTTTATTTTTATTTTTATTTATTTTTATTTTTGTCGATTATTTAATTATTTATTTTTCATTTTTTTTCCGATTATTATTTTTTATTATTTTATTATTTTGCCGATTATTAGTAGTTTTAGGATAGATTTTTTTTATTCAAGTCTAAGAATCCTATTACACATCTTTATTTATTTTCTTTATTAGTTTATCTTTAATTTTAATCCTTATTTGATTGGTTTTTGAATTGTAGGAAAGGAAGTTCAAGAGAAAGAATGAATTCTAAACCAAGTAGGAAAACATCTTCAACAAGGAAACTAATGGGCTGAATCTAAGGCTTATATAAAGCCTCCAATTCATCCTAACCAAAACCCCTTTTTTCGAAAATTCCTACCAAACCCTAACCCAATTGTCGATTTCCCCTAATCCCACCCACCTATCTTTTCTATAAAACCCATCACCCTTAACCTATTCCTACTTTCTATCTTGCAACTTTTTAGTTTCTTTTCTTTTCTTTGTTTTTACTCACAACCAAGATCATACATGGCATCCAAGATTAAACTTTTAGTTCATCCAAGTTCCTCCAAAGAACCAAGATACAAGAAGTTTGCTACACCGGGCGGTTCAAGAAAGATTTCAATCAAAGTTTGAAAGCCGGAAGATTCATGAAGAACAAGGCTTTGAATACTCAGATCTCAAGATTTCGGCCTTGAACCATTCATCTTCAAAAGGATTGCACATCAAAAGTGGCAAATCTTTTGCCATCAACCGGAACCGGGTAACATCTCATGGGTAAGAGAATTCTATGCTCACTCACTTAACCCGGATAATCCTTATGTTTTTTTGTTCGTGACAAGGCCATACTTATAAGTCCCGAAAGCATCAACACTTTTACGGACTTTACATTGAGAAGGACGAACATCAAGCCTTCGTTGACCAAATCAATCCCAAGCAACTCGACAAGGTGCTTCAAGAACTCACTCAACCGGGAACTCATTGGAACGACGGTAAATACAAGGGCACGGTAAATCGCCTTCGGCTTAAACCCGAGGCAAAACTATGGAATAAGTTTGTTAAAACTTCTTTAATGCCCTCCACACACAATACTACCGTTGACATACCACGTCTTTTGCTCATACATTCTATTTTGCATAATCGCATCATTAACATTGGAAAAATTATTTGCGATGAGATTTTTGTATGCAGCTCAAAAGATAAGGGTTATCTTTTCTTCCCTTGCTTAATTTCCAATCTTTGCAAGGAGATGCATGTCCCGAGTGAGTCCACCGATGAAAAGGCCCTACCAAAGTCTGGTTGGAATCAAACACTAATCGGAAGCTAATGGGAGAGGCACCGGGAGATTCTTCAAGGCCTCCAATTGCCACGGCAACTCTCGCCGCCGCGGAAATCCCTAATGCCCAAGCACCTAACGCCGAGGGCAACTCGGCCATTAATCCCGGGACACTTTGAAGCACTTTTGCACCCATTGGAAAGCCGCATAAGGCAAATTGAAGATCGGCAACTAATGTTCATGCGGTACATGAAGGAGCACAACAATGCCATCACCCAAGTCATCCTAGAAAAGTACCCGGACAACCGTGTGCCGTTCCCAATATTTCCGCCGATATCCTTTGCCACGGCAACCAAGGAAGCTGACGCCACGGCAACCAACTCGACAATGCCCCGGCAACCACCGAAAAAGCCAAAGGTAAAGCACCTATGTGCGAATCAACTCCTACGGAATCATTTTCTCGATTTTTCAGATTCGGACGAGTCCTCCATTGAACCAATAAAGACCGCACCAATTGAATCCTCCAAACGAAAAGCCATTGACATTGATGAAGAGGATGATGAGGACAACCCCGCATTTAGGGTCGATTCCACCACCGGCAACAAGAAAACAACCATCGCGTTCAAGCAAGAAAGTCAAGACGCCAACTAGAAGGAAACTAATCATCTACGATGACGAACTCTCGGAGTAAGTCCTCGTATGCATTTTTATTTTTATTGTTATTTTTCGTTATTATTATGCATGCATTGAGGACAATGCCTCACTCGAGTTTGGGGGGGATTGTTATTAGTAATTACCATGTTTAGTTACATTAATCTTAAGCATTACATTTAGGATACATAAATTGCTTGCCATGCCTTTAATTGGAACAAGAATTGCTTAGATTTGATCAATATTCGATGATGACTTTGCCAATGCACTTAATTGATAGAATTTTTATTCTAGGATAACCATGGAAAAACTTAGAATTTTACTATGATGCTAAATTTGATGAAACACTGTTGTGGTTTGATTGATTTAAGGAATTCTAGTAAACTTAGGTCGATAATTAATAAATTGGGGGATTAGAATAAAAATTGGATGAATGCTAGAGGTGCCCGAAATTGGCTCTAGCATATGCTAAAAAAAAATTGATCACTAGAGGTGCCCGAAACCGGCTCTAGTCGATTAAATTAACTTAAGAAAACTAAAAATAAAACACTAGAGGTGCCCGAAATTGGCTCTAGTTAAAACATGTTAAAAAGAACCCAATGAAGTAATTTGAAAACCTATTGTTTGCATAGAATCCAAAAAATCAACTTGCACACAACTCCGCACACACTCACAAGCATTATAGTTTGATTCCGAGTAATTCCTCAGTTTTCTGAAAAATAAAAAGCCAATCATACTTTGTGCCCCGGTTCAGAAGAATTGAAATCAAGTTCAAAGCTAAGTTTGTGAAAATTTGAAGTATTGGCAGGTAATTATGAGTTTGCATTGCTTGAGGACAAGCAATAGTTCGAGTTTGGGGTGTGATAAGTGTTCAAAAATACTATTTTTCTTACCCTTTTTACTCATATTATTGTTAGACTTAGGCTCATATTAGTTGCATAGTTAGCCATTCATGCATTAATCCATGTTTCCTTCAATCGTTGAGCTTGATTACATAACTTGGTGATTTTTGTGGAAATAGATGCTGCTTTGGTGTGTTTTTTTGTGTGTATGTGCAGGATCACTTGCCAAAGCAATGCCGAGCTAGTTGCCAGGGCAATGCATGAAGGATATGCCGAGCTAGTTGCCATGGCATTTGTCGACAAAGACCAAAAGCAATATGGATGTCGAAATTCATGATTTTACAAGCCCAAGATGACATGGAGCAAGGTCCAAGCCCAAAGGAATTTGATTGCCATGCAGAGATTAAAGAAGAATTAAATTCCAAGAGGATAGGAGAAGTTCTAATAGGAATAAAATTATAATAAAGAATTATATTCTTTAAAGATAATTTAATTCCAACTCAAACTCCTCCTCAAAGAAGGACTTTGGCCTAGCCCTATAAATATCAAGGAGATTTCGACAATTCAAGGGGAGAGCAAGAGGGAAATTTGGCAAGTCCAAGTAGGGCAAGAGGAGAGAATTTTCGACAAGCATCAAGGGCAAGGAGGATTTCGACAAGCCTCTTCCTTCATCTTTGTTCGATTGGGTTCATGCTAGGGATTAATTATCTTGTGTTTCTTTGGAACCTAGCCATGAACTAAATTTACTTGGCTATGGTTATTGTGTTTTGTGGTTGTGAGAAACTATTGGTTTTTGTTTAGGTAATAAGAGTTTGCACTTTTCTATTTCAAGGTTTATTCATTCTTGATTCTTATTATTGTTTGCGAGTGAATTGGGAGAGGATCTCGTGATTTCATCCATTTATCTAATATCGGGAGAGTTAGATTCAAGAAACGAATGAATATGATCTTTATTCAATCCAATGATGGTGAAGATTAATCCGGCTTAGGAATAAGTTAAGGATTTCAACGGCTAAGAGGAGCGCAAGATTGGTTGTTGTTCACCCTTGATTCACGCAGGGATGTATTATCAAGGCATGCACAAATAGCTAGAGTTTCGACTTAGGGATAAGAAGAAACCATTGAAGAACGCTCCGCCGAACCTTGAAGTTGCTGCCTAGTCGCCCAAGTAGTTGCCCAACTAGTCGCCCAAGTAACCATCAACTAGTTGCTACGGCAACCCCGTCGTGCAAGTTGCCACGACAACTGAGTTGCCCGTGCACTCTTTTACCAAGACAATCCAATCGGCTATCACACCTCAACTCACGATAACCTAGCCTACCTCTCTCAATTGAATTCATCTTTTCTTTTACTTAATTGCTTTCTAGATTAGTCATTAGTTAAAACTTCTATAATCCTTCACTTGTGTTTTTACTTTTTACAGTGCAAGAGACTAGATTCTTGAAGTGGCACCAATCCCTGTGGAGACGATATCTTTTATACTATAACTTGCGACGTGTATACTTGCACAATTGCGTAGCACTTATTACGCGCAACAAGAAGCTTGGCCTAGAAGCAAGGCCTACCATGGTGACATTTCAGTTGGCGGACCGATCCTTTGCACATCCTAAGGGTAAGGTTGAGGATGTGTTGGTAAACGTAGATAAATTCATATTCCCAACTGACTTCATTATCTTAGATTATGAGGCAGATTTAAATGTCCCAATTATATTGTTCCTAGATGTTCATAAAGGTGAATTAACTATGTGGATGAATAATCAGCAGGTTACATTTAACGTGTTTCAAGCTTTGAAATGTGCAGATGAATCAGATGAATGCCAAGCAAATTATAAGATGGAGTCCATTTTTAAGGTGGACGTAGCACATCTGTGCCAACATACTGATGATGATGCAAGTGGAAGTGACAATGAAGGTGAAACAAGTGAGGACACTAAGGAGCAACCTTAGTAGAAGTAAGCTATTTTGAACAACCAGAACTATTAGAGTTGGCTGGCAGAGAGAGGAGCCACCCGAAGTGGAGCTCAAATCACTGCAAGACCATCTCAAGTATGCTTACTTAGGTAAACACTCAACCTTGCCAGTGATCATTGTTGCTGATCTCACTAACGATCAGGATGAACGATTGGTGGAAATTCTAAGCAATTACAAGCAAGCGTTGGGATGGACCTTGGCTGATATCCGAGGTATAAGCCCAACCATTTGCATGCACAAAATTATCTTGAAGGAATATCATGGGAAGACCATTGAGGGTCAGAGAAGATTGAACTCGAGCATGAATGATGTTGTTAAGAAGGAGATTATCAAGTGGCTAGATGTCGGGATAGTCTATCCCATTTCTAACAGCTGGTGGGTCAACCCGGTGCAATGTGTGCCAAAGAAAGGTGGCATGACCATTGCTCAAAATAGCAACAATGAGTTAAATCCTTCCAGGACCGTTACAAATAGAGAGTGTGCATGGATTATAGGAAGCTGAACAATGCCACCAAGAAAGACCATTTTCCATTTCCCTTCATTGATCAGATGTTGGACAGTCTGGCAGGTAAGGCATTTTACTATTTTCTAGATGGTTATTTAGGATATAACTAAATTGCCATAGCTCTAGAAGATCAAGAGAAGACCACGTTCATGTGTCCATATGGGATGTTTTCCTTTAGAAGAATGTCATTCGGGTTGTGTAATGCCCCGACAATATTTCAACGTTGAATGATGTCCATTTTTCTGACATGATTGAAGAAAATTTAGAAGTATTCATGGATGATTTCTTAGTGTTTGGAAAAACATTCGAGGAATGCCTTCAGAGTTTGGAGCAAGTCTTGAAGAGATGCATTGAGACAAACCTAGTGTTAAACTGGGAAAAATGCCACTTTATGGTGAAGGAGGGCAATTGTTCTAGGGCACAAGGTAACCAATAAGGGATTGGAGATCGACCAAGCAAAAATTGAGGTAATTAAGCAATTGTCACCACCGACAAGTGTAAAAGGTATTAGAAGTCTTTTAGGACATGCAAGTTTTTACCGTCGTTTCATTAAAGATTTTTCTAAAATTTCTAAACCTTTATGCTTGCTTTTGGAACAAAATGTCGCTTTTGCATTTGATGATTCTTTCTTAAGAGAGTTTCAAGAACTTAAGGAGAAGTTGATTAATGCCTATATAGTCATGGCACCAGATTGGAATGAGCCATTTGAGCTCATGTGTGATGCCAATGATTATGCCGTCGGAGCAGTATTGGGACAACGACGTGGCAAAGTTTTTCATACCATCTACTATGCCATCAGGACACTAAATAGAGCTTAACTGAATTATTCCACAATTGAGAAATAATTTCTTGCAGTTGTATTCACTTTTGATAAATTCAGATCTTTTTTAGTTGCTAACAAGGTTGTGGTGTATACAAATCATTCAGCACTAAAGTACCTTTTGGCAAAGAAGGATGCCAAGCCCAAACTAATCCGATGGATGCTTCCACTACAAGAATTTAACCTCGAGATTCGAGACAAGAAGGGCAGTGAAAACTTAGTAGCTAACCACTTATCACGTCTAGATCATCAACTTGAAGATGGTGAGAATGCTGCCATAAGAGATGAATTTCTAGATGAGTATTTGCTTGCGGTCAATGTCGTGCTATGGTACGCTGACATAGTCAACTACCTAGTAAGTAATATTTTGCCACCAAATCTGGCATACAATGCCAAGAAAAGATTCATGCGAGAAGTTAGGCAATACTACTGGGACGAGCCAATATTGTTCAAACAATATGCCTACCAAGTTATAAGACGGTGTGTGCCAGAGGATGAGCAGCACAACATTTTGTAACTATGCCATGTCGCACGGTATGGAGGTCACTTTGCTGGGATGAAGATTGCTGCCAAGGTGCTGCAGTCAGGATTCTTTTGGCCTACACTATACAAAGATGCCCATAACTATGCCAAGGCATGTGATCAATGCGAGCGGACATGAAACATCTTTGGCAGACACCAACTGCCACTCCAAAACACCATTATTGTGGACTTATTTGATTTGTGGGGGATAGACTTCATAGGTCTATTTCCTCCATCATTTGGAAACTTATACATCCTCGTGGCTGTTGACTACATTTCAAAATGGGTTGAGGCTTTTGCATTGCCAACGAATGATGCTAAGGCCGTTGCCAAGTTCTTGCAAAAACACATTTTTACTCGATTTGGTGCCCTTAGAGTGATTATTCATGATGAGGGTACCTATTTTAAATGCAATCTAATCGCTAAAGCTTTGTGCAAATATAGAATTTAGCAAAGGATTGCCACGACATACCATCCCAAAACAAATGGGCAAGTCGAGATTTCAAACAAGTTGTAACCCCCCGACCTGACCTAGATGCCCGACTGAACCGAAAGTACTACATTAGGTTCGCCGAAGCAAACCAAAGGAAGGTTACGAAAAGTTGGTCCATTTTTTCCATTTATCTTGTCTAAATGCAAATTAATGCTCTTACATGTTCATATTCGCAGTGGTTAGATTCTTGAATGAAACGAGTCACAAAAGATAATCAATTGCATCATATTCAAAATTGAGGACTAAAATGAAAATACATTAAATTACAAAACCAAAATTGAATTTAAGGTTACCAATCTTCAATTAGTCTATTTACATGCCAACATGATAAATTCCAGATCAACTTAGTCATCCCAACTCATACAATTGCATTCCCAAGACTCAAAGATCAAAATGAAAGAATAAAAAACTTTCAAGATTCCAAATTAACCAACTTAACGGTACCCGTATCGGCACGCGTACTCGTGTTTCGATAGGCCTTTACATTCTCAAAAACTCAGAATCCAGTAGCTAAAATCCGTACCGAAACTCTTGCTCGCGTATCGTTATGCTTGGCAAAAATGCCTATGACCATATCAAAAAACTTGCTCGAGTATCGAAACGTTAAGCCTAAAAAGGCAGGGTCGTATCGAAACACCTTCTCGCATATCGAAAAGCTATGCCTAAAATGGCCTAGCCATACCGGTACGAGGACACCTATTTTGATACGCCTGGACCTATAATGGCATTCTTAGATGGTTTTTCCCACAAAACTAGATGTATTTAGGTCCTAGCAGCTTGCATATATACATATAAGCATCCAACATCATAATTAACAACAATTGTATCAAGGTTTAACTACAACACAAGATTATGCCACCAAAAGATTAACCTAGAGGCATGACCCCTATAACTCACCACAAAACATACCAAAATGCCCAACTAAGCAAATATCAACAAGAATACCATACCAGCAACACATCAATACCATACTCAACAGGATTAGCTCATCAAAAAATGTCATCCAAGCAAAACCATCTAGATTCATACCTATAAGCATATAACATCAACCATAGGTAACGGTGCATGATAAGCTAAACGTTAACAATCAAACTCCAAAATCACAACATTATACATGCTTAAAACCAATGATAACTGAATAACAAATCCCAAAAATCCACGGCGAACACATCGCCTTATTAACCAGAAACTAAACCGATTTCATACTCAAATAGTCTTGTCTTTGGATCGCTTAATCCTTGCCTTTGATACTTCCAAACTTTAATGCTTTGCATCATTAGAGAAAAGAGTGCATAAGCACACTTGCTTATTGAGGATGCTCTTAAACGATGATGCATTTAAAACTCTTGTAAACCAACTCTTATTTTCAACCCATGCTTACGACCTAAGCAAGTTCCAATAATTTCAAGTCAAAACATGCATATCAACCATATGCTAAACCACATATACGTTCTACATGCTTAGTCCCAAAGCATTAAACACAAAACCATGCTTAAATGCCAAAGCATTATATACAAAACCATGCTTAAATCCCAAAGCATTATATACAAAACCATGCTTAAATCCCAAAGCATTATATACAAATTCAACATTAGATTCCTCATATATTGGCAATTATAGTGACATCGGATAGTCGACCACTATCCTTGATTAGCCGACCGCTAGTCTTTAGTTAACCGACAGTTAACTTTGCACATCAGATACACGGATCTCCCTTAATGACCGACCATCATCAAGAGTACCCCATGCCGACCGCATGAATTTACAACCTTGCCAACCGTAAGCTTTACATCAACAAGGGGAACCGACCGCTCAACCCAAGTGATAACAACATAGTCCGGGTAGCCGACCACTATACCTCAAAGACTCTTAATCCACGATCGATTTTTGACCATATTATAGTGCACTTTATCCTATGGCATGCCAACTATATCTGAATGTTTTCTCACCTTCACATAGCCAATATATCATTTACAAAACCATTTACTCACTGTTTTACAATGCATTACACAAAATCCCCACATATGCAAAACACATTGCGATAGCAATATCACATTCCTGACCAAAAAAAAAACCAATGCTCACTAGCATTAAATATACCTTTAATCCACTGCATATGTACTTTAAAATCATGCATTAACAGTAAGTAAAGCAAACCATGTTTACGACTAAAACATGAATCACACATGCTCATATCTGAACCGATATTGAAGAGCAAAAGAGGAAAACTTACTTCAGAGCTTAGGTAAGTGTTTCAAACTTATCCTAAACTCCCAAAACCATTTTCAAACCTTTGAAAGACTCTTAAGACCGTTTGCACTCACCAATTTCACTTGACCTTGCATGCTACTACGAAACAAGCACCCAACAAGTCTAGAACCACCTCAAGATGCTACGCCTTTATTATCCCCTGTTTCGGCCACACAAAACCAGAGGAAGCATGCATTAAAATTCATCCAATACTCTGTTTCAACCAAAAATCTCGTAGCTCTCAAGATGCCCACTCAAAACTCATCCGAAACTTATCGAAATCAACCTCAAACATTACTCAATCCTAACCCAGCCATATTATAACGATTCGAAACATTAAGCTTCATCAATTAATATCTAAAAACACATTCCCAACATGCTTTTACTTCCAGCAATGATTAAACACCATGAACACCCCAAAAACTCATAACTAACAACCTAACAATTAGAGATTCAACCAATTTCGGGATTCCATTATTAAAAACAACTTATCCACATTACAATACATCCAAAATAAGATTGAAATCAATCCACAACACTGGAAAAACATATCCAAATCAAAAATCACAAGATCCTTCAATTAAAACTCAATTAAGCTAAAATCTATAATTTATTACTCAAAACCTATTGAAAATCATATGTAAAGAGCCAAGAACTTGGGAATTTCAGTAAAGAGCCTTTCATTAGAGGAGAAGAATGAAACTTACCTCCAATGAATGAGTTTCCCCTTAATTGGATGGTTTTTCCTCTTGAAAAACAAAGAAATTTTATAAGATTTGTGGAAAACATTTTGAGAAATCATTTAGCAAATCAATGAGTAAAGAAATTAATATCATTACCTTAAATCTCTGATGGAAAAAGAGTGTTTGGCTGAGAGTGTTTTGAGAGAAAATGTGAGAGAAGAAAAGTCACATCAAAATGTTTTTTAGAAAGATAACTACCTTTTTAACTAAATCCTTTTTAATTCTTTTAATTAAAACCATTTTAAAATAATCCTAATTAAGGATGTCGCCACAAGACTTTAACCAATTCTATCGTCTTACCCCGTAGAACCTTGCTGCTGAAATCAAGGATTTCCACCGGCTCCTTATCAAAGGATAAATCCGGTCTCAACTCAATATGCTCCACCTGCATAACATGCGAAGGATCTGACTGATACCGTCGTAAAATGGATACATGGAACACATCATGTATTTTCTCAAGCTCGGGAGGCAACCTCAACCGATAAGCCACAAGACCAACCCGCTCGACAATCTCATATGGTCCAATAAAAGTCGGACTAAGATTACCCTTACGTTCGAACCGCATCACCTTTTTCCATGGTGACACCTTCAAGAACACACGATCGCCCACCGCATATTCAATTTTCTTACGCTTTAAATTCGCGTAAGATTTTTGCCGATCTGCAGCCGCTTTCAAGCGTTCACACACAAGCTTAACTTTCTCATCTGTGTCTTTCAACACATGAGGCAAGGAAACATGCTTTTCCCCTACCTCTACCCAACACAAGGGCGTTTGACATCTCCGGCCATACAATGCCTCAAATGGTGCCATCTGTATACTCGGTTGATAGCTGTTATTATAAGAAAATTCCATCAACGACAAGTGCTTCTCCCATGTTCCTTGAAACTCTATAATACAACACCTTAGCATATCCTCAAAGACCTGGATAACAAGCTCAGACTGCCCATCCATCTGAGGATGATACGCGGTACTGAAACTCAACCTCAAACCCAAAGCCTGATGTAAACATTTCCAAAACCTTGACGTGAACCTCGGATCTCTATTCAAAACGATCGACTTTGGCACCCCGTGAAAATGCACAATGTTAGAGATAAACAAATCTTCTAGCTTGTTCAAGGTGTACGTCATATGCACTAGCAAAAATGTGCACATTTTGTAAACCGAACTACAACCACCCAAATGGAATCCTTTTTAGTCGGTGTGAACGGCAACCCTGCCACAAAATTCATGGTGATTCTCTCTCATTTCCACTCTAAAATTCTCAATGGTTGCAACAATCCAGATGGAAACTGAGGTTCAGCTTTAACCCACCGACACATCATACACTTGGACACAAGCTCCGCCACATCTTTTTTCAAACCAACCCAATAGTACATTTCCTTCAAATCACGATACATCTTGGTACTACTAGGATACATAGCAAAAGGACTAGAATGTTCTTCTGCCAAAATAGTATGCTTGGGCTCCGAGACTTCTGGCACTACCATTCGACCCTTGAAGAACAAAACTCCATCATCATCAAAATGAAAATCAGTCAGATTACCATCTGCTATGTCCTTAACATGAGGAACCAAAGAATCATCATATGGTTACTTAGCCTTAATCAATTGTGACAGCGTAGGATTAACTTGCAGTTCAGCCAACAACCCACATTCCTGCGTCACACTCAACCTTGCAAACATTGCCCTAAGCTCAACCGCCACCCTACGACTCAACGCATCTGCAACAACATTGGCTTTTCTAGAATGATACTCAATTGCCAAGTCGTAATCCTTAAGCAACTACAACCACCTTCATTGCCTAAGGTTCAAATCCTTTTGAGACATCAAATACTTCAAACTCTTATGATCTGTAAAGACCACACACTTCTCTCTATAAAGGTAGTGTCGCCAAATCTTCAAGCTCTAACAACTTCTGTGCTTCCAAAGTCAAAACAACATTGGACAAGAATTTAACATTCTCGCCCATAACCACCACATCGTAATCTTTAACAAGATTCAACGAAACTTGATTGGTCTCAAAATCAACCACAACCCTATGTTTAGACAACCAATCCATCCCCAAGATTACATCAAAACCATAAACTAGAAACTCTATCAAATCAGCCACAAACACATGAACTTGAACCATCAAAGGATGTCTCTTATATAACCTCCTAACAACTACTGCCTCCCTAAAAGAACTAGTTACTCACGTACTAACATCTAACACTTCTATAGGTATATCAAGCAAACATGCATGCTCGCGCAAGATGTATGAATGTGTAGAACCAAAATCTATCAAAGAAAGCAATGGTATGGATTGCAAAGTAAAAGTACCTGTAATCACATCTGTATCATTCATTCCAACACGATGCATGAAAACCCTCACCAGTCTACCACCCTCAGGTTGAACTGCTACGGTATAAGCAACTATCCTCTGACCTTCCTCTTTATGCTAAAAATGATTTCGATTGCACCCACAACCTCTCTGTGGCACAAAAACAGGTGTAGTAGCTTGTCCTTCCCTATCCAATTATAGACAATCACGCCTAATGTGATCTAGCGAACCACAGCTCGGGAAACCAAGACATCAAACTCTGTATAATATGTAGCCAACATATAAGTCTTCACTTCCTTAACCAGCCCATAACGAAAATGATCACATCGCTGTCGCTCATCAAGAATTAGCTCAAGTGCATACTGGCTCAACTGAACAAACTGAACCACATACTCAGACCCAAACATGCTCCCTTGTTTGAATGCCATGAACTCCCTTTTCTTTTCATCTTGGTAATGAGAACCCAGATACTTCTTCTAAAAAGCAACACAAAAGAACTCTCACATCACACCTGCAAGTGTCATACCTGCGATAGAAGTCGTCCACCAACTATATGCATCTCCCTAGAACAAAGATACTATGCACCCCAACTTACAGACATTTGTACACTCCATCTGTCCAAGGATCCTCTCAGTGCTGGCCAACCACTCCTCTATTGCATCTAGAGCTAAACCCTTAAACTCGATACCTCCCAAACTATACAAATGCTCCAACAGAAGACCTATGTTAATAGTTGTCGCACGTGCCGATGCAGGTATTTGCACTTCAGCTTATTTTTTTCGCTCATGTTTCAAAAAAAATCATTTTACACTAGAATCATTCAACAATAATACACCATGCATGCAAAACAATAGAATCAAAAATAATACATCAACACCTCCCATCAACAAGTTAATTATTAAGTGGAACCTAGTTCAATTGATTAAAAGTCCATATTTTTTTAGAATGATTAATTAATCGGTTTAAGGAACCAATTGCAGAGTTTGGAAAAGTGTAATAGCTATAAAAAAGAATTATTAAAATGAGGGCTTACTTATTTAATATGGAGGTTTTGTATGTAAATCTTCTAAGGATTATTAAAGGGTGTAGACATATTTTTTTGTCTAACAATGTGGAATGATTAAAAACATGATTAAAGGGTGTAGACACTTGTCTAACAATGTGGGAAACATGTGTGGGTGTAAGTGGTGAAACCGGCAATTGATGAAAGAAGCACCAAATTGTATCTTCATCTCCTCACATGCCATAACCGATGCTTGAGTTTTGTGAGGGAGAGAGAGAGAGCTTAAGTTAGCCATCATTTTCTTGCACCATTGTTTGAATGTCTTGAGGAGAGGGTAAGTATCCATTTCCTTTCCTCAGTTTTTAATGTTTGTCAACTTAAGAACCGGTGAAAAGTTCTTGTTGCTAGATGATATTGGAGTTTTGAATTCATGATAGGAAAATGTATTATTGAACACATATGGCATTGTAAAATTTTGACATATTTTAGGAGGTTAAATTGTTTGGAATTAAGTCTTTGATTGTTTAATTAGCTGAGTTGATCTTGAAATTGAATTATCCAAGCATGTATGTGTATGGCCTTAAGTAAGGACTGCTATAGGAATATTTAGGGGCTGTTCGGATGAAGCATGAAACTACTTATGTGTATGTGGGTTTTGGAAGAGATAGTTATATAAATGAGTTAAGAATAGGATGGTTTTGTGATTTGTAAAATAAGGGAAAATCTGTTCTGAATTCCAATAGGTCTGTTTTGAGTAGACAAATGAATATGAATGTAAACCGGACTATTTTGTAAGTACATGCATGCATGCTGCCCTGTTTTGAATAATTAAACAAGAGAAGTGCTTTAAAAATACATATAGGGGCTATTTTGCAAGTTTAGGGACTGTCTTGTACAAATTATGTGAACACATGAAATTTGGATTGTCTTTGACACATGGAAAAGTATAAGGGACTGTTTTGGTGCATATATTTGTACTTCTATGATGTTAGAGCTGTTTTGCATACCTAAGGACTTTGATGGATTAAGTATATGTATATGAAATGTGTGAATGCTTGAATGAGTTGAGTCATTAAGTTCAAAATTCAATAAGAAGTAATATGTACCTATTGTCTTCTTTAGAAGAAGACCAAGTGGAGGAAAATAAAGCTAGGAAGGATCAAAATGGCCTTGCGATCAAGGATCGAAACTAGACTTCAACTGGTGAGTGTAGTTAAAGTCTCGGGATAGATTGAAACTATCCCGAGCATGTTATTTGTTTAAATTCTACCTTACTTATATTTTAATCTAAGAGATGCTTGATATTGCTCAATGGAGAAGCAAAGTAAGTACTTAATTGGTAAGGATCATACGATTTCTATGTTTAAATCTGATGACATGTTTTTCACTAAATTAATTATACTCGTGTAAACTTAAAAGAAACTTTTGTTATGCCAAATTCATCATTTGAATCTGACGGGAAATGAATTGAGAAAATTGTGTGAATCGAATACATGCTTAAAATGAGAAACAATAAACTTTGCCCACTTGATTATAAGAACAAATGTACTTGATGTTATAAGTACTAAGTATTTGCTATGTGATTACATAAACCATAAATGTGTTTATCATGGTAAGATATGAACCTTGTTGTGATTATGTAAGTATGAAATTAAGGTCATATTTGATATGACAAGTAATACCATTCAAATAATGTGATAAGGAGCTAAGCTCATTTCTAGTTCTGATTCGATACGATATAAAAGAAAAGACTTGGTTTCGGGTCAGTCTTAGGTATAGTTGGCATGCAACCATAGAGTCCATAGAGCTCGTGTTTGGGATGGACTACGGTCCTTATGAGGTGACAATAGGAGTGATGTATTATGGTCATTTGGCGACAGTAGAAGGGATTGACAGGTACTTAAGGTACTTTTGTTGGCGACAGTTGGTTGGGGATTCGTGTACCTAGGCTACTTGATTCTCAAGGCTAAGTAAATATTAAATAATGAAATTTTATGATCTAAACTAAAGGATTAAGTTTGATATCTTATGTGTTAAGTAAATTATGATTATGATATGTGTTATTTAATGTCCTAGATGCCAAGAAAAGTCATGACTTGATAAACTATATTTGATGACTTGTTTTTAAGTAACTTGTGTATGGAATTGGTTAAGATAAGGAGGAATTAAGAAAGTTTATAAACTAAATCAATGAAATGTTGTAAGGTCTTGCATAACAAGAATTTCTTATTTGGATAATTAAGTATCCAATTGAGTGAGTAAGTACACTAGTTCGAATATTCATATACAATAATGTATATGCTTGTACAAATACTCATGTATATTTAGATTCTTGCATTAATCATATACTCTTCGTATATATAAAAGTGCTATGCTTGAACAGCTGCATATGTATTTATATATAATTGGTGTGAATAAACATATGTGTATATATGTTAATATTAAAGAATGCTGGACTGTTATGTTTAATATTAAAGAATACTGGACTGTTATGTTTAAAATTAAAGAATGCTGGACTGTTATGTCTAATTTTAAATAATGCTGGACTGTTTTGTTAATATTAAAGAATGTTGGACTATTTTTAAAGTAAGCTGGACTGTCTTGTTAATTTTAAAGAATGCTGGACTATTTTGTTAGTATTAAAGAATGCTGGACTGTTATGTCTAATTTTAAAGAATGCTGGATTGTATTATTAATTTTAAAGAATGCTGGACTATTTTGTTAATTTTAAAAAATGCTGGACTATTTTGTTAATATTAAAGAATGTTGGACTGTTATGTTTAATATTAAAGAATGCTGGACTGTTATGTCTAATTTTAAAGAATGTTGGACTGTTTTGTTAATATTAAAGAATGTTGGACTGTTATGTCTAATTTTAAAGAATGCTAGACAAGTTTTGTTAAAATTAAAGGATGCTAGACTGTTATGTTTAATATTAAAGAATGCTGGACTGTTATGTCTAATTTTAAAGAATGTTGGACTATATTGTTAATTTTAAAGAATGCTGGACTGTTTAGTGTAATTTAAAAGAACGATGGACTGTTTTGTCACATATGTGTTTATATAAAAGTATAGTGGATGGATTTGAATAGAATTGAACATGTCTTTGACTGTTTGAGTATATTCAAGTATGTTGTAAATTGATTTGAATACATGTATGTATGTACACATATATAAGTGTTCTGCACTAAATCGTATGGATGCAAAAGCATGTTGGATTGTTCAATACGTATGTATAGATATACATGTATAATTGGATTATTTGGTATATATATGTATGCAAATACATATTGGTCTGTTTGTATGTATATATATGCGTGCATTGGGTTTATTTAAGAATGAAGTAAAGTAATCTATGTTTATGTATGATAAGTTGTGTTAGGAAATCTGTTTGATAGGTGATATGCTTGTAATTAAATCTTGATATTCTTTGAGTGATGATGATGCCTACTTGGTTCGAATGTTTTAACTTAAAGGAGCTGTCAAGTAACTCAAGTTTATAATTTGATGTAGTTGGTGCCTTGTATGTTAAGTAGCTCATGTATTAGAATATTAAGTTCTATATCTATTGATACGAGAAATTCATACGTATGTTGTGAAAAAGAGAATTAATAAAACCTATAAGTTAAACTAAAGTATTACTTTGATAACTTTTGCAATAAGTAAAATGTGATAATAAGAGAAGCTCTGTTATAGATGTAAATAAGGAATGTTATCATAATTGCCTCTTATTCGAATGATTACCCTTAATTTAAGTTTAATTAATTTAGTGTCCGGGCCTTATGAACAAGGTGAAGTGTTGTTGATCAAATTTGCTTCTTACTTTGCTCCGATAAGATCGAATGAAGGATAAAGTTATAAACATAGAACTTATGGATTCACACATTTGGTTATTTTAACTACCTCACTAGGCGTTAGCTTACTCTATTCTTTCGCTATGTTTCAGGACAAACGAGCTATCAGTTACTTTTGAGCTTGGACGTGATCACAAGGATCCATAAGTATGTATAAAATCTAGCCTTTAGAACTCCTAGATGTGGCACATAATTGTTAAGTTGCATAATGCATTTAAATTCCATTTTGATTATATATGTATGTAAGTTGATAAGTATTCAAAGTTTTGTAACGGGCCCTTATTTATTTTTTCATGGTAATTGCTTTATATGAATAAATAATTAACATGATTGAGTAGTGACTTAATAACTGAGCTATGCTAGAATTATATTCAGACGCTTACCGGTCAAATGTATTATATGAAATATGATGCTTTAATACTTTGAGGTTATGAATGATTGGTAGATCACCTCATAATTTGAATAATATCAAGGGTTAAAAATAAAATATTGTTATGCTAAGAACTAGTTATTTATGTGTATCATAAATAATATATGGATTAATGATTTTGTATGAGTTTCAAGTTAATAGAACATCATTTAGGGCACATGTGTTGAAAGTTTAAATATGTATATTATCTTGAGTTAAACGCACCCCTGATAAAAATACGTATAGTTTGAATAGATGGTTAATGGTTAAAATTAGTAAATAGTTAGAGGTCAATGAATTTTGTATTTTATCATGTTATGTAAGGGTTAAGTGCCTAGATAAGTTTGGTTTAAGTTTCGATCTATCTTGACCTCTGAAATTGAATTTGGCCATCATCTCTTTCTGTATTTGGTCTATAATGCCTCATGAATTCTTGTTGGTTAAGTTATGTTAATTACGATGTTCGAATATTGGATATTATGATTATATGTTTGGGTGTGATAGACTTGGTAATTGGAAATACTTATATTAAGGGTATGTTTTGAGCTAATGGCTGAAGTACTTTGCTTAATGCAAGTATATCTGTTTGTACGAGAATTAAAGTTGTGAGTAGACCTATTTAATGTTAAAAAAAGATTTTAAAATCACCCCGATTTTGGTTGTATTCTTGCTTGAGTCTTGTTAAGATGCCTTATACCTAATTGGATTTTTGTTAGTAACACTTCTAAGACCGATTTCTTCCTAGACCGGATAAGGGGTGTTACAAATAGACTGCAAAGAATTCAAACTTCATAAAGCATTTTACCAGAAATAATGACCTGTGTACCGGTATGGCCACTATCTGTATCACAACGGTTGTGAATTTTAGTGCCAAACGGGCGTACCGATATGGTTGCCTGTGTACCGAACCCAAGCTTAATTTCTAACCTCGCTTACCGATACGGCCATGAGCATACTGATATGCCTGTGCATTTTCACACCAGATTGAGCTGAGACATGCCCCGCATACTGATCCATGAGGACCCGTACCAGTATGGACTGGCCTGTAATGACCTCTTGGTCGAATATATGACACTTTGGCTCAATCTAACATACTCCAAACATTATCTAATCATCATATAACATGTTTAGTAACATTTCTACAAACATTTAAGTATAGCAAGGGATCATTCACATCAACACATAACCAAGTAAAGATCCTATAGGCATGATCTATACCCAAGCATGCAAAATGAATCCTAACCCCTCAAATCAGGTTATAAAGCATCATACGAGTCCAAAGCATCAAATGAAACTTATACACACTAGGGAGTAACCAAAATAACCCTCCCAATTACAACTTGGTCACATTGCCTCTTATTACTACATAGTACTTATAAAAACATACTTGGAAATCACTTCACCCTTGGATTGTCCTTGCTTGCTGTCCCAAAAGCCTATTGCTGTCCCAACACGTGTATCATGGATTTCTAGTACAAACTCAATTTAAGCTTTCTCATGCCAAAATCTCTAAATAGCAATCTCAAAGAGCACCTCATGTATAAACCATATTGTACAAATTGTAATCCATTTCTCATGATACATTATATCATATATTGGCATTCAAGTGACTCAAAAACCACTTCCATTCTATTTATAAAAACACATCGGATACATAGATTTCTCAAGTGGGTCATTTGACCACTTCATAATACATCCTCGAATCGGAGCAGCCCTCAACGGTTATGATGTATAAATCCACCAGCAGGAGAATTGGCACATTCTTGACCCCTCGACCGCTGCGGTGCTCAGGGTGGAGCATGGAACACTCTTGACACGTCGACACACATGAGGTGACTTATTATAGTGAACTTTAAACCCTATGGCTAGCCAACTATATCCAATAACTTTTAATCATAGCCAATTGCCAATATACTCAATAAAACCACATTATCTCACTATTTTACATATACATCAAATCAAACCAATTTTCAATACATTAAACCATGTATTCTAGTATTCTCAAAATTCTTTCATAAATCATTTGTCATACTCAAATATCAACATGTACGATCATTTGCAACATCTTTTATTTCTAAAATATGCATATAACAGTAAGTAATCAAATCCATGAATATGTGCATCAGATTGTATTTGCAAAATTGAAAATGAGAGAGAGATCAACCAATACTTACTTCTGAGCTTAGATAAGTGTTTCAAACTTAATTTAAACTCCCAAAAACCATTTAAAACCTTTTAAACGCAGTAAAACACGTTTCCACTCACCGACAACCAAATGCTCCACTTGCCAATGAGTAATCAAGCTTCTGAAGCCTCTGAAACCTCTCCAAAAGATGTAGGATTACTCTCCCCTTCTTTTCCCATGCAAAAACAGAGGATTAATGCATTTCCATTCATCTCTAAATACAACAACACAACTCCACAACTTCGCCTCACTAGTATCCATCAATTGTTTCCTTAAAACATCCAAAACCATCACGAAACTCAACCTAAACAAAGCCCAGCCAAAACCTAACTAATCTAACATCTTAACAACATCAATTAACATCCAAAAATATCATTATACCATCGTTATACCTCTAACAACCCTCTAACACCAAGATCACCTCAAAATCTAACTATTTACACCCTAGAAACCTAGCAATTCACTTAGTTTTGGGATTCCTTTTATTAACATCTTCTTATAACATTAAAACACATATATTAAGCGATCTAAATCAAGTATAATGAATGAAAAATAGATCCATAACAATATCCATCCAATTTTCTCATCAAAACTCAATTAAATCTATACAATCATGATTTAATCATTAACACATAACGAAAATTAGTTGTAAAGGATTAAGAACTTGGGAATTTCAATAAAGAACCTTTAATTAGAGGAGAGAAACAAAAATCACCTCTAATTATTGATTTCTCCCTTAATTGGCAAAATTTGATTGAAATCTTCAAGAAAGCAATTAGGATTTGATGTAGAAATCAACGGAATCAATTAGGAAATCTAAAAAGAATGTTGTCTAAGAATTTTAGAGTGAAATTGATAGTTTGGATGCTAAGAAAGTTGAAAGTAAAAGTAGTTACGTAAGAAAATGAATTTAGTTATTAAAATCCTTTTAATAAAATCCCACATATTTTATCTATTAAGCCTTTTAAAAACCATTTAAAAATAGCCTAAATTAAGGGAAAAATCTGATTAAAAACTTTGGTAAATTATCTCCTTAAAGATTCTAAGTTACTACCCTTTTACGATTTAGTCACCAAAACAATTTTAAAACTTTACATTTTAGTCACCAAACCAAAATGTCCCAAAGTCTGATTTTATTTATTCAATTGAGCTTTCCAAAACCCTTAGCATATTAATTAAACATTTTATACTTTTTCCATATTTTATTTTAGCCAAAAATCATATATTAAGAATTAATCTCTGAAAGTAGCTCGAATCGCCTAATGTGGTTCCCATGAACCGTCTAATCGGTCTATCTAACACCTAGGCCTAAATTCAGGGTGTTACATGATCATTGTTTTCTTTACTTTTATTGCATTTAGTTTTGATAATAACCAACAAATCAATAGTTTCTTACTGACTCTTAAGTATGACCGCTTCGTATTTATCAATACAATCCATGTGGGTTCGACACTATACTCTATCACTTTATTACTTGATCGATGAGTATACGTTCTCTAAATTGCATAAATGTTTACCAAGCATCAGTTGAAACCATACATGTTGCTGCACAACTCACACTTGGAAGAAAGTTCCGTTGTGCCCAGCTTCATTAGTGGACTTAAGGAAGATATTAAGCAACAAGTTCGAGTTCACGAGCCTACAACCTTGGAAAATATTTACAGGAATGCCAAGTTACATGATTTGTCTCTAGAGATTGAAGGTAGAAAGTATAGTTACACCCCAAACCTTAAATATCTAATATTGTCACATAGAGTCGGAGACCCTTACTTTGACAAATCCTATAGTTCAGAAACCAAATCCAAGACAAAGGCTATTGGATTATAGAAGGGTTAATAATTTGTGCTTTGAATGTGGTGAAAAATTTAGTCCAGGGTATCAATGCAAGCTCAAGCTTTAGTCTAGGGTATCAATGCAAGCTCAAGTAGATAAAATTTATAGAGGAAGAAACACTTTCAAGGGAGATGGAAGAAGTAGCTGAGGAGAATGAGGAAGTCATTGCAATAGAGTCTTAAGAATAAAGTTGGAGATATCTATAAGTGCTCTTGTTGACTAAAATAAAGCTTGGCAGAAGGTTAAGGTTCTATGTAATTATTCAAGTAAATAATGCCAAGTTTAGATCTTTTTATGTGCAAGTATACACGATCAACAAGTAATATAGTAGTGAGAAGAGTATCATACCCATAGGGATTGTCCAGGAATTAACTGCCATGATAAATACTTGTGAAGTATAAAATAAAGATGATGACTATTGATTGAGGTCTTAACTAAAAAAATTAAAATGATAAAAGAAACTGAAGTGGAAATTAAGGTAGGTTGGCAAACAACTAGTGTAATAATAATTGGAAAGCTTGGCAAGGGTTGTTTGGATTCACGCTAGTGCATACAACAATTAGTAACATTAAACTCCAGTTTTATTGCCGAGAAAATTTTAAATTAGTGTTGCCTCTATCGATGGCAATACCTTAAGTTAACTACTTTCAACATCTATATGTCTATGATGAGTTCTCAAGAAATTAACTTGGTGAAGATTCAATCTGTACTCATAAGGGGTAGATTCACTTCAGGTGTAAGTTTCATCTACTTGAATATCTTCTGTCAAAGTTTCTCTCCTTTGTATTTGGCAATTAATTCTTATCTCCTAAGTCTGTTAAGATATTAGGGGATACTAAGTATTTAACACCAATTATTGTATGGCATAAAATATGTTAACAATAAGCACATGCGAAACAGACAATAAAGCCAAAGTAATCAATTACTAAAAACTAAAAACATTTAGCGTTCATATCAAATTATTATTTTGAATTATCATCACAAAAACCAGAAATAAATCAAGAGATAAGGACAAAAGAAGGAGAACTTTCGATGTAGACCCTCAATGGATCCAAAGCTCTTAACAAAACTGCCCATTCGAGCCTTTGGTTGCTTCTACCATTCTCTTCCCGGCTCCAGCTTGCCTGTAGATCATTCTTAAATTCCTTTATATAGGTGCGAGAGAAGCCCTAGTTAAGGTTAGGGTAAAATCCTGAGTGTTTGGTGCTACAATTCTCAGATGTGGCATCATAGCAACTAGGGTTGTCCTGGCTATAACTCAGTGCAATTTTTTTGGGCATCGTTCTTCCTTCTTTTTCCAACCATGCTTGGCATTCTCCTCCAGCACTACTTTGCCATTCGTGCTTGGCATTTTCGTCCTGCATCCACTTGTTTAAATCCTGCCGATCCTGCACACTAGGGGTATTCAAAAATACCCAACCTGACTAACCGAACATAAATATCCGGTTATTTACCTAGAATTTTTTTACCCAGGTCGGGTACTTGACCCGCTAAAATATGCATTTTCCCAGGACGGGCTTGGGCTATAAGAATACCTATTATCAGGTACCCGGTGGCTTGATGACTCGATTCCCTAATTTTTTTTATTTTAAATATAATTATTATTTAAACAAAATACCCTTATATTCACTATATTCCCAAATAAAACAACCTAATTATGCATGTAATTTCTAAGAATTATGGAATTTATATTCTAAAGTTGTTTGGATTTGATACTTTGGATCTTAAACTCTATGATAGGATTATATAATTCAAACTTTTATTAGTTATGAGTTTTTTTTAATAAAATTAAATATATTTTTTTAAAAAAGTAGAAATTCGAGTGCCCGTTACCTGAATTTTTGGGTATCCAGATTTCACGGGCTGGGACATGGTTTGAAAAATCTAGTACCCAAGACTTCGGGTACCTGGTAACGAACACTCCTACTACACACCACAACTAGAAAGCACCCCTTCACTCTGGCAATAAAAACTATACATTCCTCAACTCCTAGATGCAAAATAGACTAATATGTACCTAAAGTCAAGTAATATCATGGCAATATATGCATGGAAAGTACATCTTTTGAGGAGTTAACATTCCCCCAAACCTAGCTCATTGCTTTTCCTCAAGGAATACAGAAAAAACTAAAAAAAATAAAGTAAAATACATCGGCAAGATTTTTTGGATTAGTAACACAAGCTAGCAAGCAAGATCGAGCCCAATAGTAATGTCGATAGAACTAAAAGATATTTCATGTGCAAAAATATAAATCTAACATATGGTCAAAAAGTGTGCTTGAAGTGCGGGCAGTTTGCATCAAGTATCCTTCAACTCCCTTAGTCAAATCTTAGTACCCAAACTCATAATTTTTTTATTCACCAAGGGTTTTTTTTCTTTTGGCATTAATTTTAGGATCGCGTCATACTGTTGTTTGGCGTAAGAAGTAAAAGGGAGCATACCATGAACCCCCACATTAATCCAGACTATATCACTAAGATAACCCATTACACTCATGGCCTAAAGGTTTTGTTAGCCTTAGAACTTAGAGGAAGCAAACCGCGAAGCCCCAAGTTACTTATTATCTCTAAGGCGGAGGAGTGTTGTAATTATTTTTAGCCTTTGGCAAAATTGTTCCCTTATTCTTTACTTTTACGTTGACATTTTTATCTTTCCGAGTTTAGTTTCAAAAATCCTAAGTTTGTCTTGGGAACTAGATGCATACTACGTGTTTGAGTGAGACTAAAGTTCCCTAAGTTAGAGATCAATTTCCAAGGAACACGTCCTTACTAAGTCTATTGGCTCTTACTAAATCTAGAGATTTCTAAATTCATCATCGAACATGAGCATCCTAGGACAAAATCTAACTATGCTTGCAAAGTGTTTGGCAAATTTATTAGTTCAAAGTCAAGCTATGACAATCTTTTTAACAGTCTGGTATGTACAGTTCTACTCTATCTATATGGCATAATGCAAACAAAAACATATACATAGCAATAAATGTAAGGCAACACACACCCTTAAACCTAAGCTATGCATTGTCCTCAATACATGAGAACACATATATGCAAATGCAATACATGCTGGAATTAAAAAAAACATGAATGTAAGGAGTTAAGGGTATGAGGACACCCATGAGGAATGATCTCTTAGGTTGTCGTTTCGATGAAGAGTGGTCTTTTTGGTGCTGTCATTTTCTTTCTCTTAGGATGTGGTTTTGGAATGCTCACGATAGAGTTTGACCTTATTATAAAGGTTGTTGAAATGCCAATAGGAGCTGACATAGTCTCTTGGCAAATTTCATGTGCTAAGAAAAACAAAAACCCTTTAAATCGAAAAAGAAATAAAAAGTATAATTAAGTACGAAAAACAAAATCTCTTAAATATTGAAAGAAATAAAACTAAAATAACTCTCCTAAAATTGACCAGACTAGGTTGGCAAAAATTTACTGAATGTCTACAAGGAGAATGATCTCTATGGCATTATTCTGACTTCTTTCCCAGCAATGTTTCAGTCTTTGGCCCCTTGGTTGGAGGATGGTAGGCTATGGCAATCGTTTGTTTGAATAACAAACTTAGAAAGCCGAAGAATTGCTTCCCTTTGATTATGCCATACTTCAGATTGTACAATAAAGGAGAATGTTTTCCATGGTGGCTTTAAACAACCACCTTAAAAAACTAAAGAATCTCTTTGCTATCAAGGCGTAGTCATCCTCATCTTGTTCTAGAATTGTTATAGCAATCTTCATTAAATCTTCAATTTCTAGCCGTAATATCTCTGATATTTTTGTTGCGACTAATTTTTTCTACTTTATCTCTTCATTCTTAGTCATTTGGAATCCACTTTTCCTTCTAGTAACTAGTCATTTGAGCATACCTCACTTCACGATATATGTCATGATCAGAATCGATATTCTTTGTTGCTCAATTGTTTTGCCATTGGTGTATTCTAGTATGATCTTATGCATACAAATCGTAAGGTTAATCCCTCGGATGTCAGCTATGGTTTACCCCGATGCTTTCTTATATGTTTCAAACACCTTTAACAACCTTTTTCTTTGTCTTCCTTTGAATTAGCTGCAATGATCACGAGTGAGGTGGAGTCTTTTCCTAGGTAGGTATATTCAAGGTGGCTTGGCAATTGTTTCAGTTCCAAGCTAGGTGGTTCCTCAATGGATGGTTTCGCTGTGTTCAACTCTCTCCTGGTTAGCTCAAATGGTTTAGGTTTCCTGTGGTGGTGGCTCATGATTTTCTTTAGCTTGGTCGAATCTTCCAACTCTTTAAAGGTTTCACTAGCCATATTATCACACTCATGTTCTATGGCATCGGCTTTTGTTCCCTGGTAGATCCGTGCTTTGTTAACGTTAAAATGGACTCCATTAGCTTAACAACTTGTCATTCCTCAGGTTTATCTGCACACTTAAGAGCTTGGAAAACGTTAAACGCAACTTGCTAGTCCTTCATACACATAGTTAGCTCACCTTTTTAGACAACAATTAATGTCCTACCTATGGCAATATATGGTCTTTCCATACCAACACGTTCTCAATCTTACCCTCATGATGTGCATAAGATTGATCTACCAGTTAAAGTGTTACTGTGGTAGGCCTTGCTTCTCCAATGCCAAGTTTCTTGAAAACATGCAGCAACACAAATTGATTCTGGCTTCCAGATTGCACAGTGCCTTACCCATGAATTTATTGCCAATGATGCAGGGATTAGTGAAACTCCACGGATCTTTTAATTTTGGTGGCAATCTTTTGGTGATCATTGCAGTGCATCCTTCAGTAAGTGTTTAAGTCACAAAATCACCCAGTTTCTTCTTTTTGGACAAGATGTCCTTCATGAATTTGACATAGTTGGGTATTTGTTTGAGTGCTTCCACTAGTGGTATGCTAATCTGCAGTTGTTTTAGGACTTCCAAGAATCACTTGAACTACTGATTTTGTTTTTGGAGTCTTTGTGGAAAAAGTGGTGGTGGATAGGTAAATGATGTCTCTACTGATTTTGCCTAGGAACTATTGGCATAAATTTGAGATATGGCATTACTGGTGCTTGCTTCTCCTTTCTCAACTTCCTTAGTTTCTTCCTCTACCACTGATTTATTCGCATGACAAACAATTAAAGGTTTGGCAGGTGTTGCATTCTCAATTTGTTTGCCACTGAGGAGAGTGACCGTTTTGCATTGTTCTCTCCCTTTTTAAAGAACATCCTCTGTATCACTTAGAAAAGTTCCTAGAGGTCTAGCATTAAGTGCGGTAGTAATCTATCGTAGCTGGACCTCCAAGTTTCTTATAGAGGCTGCTAGACTCTGGACAGTGGCGTCATTACGCTCCATGTAATCCTTCAGGGTGTTCTTACTGAAAGATCTCTTCCCTAGATGAAAATTATTTTGTGCTCTCTATGGCATCACATTCTGGATAAAACCTGGTGGTGCATTGGTGTTATGAAGTTGGGCATTAAATTGGTTACCTCCTTGGTTTGACCATGAAAAGTTCATATGCTGCTTCTACCCCGCATTATATGTATTAGAGTGCGGTTTGTTATTGTATTTGTAGTTGCCAAAAAAATACACTAACCCTGGGTTTTTCGGTTAATCCTCAATGATATGGTCGTCACCGTAAATAGTGCAAAATGGTCCCAATGCCTTTACTTCTTGGACTTTAGCATACTTTTGCATCGTCTTCACTATATTAGTGAGATTGGCAATTTAAGCATTGATTGATGAAAGTGCATCAAGTTCAAGTTCTCTAGCTGCTCTCGTCCTGGCTCCCAATCTGGTGGTAGGGTATTTGGAGTTCATTGGTCGCAATCCTTTCTAGGATGTCATATGCATCATTAATTTTTATCCAGCAACGAACCATTTGCCACGGTGTCAACGATGGTCATGGCATGAGCATTGAGTTCAGTATAAAAAATATCCATCTGGGGTCCTGGTGGGGAATCCATGCATGGGGCATCTTCTCAACAGGTCCATGAATTGCTTATAGGCATCATACAAAGTCTTGTCATCAGCTTGCCTAAAGGTAATGATTTCACTCTATAGCTTGGCATTAAGTTTAGGTGGCTTGAATCTCATAAGAAACTTCTGGCATAAACCTTCCCACGAAGTAATTGAACCAGATGGCAAAGAGTTTAGCCACATTTTTGCCCTATCTCTCAAAGAAAATAAGAATTTCCTCAACTTCACTATTTCTTCAGTCACACCGATTGTTGGAATAATTGGCAAACCTCCATGAATTGCTTCAAATGCTATCTCGAGTCTCTAGTAGGTGCTGCATATAATTGGCAAACCAATAATTTCTGGCAACAAACTATCCATGCTTAGTGCTAAGTGTTCTCCGATAGGTCATTCTTTGGGTATGCCAATAGCAACGGCAGGAGCGGGCGGTATCTCATCGTGTTCTGCTAGATTCTCTTGGTGTAACACCTCGGTTTTGCTCCTAGGCATTTTCTAGCGGTTTAGACAGTCCGTTGGATCAGATTAGAGGATTCGTGTCAATTTCGGGATTTAATTTGGATTAAATATTTTTAGAAGGGATAAAAATATGGAAAATTATCTAAAATCATTATTTAATGTGGAAATGATTTTTGTAAAATCAATTTTACAAAAAAGGGTCTCAAAAGTGGACATTTTGGTTAGTGACCAAAATATAAAGTTTTCAAAACTATTTTTAGTCACTGTTTTGTAAAAGGTTCAATACCTTGAACCTTTAAGGAGCTATTTACCCTAAAGTCTAATATCAGACTTCTTCCCTTAATTAGCTATTTTTAATGGTTTTAAAATAATATAAAAGGATGGAGAATTTATTGATTAATTAAAAAGCTTTAAAACAAAACTGACGTAACTGACTTTTCACAAATGAAATTCTCTCCAGCCAAACACTTATTTTCTCTTCAAAATTTTTAGGTAAAATCTTCTTTTAATTAATCTTTTGATTACAATTGAGATTGTAATGATTTTCTAACATTTCTCATTGTTTTGCTATGGAATTCATCTAATTAAAGGGAAAAGAAGCCATTAGAGGTGAGGTTCATTCTTCTCCTCTAATATAAAATTCTTTATTGAAATTCCTGAGTTCTTGAACCTTTACTTATGATTTCTAACTTGTTTTGATGATTTAATTAAAGGAAAATGGTTAAATCAAGGTTTAATTGGTGAAATTGGTTTACTCTTGTAATGGTTCTGTTTTCTCATGATTTGGATTGATATAGATCATGATTTCGATGTTGGATGATGTAACACCCCCTTCCCGTGACCGTACACTGATCACGAGTCAGAAATGTCACAACTTTTTAAAAATAGTCTTTTAATCAAAAAACTGGGTAATTTAAAAAATTTAAGACAAATTCCCAGGTGGTCAACCATCTTGAAATTTCCCTAATTTAAGCGCGCTTAACTTTATCTAACTTTGGAAATAAAACAATAATTTAATACCTGATAGTAAAACTTTTTACGTAAATAATATAATCATATTGATCATATAATTATAATGTAATACCTCGAAATTCGCTAAATTGTTTAAGAGTCATTTAACACTAAGATAAGGGCTTAAAAGCTAACTTAATGACTAAATTGATAAAATATAAAAATTAGGATTTATTTAATTATGAACTTTAGGTAAGGAATTTATGAGAATTAAGTGAACCATGTGATAGAGAGCAAGCAAAATATGGTACTTGCGAAGTTTGGTTGAAGTCTAATAAGAAAAATATAGGCACCTGATGGAATATTTTTATTGTACAGATAAATAGTACAAGTTACAGGATGTTGATCTGTATAATTAGATTTTCGGTAATGGATTTATGTGGAAATCTATTTTTATCGAACAATTAGGGGTAAGCAGAAGCTTGATTCGAATAAAAATGCAGTATAAGATATCAAATTTAGATCAAACTGCAAAGTTAAGCGTGTTTAAGTCATAGGATGGGTGACCTTATAGGAAGGTCTCATGTCAGTAATTGAGACAGATAAAACGGAAATAGTTCGAGTTGAAATTATTCATAAGGATATCAGATAAAAGATTTTTAAGAGAATTTATCTGATAAAGATTTTGGGTAAATTATCTGTATATTGGACCAAGTCAAAAATTTTAAGATTTTGATTTTTACAAAATTAAAGAATATTTTGTATGTCAAAAATATTTATTTATGGAGATCAGAATTATGAGAATTTCAGATTTTACTCGATAGCTTGGAAAATGGAAAATCATCGTAAGAGATTATCGGGTAATCAGATCGAATTGGATTTTTAAAGTCAGTTCCATAAGCCATGGAAAATTCATTAAATTTTATTTTTATGAATATTTTAATGTTTAGCTAGACTTGGTTTTTAGTTAGAATCTAACTAGACTTGGTTTCAATTTTACAAGATGGCAATTTTGAAAATAAGATATAGTTGGAGGATTATTTGGACCTGAAAATTTAAATGAATTTAATATTCATTTTTAATACATGTGGCATATTAAGATAAAAGATGAACAAAAATTTGTTCATCATCTTTCCTCCACTTTCGAAACCAAAGAAAAAGAAAGAAGAAAATTTTCACAAAATTATCTAAGGCAAATTGAAGGCTCCAAAGTTAGAATCAAGGTATGTTGCTTTTAGAAAAATTGATCTATGCTTCATGCTCTTTCTTTTGATAGTAATTTTGCATGGTAATTTGAAGAATTGTTTATGATATTGATGAGATAAATTAGGGTTTCATGTTCTATGTTGAGATTGAAGTGTGATTTAAGTAAATTAAGTGTTTTGAAGTTGAAATCAAGCTTAGATTTAGATTAATTTCATGTTTGAAGACATAAACCCTAACCCTAGAATTTGGGGTTTTATTTAGACTTTTGAAACTAAGGATGAATATGGAAGATTTATGATTTTACAAGCTTGATTTTGATGTTAGAATAGAAAATTCTCAACTAGTTATCTAAGTGATTATTTTGGCAAGCTTGGTAAATTAGGGAAAATATTGTGAAAATTATGTTAATGGTGTATTTGAAGAGATTATGAATTTAGAAGCTTGATTATGGCATTAGGACTAAAATAAAGTCCTTGCAAAGTTTAGATACCTAATTTGCCAAGTAGGAAGAATTTGGGGATTTAAATGTTAATTCTTGGAAATGAAGATTTTATGTTGGAAAAAATTATTTTGGGTATACTAGAATGTTGTTTGAATGAAAAATAACATTGAAAAAGTTTAGTCATCATTTCGGCCAAGGGTCAAAACAGAAGGGAAAATTTGAGAAAAATGGTAAAAAGTTTAGTGACCATTTCGGCCAAGGGCCAACTCTTGTGTGGAAGTAGTGATTAAAATGTCACTTTAGTAAAAGTTAGTGGAAAATGTTATAATTATGGAGAAATTTTGATTTGGGCTTGAGTAATTTGCAAAATGGTCTCTACGGACCAAATTGAACTATTCAACTTCTAAGGGAGAAAAAGGAAAATTTTTATATTTGAATATTTATACTAGTATTTTATCTTTAAGAAGTGTTAGATTAAAGAAAAATCTAACATGTATATTGTATATGTTCGATGGGTAATCATGCAGCATACGAGCAGGACAAGGAAACCCGAGATAAATGAGGCAAAGAAAAAGTAGAGGACTAGCTTAGTGAGGCTCAGTATTTTGCATAGCCCAGGTGAGTGCATTACATGCATGTATGACATATTACAAATAGGACGACTTGCGATAAGTCAACCTTAATAGAAATAAAAAAAATTATGTTGATCAAATTATGCAAATGGCATGAAAATTAAATAGCATATGGGATACAAGAATATGGCATAATGATTTATCTAAGATAAATCAGATTTTAGATTTTGGGTATGAACTGCCCATTATCAAATTATGGATAATATTATTGATGGACTGGATATTGAATATGAAGATATTATATTGTTTTGCCTGAGTACTTGGGTGAAAGTCTTGGTGTAGTTGGATATCCATAGAGTCCTAGCAACTGCGTCATAGACACTACAGTGCTGAGATAATGTAGGCACTACAGTGCTGGGATAATGTAGGCACTTCGGTGCTGAGATAGACACTAAGGTGTTGAATGAGGAGAAAAGAGCACCCTCGAGTACGTACTCATCTCAGTCGCTATGGCGATGTAGACGCTATGGCGTCGTAGAAACTACAGTGTCATGATGACTCGCGTACCATAGCATCACATGAATTGTACTTTGGGCTATAAATCAGGAAATGCTTTTAAGCAAGTCAATAGACCAGTATGTCTATCGTATTTATCACCGATAAAGAAAGAATGATGTGATGACTTTAAACATATATACATGCAACCATGATTCACTAAAATAAGTTACTTTCTCATTTACTATGATAAATGATGAGATTTGAAATGTTATAAATTATGCAGAGAGTTGTATGCCATTGTTATAGGAATGATATATATATATATTATTGTTTATATTGTATATTTATGCCTCATGAAGTTATACTTAGCGTGTGATTCGTATTACACGTAGGTCAATCGGGTTAGTAGTATCAATGAAGGAGCTGCACATTGGAAATCAAGTTATCACCTATAAGCAATAGTATATGCACTTGGGCATGTACTCGTATTTCTAAATATACAGTCGTATTATATTACTGAATTTATAAGTTAGGTTACTTATTTAAATGGGCCTGTAATATAAGTTTTTGGATAAATGATATGGTTTTAAACACTTAGACATGGGTTTTGGTATAAACTATTATGAAGTTTATGTTAATCAAGTAGTGATTTTTAAATCAAAGAAAGGGTTTAGGTAGCACTCATAGTTTACACCCTGAATTATATTTTCAAGTTAATAACTATCTTAAATATTTATTTAATCAATTCAGGGTTGAAACTAGGTGTTACTAGACAGGTTTATAATTCATTGAAATAGATGAAAAGTTGTTTTACTAAACTGGTTTTAAAAAAATTACAAGTCAAGAAATCAGTTAAAAACTTTAATAACATCTTCAATGTGTATTCAATTATTGATTATACGTTGAGAGTGTTACATATATTGGTATCAGAGCAAAGGTTTAGCCGATTCTGAAGGTTAAATCGAGTCAGATGTGATTTGTTTAAAGTGTACATGCCCTTAGGATGATATGTTATTGATGTATTGCTTATATAACTTGATGTGGCTCTTTACTAATATGATCATGAATATGTTGTAATAGACAATGTCGGACGCTGAGGGATCACGTCATGTGATGGATCACCAGGGCCCAGAAGAGGCTCAAAGTGGTAGTAATGAGGTGCAGCATGATCCACCTCTAGCTCCTGCCCCAACTAAGCCACCTGCGCAGCAGGGAGCTCCAACTCAAGGATATGGACCGTTAGTGCAAGTGTTAGAGGCGATGGTAAATAGGCTACAGTCATCTGCACTCGTACCTATCCTGGCTCCCGCACCTGTAAGGGCATCGAATGCTAAAGAGCTTAAGAAAATGTGTGCACTTGAGTTCAATGGAGAAGGTGGTCCAATGGTCGCAGACTTGTGGTTAAATGATGTTATGGTTATGATGGATCAGTTAAGTTGATTTGATGCTAAAAAATTAGAGGGAGTTGTATCTCTTCTAAGGGAACATGCTCGTATATGGTGGTCAAATGCCATAGAGCTGGTACATGCTAAACAAGTAACTTGGACATTTTTCCAAGAAGCATTTAGTGCCAAAAATGTTGGTGATCAATTTAAGAGAGAAATGCTTCAGTAGTTCCTGGATCTCAAGCAAGGCAAACATTCAGTTATGAATATGAGTTGGAGTTTAATCGATTAAGATGATACGCAGCTGAATTAATGCCGACTGGAAAATCTCGCTGGGAATGGTTCATTGAAGGGCTTCATCCATGAGCCAAGGAATTAATGTTAGGCATGAATTTGTTAGTTTATCAAGATGCGGTGAATAGAGCAAAGGCTATGGAAAGGGCCTATCTAGTGCGAGTTAGAGCTCAACCATCTCGATCCACTAAAATACCCGGAGAATCATTTGTTTTAGCACAGTCTAAGCGAGGTAGAGGTTCTCGCCAACAAAGCAAGACTGGAATTGGATCTACACGCGGGAATTATTTTCTTAAAAGAGCCCAAGTATCTTAGATGTCTACTGCAGGCTCAAAGAAGTCAGAAAAAGCTTCTAAAGCAGAATGTAAGCATTGTGGGAAGAAGCATGGAGGGGTTTGTTGGATTATTATAGGAGCCTGTCTACGATGTGGTTAGATGGGACATTTTGTTAGATAATGTCTGCGAGGACAGACAAAGAACCCTATTCAGTCAAAATGATATGCAATAGCTCTACCTAGAGGCCATGGTCGTGGTGGAACAGGACAAGCTAGAATGTCAAACCCAGCCAGATCAGAGGCAGCTTCAGCACGGGAATTTTGAACCCCAGCTCGAGTATATAATGTACGCACAGATGATGATAAGCATGATCCAGATATTATAGCAGGTACTTTCTAACTTTTTGGTGAATATGTGTTTGTTTTAATTGATCCTGGTTTTACACATTCGTATATTAGCTCTAAGCTAGTTTCTAAAAGAAGAATTCCTATAGAGGTTATTAATAGTGATGTGATTGCCAGTAATCGCTTGGTCATAGTTCTAGAGTGACCCAGATATGTTGGAATTGTCCTTTAGTGATTCAAGAGATTGAATTTCCAGCGATTTTGATGGAGCTACCATTCCATGAATTTGAGATTATATTGGGAATGGATTGGCTATCTGCATATGATGCAGATGTTAAATGTAAAAAGAAGCAATTAGTACATCAAGGACCGGATGGTTCTGAGGTAGTTGTAGTGGGAGAAAAAAATGATTGCTTAAACTCAGTAATCTCTGCAGCGATAGCTCAGAGGATGTTAAATAATGGGTGTGAAGCGTATTTAGTTAATGTGGTAAATACGCAAGCATAAAATAAGAAATTGGAAGATATTCCAACTATACGAGAATTTCCAGAGGTATTTCTAGATGAGTTGTTAGGATTACCTCCAGATAGAGAGGTACAATTTGGAATAGATGTGTATCCTGGAACAGAGCCGATATCGATGGCACCCTATAGGATGGCTCAAACAGAATTAAGGGAGCTAAAAGCTCAATTACAAGAGTTATTAGATCGAGGCTATATTCGACCAAATGTGTCACCTTGGGGAGCCCGGTGTTATTCATAAAGAAGAATGATGGATCTTTACGATTGTGTATAGATTAACGACAACTAAATAAGGTGACAATAAAGAATAAGTATCCATTGCCAATAATTGATGTAACACCTTGGTTTTGGGCTTAGCGATTTTGAGGTTTGTTAGATGGTCCCGTGGACTGGGTTAGAGATTCGATTCGGATTCGGATTTGGGACCGTATATTTTTTTCGGTAAGATAAAAAATGTGGAAAATGGTTAAAAATCATCTTTTATTATATTATCATTTTTGGTGGAATCAGTTTTAGAAAAAGGAATTTGGAAATGTGACATTTTGGATTAGTGACCAAAATGCGATTTTTGAAAACTATTTTTAAAAGGTGACTAAAATGAAAAGGGTCAAATTCTTAGAATATTTAATGAGCTATTTACCAAGGTTTTATGATGATTTCTCCCTTAATTTAAGATATTTTAACATGTGTTTTAAAGGTAATTAAAAAAGGATTTTAGTTAAAAAAAAGTTAAGCTCATTAAAGAAAATCAACGTAACTTTTCTCTCAACTTTTCTCTCCACTCTCTCCTCAGCCAAACACTTAAGTTTTCATCAAAATTCAGAGGTGAGGAGTCTTTTAACTTATTTTTATGATTGATAATGATTTGATTAACATTGTTTTTGCAAAATCTCATTTAAATCCTGTGTTTTCTTAGCTTTTGTCAAATCAATTGAGGGACAAATCTCACAATAGGGGTAAGGTCCGTGATCTCCTATATTGTATGGTTCTTTATTGAAATTCCCAAGTATTTGATCCTTGATTTATAGTTTGGAAACTGATTTTAATGTTATATCAATGATTAATTGAGTTATTTTGGGAATATTGATGAGATATTATAATTTTCAAAGTGGATCTGTTTTTTCAGTGTTTGAGATGGATTTAATATATGTTTTGGATTTATTTTGATGTTGATAATTTGTTTTTATCAATAGAATTCCGAAACTCATGAATCTCTAATTAGTTAGCCTGTTAGATTGGAGTTTTGTGGTGATATTCGAGTCTAATCTTTGCTGGAGGTAAAAGTATGTTAGGAAAAGGTTTTTGGATGTTATTAGATGTTGATTGAAGGCTTGTATTGTTGTTTTATGTCTGGGTTAAGTTTTGGAAACGTTTGATTATGTTTTCGGTATGTTTTGGATGACGTTTGAGTGGGAATCTTGGGAGTTGCAAGAGATTTCTGTTGGGCAATGGTTTGAATGCATTTTAATGCATTTGTCCTCTGGTTTTATGTGTTTAAAATAGGGGATAATCAAGGCGTCGAAGCGTGACGTGTTTGGTGGCTTACCAAGAGCTTGTTTCACATTGGCAAGGAAGGTGAAGCCTATAGGTGAGTGGAAACTGGTTTTAAATGCTTTACAAATGTTTGTAAAGGTTGTTGGGAGTTTAGGGTAAATGTGAGACTCTCACTTAAGCTCTGAAGTAAGCTTCCCTTATTTTGCTCTTTGATATCGGCTTAGATATGAGCATGTTGTTTGTATGTTTTGGTGTTAAACATGGTATGATTTACTTACTGGTAATGCATGATTTTGAGTACATATGCAGGGGTTTGAAAGTATACTAAATGCTATTGAGCATTGGTTTTCATTCCAGTTGGGAATGGTGTTAGTGCATTGTCAATGAGATTTGCATATGTGTTGTTTATGAGATGCATTGTAAAACAGTAAGTAAATGGTTTTGTAAATGATATTATTGGCTATGTGACATGGTGAAAAAAATCGGATATAGTTGGCATGCCATAGGATTAAAAGTGCACTATAAAATATGAACAAAATCGATCGTGGCCATGGGTCCTTGAGGTATGTTGGTTTAACTAGGCCACTCAGACTGTTGGGACGTCATTTGGGGCATGCGGTTTAACTAAGCAACCCAAATTGATGGTGATCTTGCAGTTTAACTAGGCAAGGTCGGTACTCTTGTAGTTTAACTAGGCAAAGGTGAAATCTCACGGTTTAACTAGGCGAGGGTGTCAAATCTTGCGATTTAACTAGGCAAGGTTTGGGATATCATACGGTTTAACTAGGCATGGTATGAGAGATCCGTGTATCTGATATGTGTATAGGATAGAGGTAGTCTATCCGGGTCACTATAATTGCCAATATATGAAAAAGATCATGTGTTGATTCTTATATTAAGTGCTCTGGGATTTAAGCATGGTTTGATTAAAATGCTTTGGGATTTAAGCATGAAATGTTTATGATGTTATGAATATCATTATGTTTTGATTCGGTTAGAATCATGAGGAAGTGGTTTGTAAGTAAGCATGGTTTGGAAAAAGAAAGCATATGTTTTTAAATGAATGTAAATGCATCATTGTTTATGAGCATCATCACTAAGCATGTGCGCTTACACTCTCTTTTTCCTAATGATGTAGAGCATTAAAGTTCGGTCAGCAAAGGAAGGGTTTGCAAGGATCCAAAAGACAAACTACTTTTGAGTATGAACTCGGTTCATGTTTTTGGTTAATAAGGCAATGTGTTCGCTAATATTAATAAGACAAACTATCTTTGGGACCAGATGGTTCTTGAGCAGCAGAATTTCAGCTTAAGCCAACTTTTCTGAATTGGATCAAAGATTTACAGCTCTCGGATGAAGAATATATTGAAAAGAGAGGACAAGCTGAATCAGGAGAAGCGTAAGACTATGAAATCAAGTCTGATGGCTATTTATACTATCGAGGAAAAGTTTATATTCCTGATAATGGTGAATTGAAGAAAGAGATTTTAACAGAAGCTCACTACTACCCATTAACTATGCACCCTAGAAGTAATAAGATGTATCAAGATTTGAGAACCCGCTATTGGTGGCTAGGAATGAAAAGAGCAATCTTAGAGTTTGTAGCAAAATGTCTGACATGTCAACAAGTTAAAGCAGAGCATCAAGTACTGTCTGGATTGTTACAACCTATCTCCATTCCTCAGTAGAAATGGGAAAAAGTGACTATGGATTTTGTAACAGGACTACCAATTACGCCTAGTAAAAAGGATTCAATATGGGTCATCGTGGATCATTTATCGAATTATACACATTTTATTATAGTTTGTGTGGATTATTCAATGTACAAGTATGTAGAACTGTACATTAGAGAGACTGTACGACTACATGGTGTCCAAGTATCGATTGTATCGGACAGAGACCCGAGGTTTACCTCAAGATTCTTGGGAGCATTACTTGAGGCTTTAGGCACTAAACAAAATTTTAGTACTGCATTTCATCCACAGTCGGACGGATCTAGGTCTTAGAAGATATGTTACGAGCTTGTATTATTGAGTTCACTGGATCATGGGAAAGGTATTTGTCATTAGCTGAATTTGCATATAACAACAGTTATCAGGAAAGCATCAAAATGACACCGTTTGAAGCACTTTATGGAAGAAAGTGCATAACTCCTCTTAATTGGTTTGAATTACAGGATCGAAATGTTCTTAATGATAAAAAAATAGGTGGAGTTGATTTAACCCGATAAATGGAAGATAAAGTGTAGACTATTCATTGCAAGAAAATATTACGTTTTGGTCGAAAAGGGAAATTAAGTCCCAGATTCATTGGACCTTATGAGATTCTCAAAAGAGTTGGACTAGTGGCTTATCAACTGGCCTTACCTCTAGAGATGAGCAAGATCCATGATGTATTTCACGTATCTATGTTGTGAAGGTATCGATCTGATCCCTCACATGTTATCACTCCAGAAGAGACTGAGTTGTAACCAAATTTAACATATGAAAAAGAACCAGTGGAGATTTTGTCTTATGGAGTCAAAGAGTTGAGGAATAAGAAAATTCCATTAGTTAAAGTCCTTTGGAGGAATCATAAAGTAGAAGAGGTAACTTAGGAAACTAGGGAGAAAATGAGGAAGCAGTGCCCAAAGCCATTTAAATCAGGTGCGTTTTAAAATTCTAGGACGAATTTTCTTAAGAGGGGAGAATTGTAATACCCCGAAATTCGCTAAGTTGTTTAAGAGTCATTTAGCACTAAGACAAGGGCTTAAAAGCTAACTTAGTGACTAAGTTGATAAAATATAAAAGTTAGGATTTCTTTAATTATGGACTTTAGGTAAGGAATTTTTGAGAATTAAGAGTACTATGTGATAGAGAGCAAGCAAAATAAGGTACTTGTGCAGTTTGGTTGAAATCTGATAAGAAAAATTTAGGCACATGATGGAATATTTTTATTGTGCAGATAAATAGTACAGGTTACAGGAAGTTGATTTGTATAATTAGATTTTCGATAATGGATATATGTGGAAATCTATTTTTTATCGAACAATCAGTGGATGAGTAGATGCTTGATTCGAATAAAAATGCAGTACAAGATATCGAATTTAGATCGAACTGCAAAGTTAAGCGTTCTCAAGTCATAGGATGGGTGACCTTATGGGAAGGTCTCATGTCCAGTAATTGAGACTGATAAAAAGGAAACAGTTTGAATTGAAATTATACATATGGATATTAAATAAAGGATTTTTAAGAAAATTTATCCGATAAAGATTTTGGGTAAATTATCAGTATATTGGACCAAGTCAAAATTTTAAGATTTAGATTTTACTCGATAGCTTGGAAAATGGAAAATCGTAGTAAGTGATTATTGGGTAATCGAATCGAATTGGAATTTTAAAGGCAGATCCATAAGCCATGGAAAATTCATAAAATATTATTTTTATGAATATTTTAATGTTTCTAATTAGAATCTAACTAGATTTGGTTTCAATTTTACAAGATGTCAATTTTGAAAATAAGATATAGTTGGGGGATTATTTGGACCTAAAGAATTAAATGAATTTAATATTCATTTTTTGATACATGTGGCATATTGAGATAAAAGATGAACAAAAATTTGTTCATCTTCTTTCCTCCACTTTCGAAACCATGGAAAAAGAAAGAATAAAATTTTCACAAAATTTTCTAAGGCAAATTGAAGGCTCCAAAGTTAGAATCAAGGTATGTTGCTTTGAGAAAAAATGATATATGCTTCATGCTCTTCCCTTTGATAGTAATTTTGCATGGTAATTTGAAGAATTGTTTATGATATTGATGAGGGAGAAATTAGGGTTTCATGTTCTATGTTGAGATTGAAGTGTGATTTAAGTAAATTAAGTGTTGTGAAGTTGAAATCAAGCTTAGATTTAGATTAATTTCATGTTTGAAGACATAAACCCTAACCCTAGAATTTGGGGTTTTATTTAGGGTTTTGAAATTAAGGATGAATATGGAAGATTTATGATTTTACAAGCTTGATTTTGATGTTAGAATAGAAAATTCTCAACTAGTTATCTAAGTGATTATTTTGTCATGCTTGGTAAATTAGGGAAAATATAGTGAAAATTATATTAATGGTGGATTTGAAGAGATTATGAATTTAGAAGCTTGATTATGGCATTGGGACTAAAATATAGTCCTTTCAAAGTTTAGATACCTAATTTGCCAAGTAGGAAGAATTTGGGGATTTAAATGTTAATTCTTGGAAATAAAGATTTTATGTTGGAAAAAAATTATTTTGGTTATACTAAAATTTTGTTTGAATGAAAAACAACATTGAAAACGTTTAGTGACCATTTCGGCCAAGGGTCAAAATATAAGGGAAAATTTGAGAAAAATGGTAAAAATGTTGGATTGAATAATTAGTACAAGTTTGCCAACTCTTGTGTGGAAGTAGTGACTAAAATGTCACTTTAGTAAAAGTTAGTGGATTGAAGAGCATTGAGAAAAAGTTAGTGGAAATGTTAGAATTATGGAGAAATTTTGATTTGGGCTTGAATAATTTGCAAAAGTTGCAAAATGGTCACTAGGGACCAAATCGAACTATTCAGCTTCTAAGGGAGAAAAATGAAAAAGTTTTGGAAAATTTTTATATTCGAATATTATGCTAGTATTTTATATTTAAGCAGTGTTAGATTAAAGAAAAATCTAACATTAGATTAAAGAAAAATCTAACATGTATATTGTATATGTTCGATGGGTAATTATGCAGCATCCAACCAGGACAAGGAAACCTGAGATAAACGAGGCAAAGAAAAAGTAGAGGACTAGCTTAGTGAGGCTCAATATTTTGCATAGCCCAGGTGAGTGCCTTACATGCATGTACGAAATATTACAAATAGGACGACTTGCGATAAGTCGACCTTAATATAAGTGAAAAAAATTTATGTTGATCAAATTATGCAAATGGCATGAAAACTAAATAGCATATGGGATACAAGAATATGGCATAATGATTTATCTAAGATAAATTAGATTTTAGATTTTGGGTATGAATTGCCCATTATCAAATTATGGATAATATTATTGATGGGCTGGATATTGAATATGAGGATATTATATTGTTTTGCCTGAGTACTAGTGTGAAAGTCTTGGTGTAGTTGGATATCCATAGAGTCCTAGCAGCTGCGTCATAGGCATTACGGCGCTGAGATAATGTAGGCACTTCGGTGCTGAGATAGACACTAAGGTTTTGAATGAGGAGCAAAGGGTGTCCTCAAGTATGTACTCATCTCAGTCGCTACAGTGATGCAGACGCTACGACATCGTAGAAACTACACTGTCATGAAGATTCGTGTACAATAACATCACATGAATTGTACTTTGGGCTATAAATCGGGAAATGCTTTTAAGCAAGTAAATAGACTAGTATGTCTATCGTATTTATCACCGATAAAGAAAGAATGATGTTATGACTTTGAACATACATACATGCAACCATGATTCACTAAAATAAGTTATTTTCTCATTTACCATGATAAATGATGAGATTTGAAATGTTATAAATTATGCAGAGAATTGCATGCAATTGCAATAGGAATGATGATATATATATGTTATTGATTATATTGTATATTTATGCCTCACGAAGTTATACTTAGCGTGTGAATCATATTACACGTAGGTCGATCGGGTTAGTAGTATTAAGGAAGGAACTGCACATTGGAAATCAAGTTATCGCCTATAAACAATAGTATGTACACTTACATCCTAGACTAGTGGGCATGTACTCGTATTTCTAAATATGCAGTCGTTTTATATTACTAAATTTATAAGTTAGGTTACTTATTTAAATGGGCCTGTAATATAAGTATTATGTGGATTTAAACTCTTAGACATGGGATTTGCTATAAATTATTATGTAGTTTATGTTAATCAAGTAGCCATTTTTAAATTAAAGAAAGGGTCTAGGTAGCACACATAGTTTACACCCTAAATTATATTTTCAAGTTAATATATGTCTTAAATATTTATTTAATCAATTCAGGGTTGAAACTAGGTGTTACTAGACAAGTTTATAATTCAATGAAACGGAGGAAAAGTTGTTTTACTAAACTGGTTTTTTAAAAAAATTACAAGTTAGGAAATCAGTTAAAAACTTTAATAACATCTTCAATGTGTATTTAATTATTGATTATACGTTGAGGGTGTTACATTTATTGGTATCAGACCAAAGGTTTAGCCGATTCTGGAGGTTAAATCGAGTTAGATGTGATTTGTTTAAAGTGTACATGCCCCTAGGATGATATGTTATTGATGAATTGCTTATATAACTTGATGTGGCTCTTTACTAATATGATCATGAATATGTTGTAATAGACAATGTCGGATGCTGAGGGATCACGTCATGCGACGGATCACCAGGGCCCGAAAGAGGCTCAAAGCGGTAATAATGAGGTACAGCATGATCCCCCACCAGCTCCTACCCTATCTGAGCCACCTGCACAGTAGGGAGCTCCAACTCAAGGATATGGAGCGTTAGTACAAGTGTTAGAGGATATGGTAAATAGGCTGCAGTCATCTACACCCGTACCTGTCCCGGCTCCCTCACCTGTAAGGGCATCGACTGCTAAAGAGCTTAAAAAATTGGGTGCACTTGAGTTCAGCAGAGGAGGTGGTCCAATGGCCGTAGACTTGTGGTTAAATGATGTTAAGGTTATGTTGGATTAGTTAAGTTGTTTTGATGCTGAAAAATTAGAGGGATCTGCATCTCTTTTAAGGGAACATGCTCGTATATGGTGGTCAAATGCCATAGAGCTGGTACCTACTGAACAAGTAACTTGGACATTTTTCCAGGAAGCATTTAGTGCCAAATATGTTGGTGATCAATTTAAGAGAGAAATGCTTCAGCAGTTTCTAGATCTCAAGCAAGGCAATCATTCAGTTATAAATATGAGTTGGAGTTTAATCGATTAAGCCGATACGCAGTTGAACTGAAAAATCTCGCTGCAAATGGTTCATTGAAGGGCTTAATCCAAGACCCAAGGAATTAATGTTAGGCATGAATCTATTTATCAAGATGCGGTGAATAGAGCAAAAGCTATGGAAAGGGCCTATCTAGAGCAAGTTAGAGCTCAACCATCGCGATCAAATAAAAGACTTGGAGAATCATTTTTTTAGCACAGTCTAAGAGAGGTAGAGGTTCTCGTCAACAAAGCATGACTAGAATTAGATCTACAGGCGGGAATCCTTTTCTTAAAAGAGACCAAGTATCTCAGATGTCTATTGCAGGCTCAAAGAAGTCAGAAAAAACTTCTAAACCAGAATGAGAGCATTGTGGGAAGAAGCATGGAGGAGTTTGTTGGATTATTACAGGAGCCTATCTACGATGTGGTCAGATGGGATATTTTGCTAGAGAATGTCCACGAGGACAGACAGAGAACCCTATTCAGTCAGAATAATTTGCAGTAGCTCTACCTAGAGGCCATGGTCGTGGTGGAACAGGACAAGCTAGAATGTCAAACCTAGCCGGATCAGAGGCGACATCAGCACGAGAATTTTGAACCCCAACTCGAGTATATAATATATGCACATATGAGGATAAGCATGATCTTGGTATTATAGCAGGTACTTTTTGACTTTTTTGGTGAATCTGTGTTTGTTTTAATTGATCCTGGTTCTACATATTCGTATATTAGCTCTAAGCTAGTTTCGAAAAGAAGAATTCCTATAGAGGCTATTAATAGTGATGTGATTGCCAGTAATCCACTTGCTCATAGTGCTAGAGTGACCAAGATATGTAGGAATTGTCCCTTAGTGATTCAAGAGATTGAATTTCCAGCGAATTTGATGGAGCTACCATTCCATGAATTTGAGATTATCTTGGGAATGGATTGGCTATCTGCATATGATGCATATGATAAATGTAAAAAGAAGCAATTAGTACATGAAGGACCGAATGGTTCTGAGGTAGTTGTAGTGGGAAAAAATGATTGCTTAAACTTAGTAATCTCTACAGCAATGGCTCAGATGATGTTAAATAATGGGTGTGAAGCGTATTTAGTTAATGTGGTAAATACGCAAGTAGAAAATAAGAAATTGGAAGATATTCCAACTGTACGAGAATTTCCAGAGGTATTTCCAAATGAGTTGCCAGGATTACCTCTAGATAGAGAGGTACAATTTGGAATAGATGTGTATCCTGGAATAGAGCCGGTATGGTTGGCACCAACAGAATTAAGGGAGCTAAAAGCTCAATTACAAGAGTTATTAGATCGAGGCTATATTCGACCAAGTGTGTCACCTTGGGGAGCCCTAGTGTTATTCGTAAAGAAGAAGATGGATATTTACGATTGTGTATAGATTATTGACAACTAAATATGGTGACAATAAAGAATAAGTATATGTTGCCAAGAATTGATGTAACACCCTGGTTTTGGGCTTAGCGGTTTTGAGGTTTGTTAGACAGTCTGGTGGACTCGGTTAGAGATTTGAGTAGGATTTGGGACCGTATATTTTTTGGTAAGATAAAAATATGGAAAAATGGTTAAAAGTCATCTTTTATTATATAATGATTTTTGGTGGAATCAATTTTAGAAAAAGGAATTCGGAAATGTGACATTTTGGATTAGTGACAAAATGCGATTTTTGAAAACTATTTTTAAAAGGTGACTAAAATGAAAAGGGTCAAATTATTAGAATCTTTAAGGAGCTATTTTACCAAGGTTTTTCTGATGATTTATCCCTTAATTTAAGATGTTTTAACATGTGTTTAAAGATAATTAAAAAGGGATTTTAGTTAAAAAAAGTTAGTTAAGCTTATTAAAGAAAATTCACGTAACTTTTCTCTCCACTCTCTCATCAGCCAAACACTTAAGTTTTCATCAAAATTCAGAGGTGATGAGTCTTTTAACTTGTTTTTATGATTGATAATGATTTCATTAACATTGTTTTTGCAAAGTCTCATTTAAATCTTGTGTTTTCTTAGCTTTTGTCAAATCAATTAAGGGAGAAATCTCACAATAGGGGTAAGGTCCGTGATCTCCTCTATTGTATGGTTCTTTACTAAAATTCTCAAGTATTTGATCCATGATTTATAGTTTGGAAACTTATTTTAATGTTATATCAATGATTAATTGAGTTATTTTGGGAATATTGATGAGATATTATAATTTTCGAAGTGGATCTTCGAGTTTAATCTTTGCTGGAGGTAAAATGATGTTAGGAAAAGGTTTTTGGATGTTATTAGATGTTGATTGAAGGCTTGTATTGTTGTGTTATGGCTGGGTTAAGTTTTGGAAAGTTTGATGGTGTTTTCGATATGTTTTAGATGGTCTTTGAGTGGGCATCTTGGGAGTTGCAGGAGATTGTTGTTGGGAAATGGTTTGAATGCATTTTAATGCTTTTTTCCTCTAGTTTTATGTGTTTAAAACAGGGGATAACCAAGGCGTCGAAGCGTGACGTGTTTGGTGGCTTGCCGAGAGCTTGTTTTGCGTTGGCAAGGAAGGCAAAGCGTATTAGTGAGTGGAAACTGGCTTTAAATGCTTTACAAAGGCTTGTAAAGGTTTTTGGGAGTTTAGGGTAAGCCTGAGACACTTATCTAAGCTCGAAAGTAAGTTTCCCTTATTTTGCTCTTGAATATCGGCTTAGACATGAGCATGTTGTTTGCATGTTTTGCTTTTAAACATGGTATGATTTACTTATAGGTAATGCATGATTTTGAGTACATATGTAGGGGTTTGAAAGCATATTAAATGCTATTGAGCATTGGTTTTCATTCTGGTTGGGAATGGTGTTAGTACATTGGCAATGAGATTTGCATATGTGTTGTTTGTGAGATGCATTGTAAAACAGTAAGTAAATGGTTATGTAAATGATATATATTGACTATGTGACATGGTGAAAATAATCGGATATAGTTGGCATGCCATATGATTAAAAGTGAACTATAAAATATGAACAAAATCGATCGTGGCCATGGGTCCTTAAGGTATGGCCGTTTAACTAGGCCACTCGGACTGTTGGGAAATCATTTAGGGCATGCAGTTTAACTAGGCAACCCAAATTGATGTTGATCTTGCGGTTTAACTAGGCAAGGTCGGTACTCTTGCGGTTTAACTAGGCAAGGGTGAAATCTCACGGTTTACTAGGCGAGGGTGTCAAATCTTACACTTTAACTAGGCAAGGTTTGGGATATCATGCAGTTTAACTAGGCATGGTATGAGAGATCTGTGTACTCGATATGTGAATAGGATATAGGTAGTCTATCCGGGTCACTATAATTGCCAATATATGAAAAAGATCATGTGTTGATTCTTATATTAAGTGCTTTGGGATTTTAGCATGGTTTGATTAAAATGCTTTGGGATTTAAGCATGAAATGTTTAAGATGTTATGAATATCATTATGTTTTGATTCGGTTAGAATTATGAGTAAGTGCTTTGTAAGTAAGCATGTTTTGGAAAAAGCAAGCATATGTTTTTAAATGAATATAAATGCATCATTGTTTATGAGCATCCTCACTAAGCATGTGTGCTTACGCTCTCTTTTTCCTAATGATGCAGAGCATTAAAGTTCGGGCAGCAAAGGAAAGGTTTGCAAGGATCCCAAAGACAAACTACTATTGAGTATGAACTCGGTTCATGTTTTCGGTTAATAAGGCAATGTGTTCGCCATGGTTTTGGGGAGTTGTAATTCTGTTTTCTTATGGGTTTTGAGTATGCTTTCTATGCTGATTTTTGAGCATAGTTGATGTTGCTAAGCTTGATGTCAGTACTTGTTTGTAGTTGTGGATGAATGGTGGCTTAGGTGTGCATCTAGAGCTTTCTTGTTGTTCACTTTGCTGCGATGGTTTGAGCGAGTTTTGTATGCTATGTTAAGTGTGTTGGAACGTTTCTTATGTTGGGAGTGGCCTAAATGTGCATTTTGGTATGTTGGTAAAGTGGTATAGGGAGCATGCCTCTAGATTGGTCCTTTGAAAGCATGATGTTGTTATGGCTGTCTATTCCCGGTATAAATGTTAGATTATGCATATTTTTATGTTGTTATGTATGTTTGAAAGTTGATAGGGGCCAATCGCATCTGGAATTGGGTGAAAAATTAGCTAATCTTGACATTACAGGCCCAAGCGCACTGATACTCGAATGACCGTATCGGTACTGCTAGGCAATTGTGGATGAGGCGTTTTGGAACAGGCAAAGGTGTTTCGGTACAGACAGTCCATCAAAGCCAGAGCGTATCGATACAGGCAAGGGTGTTTCGGTACGCTTTGTGATTACTGGAATTTTACTTTTTGAGGATGAGCCCGCGTACCTAAACACCAACAGACCGTATCAGTACGGTATGAAATGGTTTCAAACTGTATTTTAAATTTGAGGTAGTGTACCGGTACGGGCCTCACCGTATCAAAACGATGAGTTCACAACTGTATCGATACGGGTCCCATCATATCGATACGAATGTCGTTAATTCTATCAATGTCATAGAAGGTTAGTTATGTTTTTTTTCGGTTTAGTCCTTGAATCTTGCTTTGTTAATTATTTAAGCATGGGTGATCATTTGAGGCTAAAATTTGTCATATAAGTATTAAATGAACTTAATTAAAGGCTCATAACTTAAAAAAGCTAAAAAGTCTTTCCAAATGGTTGAATTTACATTTTGGTCCCTCGGTTGTGTCGTGGCCAATTGAATATCGTTACGATGCCCGATTGAGATGAGTGCTCACCTTTGAACAGTATGATCATGTAGGAAGACATTAATGCATCTAGATAAGATAAAATAAAAAAATGAGTGTGTTTTTGGTTTAATCTTCCAGGTTTACTTCGGTAAATCTTATGTAGCTTGCTCGGTTCGGTCTCTCGACTAGGCCGGGTCGAGGTGGTTACAATTGAAGATCTATTTGATCAGCTCAGAGGAGCTGTTGTGTTTTCAAAGTTTGATCTTCGATCATGATATTACCATCTAAAAGTTAAGAAAGAAGATATACCAAAGACAACATTCAGGACTCGTTATGGACATTACGAGTTTTCGGTAATGTCGTTTGGTCTCACAAACGCCCCTTCCACATTTATGGATTTGATGAATAGGGTGTTTCAACCCTACTTGGATCAGTTTGTGGTGGTGTTTATAGATAATATCTTGGTATACTCTAAGACTGAAGATGATCATGATTGACATCTCTGAGTGGTATTACATACATTAAGAGAAAATTAGCTTTATGCAAAGTTTTCCAAATGTGAATTCTGGCTATCCGAAGTAACTTTTCTCGGACATGTCGTATCTACTGATGGAATAAGAGTGGATCCCAAGAAGATACAAGCTATTCTTGATTGGGAGGCACCAAAGAATGTCTCGTAAATTAGAAGTTTCTTGGGATTAGATGGATACTATAGACGATTTGTCCAAAACTTCTCTATCATTGCTATGCCACTTACCCAGCTGTTAATGAAGGGTATTTCTTTTTTATGGATAGAGAAGTGTAAAGAGAGTTTCGAAAGATTAAAGAAAGTTTTGACAGAGGCACCATTATTAATTCAATCGGAGCGGGGAAAAGAGTACATTCTATATAGTGATGCGTCCCATAATGGGTTGGGTTGTGCACTAATGCAAGAAGGACGCGCTGTAGCTTATGCATCGTGGCAGCTCAATACTCATGAAAAGAATCATCCGACTCATGACTTAGAGATGGCAGCAGTAATATTTGCACTGAAAATTTGGAGACATTATTTATATGGTGAAAAGTGTCATATCTATACTGATCATAAAAGTTTAAAGTACTTGATGACACAACGAGATCTGAATCTGAGACAACAGAGATGGGTTGAGTTTTAAAGGATTATGATGTGGTTATTGATTATCACCCTAGAAAGGCTAATGTAGTAGCAGATGCTCTTAGCCAGAAGACATTTTCTGCTCTACGCACAATGAATGCACAACTATCTTTGGGACTAGATGGTTCTTTAGCAGCAGAATTTCAGCTTAAGCCAACTTTTCTAAATTGGATCAAAGATTTATAGCTCTCGGATGAAGAATGTATTGAAAAAAGAAGACAAGTTGAATTAGGAGAAGCGCAAGACTATGAAATCAAGTCTGATGGTTGTTTATACTATCGAGGAAAAGTTTATATTCCTGATAATGGTGAATTGAAGAAAGAGATTTTAATAGAAGCTCACTACTGCCCATTAACTATACACCCTGGAAGTAATAAGATGCATCAAGATTTGAGAACCCGCTATTGGTGGCCAGGAATAAAAACAACAATCTCAGAGTTTCTAGGAAAATGTTTGACATGTCAACAAGTTAAAGCAGAGCATCAAGTACGTTCTGGATTGTTATAGCCTATATCCATTCCTTAGTGGAAATGGGAAAAAGTGACTATGGATTTTGTAACAGGACTACCAGTTACGCCCAGTAAAAAGGATTCAATATGGGTCATCGTGGACCATTTATCAAAGTCTACACATTTTATTCAGTTCGTGTGGACTACCAGTTACGACTACATGGTGTCCCAGTAACGATTGTATTGGACAGAAACTCGAGGTTTACCTCGGGATTCTAAGGAGCATTATATGAGGCTTTAGGTACTAAACTAAATTTTAGTACTGCATTTCATCCACAGTCGGACGGACAGTCAGAACGAACGATCCAGATCTTAGAAGATATGTTACGAGCTTGTAGTATTGAGTTCACTGGATCATGGGAAAGGTATTTGCCATTAGCTGAATTCGCATATAACAACAGTTATCAGGCAAGTATCAAAATGGCACCATTTGAAGCACTTTATGGAAGAAAGTGCATAACTCCTCTTAATTGATTTGAATTATAGGATCTAAATGTTCTTAATGATCAAAATATAAGTGGAGTTGATTTAACCCGAGAAATGGAAGATAAAGTGAGGACTATTCAGAATAATCTCAAAGCAGCCGCGAATTGACAAAAGGCATATGCAGATAAAAAGAGAAGGGATGTTGAATTTGAAGTTAGAGATAAAGTTTTCCTGAAGGTCTCACCATGGAAGAAAATATTACGTTTTGGTCGAAAAGGGAAATTAAGTCCCAGATTCATTGGACCATATGAGATTCTCAAAAGAGTTGGACCAGTGGCTTATCAACTGGCCTTACCTCCAAAGATGAGCAAGATCCATGATGTATTTCATGTATCTATGTTGTGAAGGTATCGATTTGATCCCTCACATGTTATCACTCCATAAGAGATTGAGTTGCAACCTGATTTAACATATGAAGAAGAACCAGTAGAGATTTTCTCTTATGGAGTCAAAGAGTTGAGGAATAAGAAAATTCCATTAGTCAAAGTCCTTTGGAGGAATCATAAAGTGGAAGAGGTAACTTAGGAATCCGAGGGGAAAATGAGGAAGCAGTACCCAAAGCTATTTAAATTAGGTACGTTTTAAAATTCGAGGATGAATTTTCTTAAGAGGGGGAGAATTGTAATACCCCGAAATTCGCTAAGTTGTTTAAGAGTAGTTTAGCACTAAGATAAGGGCTTAAAAGCTAACTTGTTGACTAAATTGATAAAATATAAAAGTTAGGATTTCTTTAATTATGGACTTTAGGTAAGGAATTTATGATAATTAAGAGTACCATGTGATAGAGAGCAAGCAAAATAGGGTACTTGCGAAGTTTGGTTGAAATCTGATAAGAAAAATATAGGCAGCTGATGGAATATTTTTATTGCACAGATAAATAGTACATGTTACAGGAAGTTGATTTGTATAATTAGATTTTTGGTAATGGATATATGTGGAAATCTATTTTTTATCGAACAATTAAGGGGGTAAGTAGATGCTTGATTCGAATAAAAATGCAGTACAAGATATTGAATTTAGATCGAACTGCAAAGTTAAGCATGCTCAAGTCATAGGATGGGTGACCTTATAGGAAGGTCTCATGTCAGTAATTGAGACTGATAAAAAAGAAACAGATGAGTTTAAATTATACATATGGATATCAGATAAAGGATTTTTAAGAGAATTTATCCGATAAAGATTTTGGGTAAATTATCAGTATATTGGACCAAGTCAAAATTTCAAGATTTTAAATTTTACAAAATTAAAGAATATTTTGTATGTTAAAAATATTTATTTATGGAGATCAGAATTATGAGAATTTCAAATTTTAACTGATAGCTTGGAAAATGGAAAATCGTAGTAACTGATTATCGGGTAATCGGATCGAATTGGAATTTTAAAGGCAGTTCCATAAGCCATGGAAAATTCATAAAATCTTATTTTTATGAATATTTTAATGTTTCTAATTAGAATCTAACTAGACTTGGTTTCAATTTTACAAGATGGCAATTTTGAAAATAAGATATAGTTGGAGGATTATTTGGACCTAAAGAATTAAATGAATTTAATATTCATTTTTAATACATGTGTCATATTAAGATAAAAGATGAACAAAAATTTGTTCATCATCTTTCCTCCACTTTCGAAACCAAGGAAAAAGAAAGAAGAAAATTTTCAAAAAATTTTCCAAGGCAAATTGAAGGCTCCAAATTTAGAATCATGGTATGTTGCTTTGAGAAAAATTGATCTATTCTTCATGCTCTTTCTTTTGATAGTAATTTTGCATGGTAATTTGAAGAATTGTTTATGATATTGATAAGAGAGAATTAGGGTTTCATGTTCTATGTTGAGATTGAAGTGTGATTTAAGTAAATTAAGTGTTGTGAAGTTGAAATCAAGCTTAGATTTAGATTAATTTCATGTTTGAAGACATAAACCCTAACCCTAGAATTTGGGATTTTATTTAGGGTTTTATTTAGGGTTTTGAAATTAAGGATGAATATGGAAGATTTATGATTTTACAAGCTTGATTTTGATGTTAGAATAGAAAATTTTCAACTAGTTATCTATGTGATTATTTTGGCATGCTTGGTAAATTAGGGTAAATATTGTAAAAATTATATTAATGGTGGATTTGAAGAGATTGTGAATTTAGAAGCTTGATTATGGCATTAGGACTAAAATAAAGTCCTTGCAAAGTTTAGATACCTAATTTGCCAAGTAGGAAGAATTGGGAGATTTAAATGTTAATTCTTGGAAATGAAGATTTTATGTTGGAAAAAAATTATTTTGGGTATACTAAAATATTGTTTGAATGAAAAACAACTTTGAAAACGTTTAGTGACCATTTTGGCCAAGGGTCAAAATAGAAGGGAAAATTTGAGAAAAATGGTAAAAATGTTGGATTGAATAATTAGTACAAGTTTGCCAACTCTTGTGTGGAAGTAGTGACTAAAATGTCACTTCAGTAAAAGTTAGTGGATTGAAGAGCATTGAGAAATAGTTAGTGGAAAATGTTAGAATTATGGAGAAATTTTGATTTCGGCTTGAATAATTTGCAAAAGTTGCAAAATGGTCACTAGGGACCAAATTGAACTATTTGGCTTCTAAGGGAGAAAAAGGAAAAATTTTGGAAAATTTTTATAGTTGAATATTTATACTAGTATTTTATATTTAAGCAGTGTAAGTTATATTAAAGAAAAATCTAACATTAGATTAAAGAATAATCTAACATGTATATTGTATATGTTCGATGGGTAATTATGCAGCATCCGAGTAGGACAAGGAAACTCCAGATAAACGAGGCAAAGAAAAAGTAGAGGACTAGCTTAGTAAGGCTCAATATTTTGCATAGCTCAGGTGAGTACATTACATGCATGTACGACATATTACAAATATGATGACTTGTGATAAGTCAACCTTAATATAAATTAAAAAATGTATGTTGATCAAATTATGCAAATTGCATCAAAATTAAATAGCATATGGGATACAAGAATATGGCATAATGATTTATCTAAGATAAATCAAATTTTAGATTTTGGGTATGAATTGCCCATTATCAAATTATGGATAATATTATTGATGGACTGGATATTGAATATAAAGATATTATATTGTTTTGCCCGAGTATTAGTGTGAAAGTCTTGGTATAGTTGGATATCCATAGAGTCCTAGCAGTTGCGTCACAGACACTACAGTGCTGAGATAGACACTAAGGTGTTGAATGAGGAGCAAAGGGCTTCCTCGAGTACGTACTCATCTCAGTCGCTATGGTGATGAAGACGCTGCAACGTCGTAGACACTACGGTGTCATGATGACTCGCGTACCATAGCATCACATGAATTGTACTTTGGGCTGTAAATCAGGAAATGCTTTTAAGCAAGTAAATAGACCAGTATGTCTATCGTATTTATCACCGATAAAGAAATAATGATGTTATGACTTTGAACATACATACATGCAATCATGATTCACTAAAATAAGTTATTTTCTCATTTACCATGATAAATGATTAGATGTGAAATGTTATAAATTATGCAGAGAATTGCATGCCATTGTTACAGGAATGATATATATATATATATATATTTATTGTTTATATTGTATATTTATGCCTTACTAAGTTATACTTAGCGTGTGATTCGTATTACACGTAGGTCGATCGGGTTAATAGTATCAAGGAAGGAGCTGCACATTGGAAATCAAGTTATCGCCTATAAGCAATAGTATGTACACTTGCATCCTAGACTAGTGTGCATGTACTCGTATTTTTAAATATGCAGTCGTTTTATATTACTGAATTTATAAGTTAGGTTACTTATTTAAATGGACCTATAATATAAGTATTATGGATAATGATATGGTTTTAAACACTTAGACATGGGTTGAAACTTTAATAATTATATTGAATATTTATTTAATCAATTCAGGGTTGAAACTAGGTGTTACTAGACAGGTTTATAATTTAATGAAATAAAGGAAAAGTTGTTTTACTAAACTGGTTTAAAAAATTACAAGTCAGGAATTCAGTTAAAATTTTTAATAACATCTTCAACGTGTATTTAATTATTGATTATACGTTGAGGGTTTTACAAATAATAATAATAAACAGTAACTAAGTTTAACATCTATGAACTATTACATACCCGATTGAAGTATTTTAACAAAAAAGGCAGGTTTAGCTAGTACATGCCACTATTAAACACAAAAACATGAATGTCATAAGTACTGAAATAACCTGTCGATCTGTATCTCCTAAAAGAGAAGGTGGTGCAAAAGCTCCGCTCCTATTTTCGTTTACCTACGTGTATGAAAACAATACATGCTAAGTATAACTCAGCGAGGCATAAGATGAGTAACATATAAAATACTTTATAATGCATGATACTTTTTAAAACCATGATAGTCTTTAAACCATATAATCTATAATGCAAGAATATCTATGCCAAAAAACATACTGTGATCATTCTGTGAAATCATATGGCCCAAGGTAAATATCAAGTGACTAATATACGAGTCGTGTACATTTTAGTACTATCCTTTCTATCGACACAATGAAGTATCGGGAACATATCATCACAATGAGGTGTTGCGATCATATCAACACAATAAAGTGTTGCCATATCAACACAATGAAGTGTTGCAAACTATCAACATCGCATACTGTCGACACAATGAAGTGTCAGATACAGTGTGACTCTTATGGTATACCACTATATTATCCAACTCGAAATTATACTACCAAGAGCAACTTTAAAATCAATTCCTGCAAAATGGCAAGTAAACCATATACAATTCATATCATGTAAAACATATCATATTAGAGCAGTTCATACTACAATATGTTCTATATAATACACGGTATACATGCCATTTAAAAACTATATAAAATAGCTTGTCATATATATCATGCTATAAACCATTTGTGATCATAAAATATGCCACAATCTTTAAATCAGTAAAATAAAGTATCGTGCCAAAAACATATTTTGTTGTTTATAGAAATTCTTTACCTTTTTGGGTGACTTATCGCAAGTCTCCCTTTAGTATGTTAATAAACATACGTTTAAAAACATGTATGCACTCACCTTATCCTTGCAATGTGGTTGCCTTCACTATTCGATTATCACTCTCAAACTTTTTCTTTTCCTTTTCTGCTGAAACAACCTTGGTTTATATCGGAACCTACATTTAAAATAACATATACCATTCCAAGTATATGTTAGTACATATCATCCCAAATACAATTATGGAAAGTAATTAAAATAACTATCCATTATGGATAAAATTGATCCGATAAAACTTTCTATATTCGATTCATTTTTCCTCACACTTTCCTTCAAATCTTCAACCTTTACCAAAATACTTATTTTAGTCCCTAAGGACTCTTTTAAGTTCTCAGCCATAAATTTCAAGTCTAGCCCTTACATTTCCATCCTTTGCACTTTAGGACCCAACCTTTAAAAATTTGCACTTTGGTCCCTAAAGTAGCCGAATGCTCAATTTAACCCAAAATGTTGATTTAAACTTCAAAATCAACATTTAAATCACTAGACTTAAATTTCCACATAATATACTTCAAATACATGCTCAAACATCAAGTCCCTAAACTTTTCAAAGTTTAAATTTTGGCCCCCAATGCAACTTAATTAGGGATTTTCATTTTAATCACCTTGTATCAACATATAAAATCATTCTCGTCATTTCCATCATAAAAATAATTTTTGCAATAATTTCCCCTAAATTCTTCAAAATTGTCGAATGGTCCCTAAACCATTTTTCATAGGATTTTCATCATTTCCAACATAGAAACTACATCACAACTTTATTTCCATCCCTAATTCAAACACCTAGCCAATTTTCCCCAAATTCTAGGGTTAGGTTTATGTCTTCAAACATGAAATTAAACATAATACAAGCTTAATTTCATCAAAACAACATTGAATTCACGTAATTCAAGTCCTAATTTCAATTTAGCACATCAATTCCCTAATTCTTTCCCATCAATAACTCAAGTAGTTTTTCACAACATCATGCAATATTACTACCAAAATGTAGAGAATTGAATGTAGAACAAATTATTCTAAAGGATCATGCCTTGAATCTAACTTTAAACCTTCCAAATCAAGCTTGACAAATAATGTTTTCTTCTTCCTTTTTGTTCTTCTCTACTCAAAGCATGTTGGAAGTTTAATGAACAAAATTTTGTTCATTTTTCTTCTTATTTTGCCACTTGTAAAATTTAAATGAATATTAAATTCATTTAAATGGTGAAATTACCAATTTAACCTTTATATCCAATGGCTAATTTAATCCTATAAAAAATCATGGGTCAAGATTAAATCCATGTAGATTTCATCTTCCAAAAATGCTCTCAATATTTTATAAATATTTCAAAATTACCATCCTTGCCAATTGACCAATTTGCCCTCCAACTAGTCTTTATTTACTAGTTTATTTCAAAATTGCCATTTTGTAAAATTCTAACTAAATCTAGTTAGAATCCAACCAAATATAATAAAATATTCATAAAATAAAATTTTATGAATTTTTCCATGTCTTTTGGATCAGTCTCCAAAATTTCCACTCGATCCAATATACCAATAAATAATCCTTTAATCAGAAATAAACTATAGGATTCATCTTGAATCAAACTAAAAATATTTTCAACACTTGAAAATGACTTTTATAACCTTTCTCTATCATGTGGCAAAATTTCATAATTTTCCAGTTCGATTTGGGTATCTGAATTCCACTAAAACTTTAACTACGATTTTCCCAATAATCGAAATATCAGATCGAACCAATAATTCCACATTCGATTCACATCCTTAGATTCTCTATTTATTTATGAGATAAAAACTTCTAACTTTTAAGTAATTACAACTTTGGTCTTTCAACTTTTCATATTTCAACTTGTACCATACAAGTTTTGAAAACTTATCATTTTGGTCACTAAATTTTAACCTTGAATTCCCATTCCAATTTTCCTTGGATTTTAACCAAATTTTGCGAGTATCCTATTTTACTCGTTCTCTATCACATGACACCTTAAAACCTCAAAAATATATTTTCTACAATCCATAATTAAGAAAATCCTAACTTTTGCATTGTTGTCATTTTAATCACTAAGTAAGCTTTTAAGCAATTATCTTAGCACTAAATGACCCTTAAACAGTACTATAAATTTTGGGGTATTAAAATTCTCTCCCTTAAGAAAATTCGTCCTCGAATTTTCAAGATGTACCTGTTTCGAATAAATGGGGGTACTATTTTTTTCCATTATATCCTTAGCTTCCCATGATCCCTCAAACTCAATCACGCAAGCCCTTAGCATATCTTCTAGTATTCGAATTGCTCTTTCAGTAATTGAACTATTTCCTTTATATATAGTTTAGCATACTTGCTTATCTGATAATCCACTTTTACCGGTATAAAGTGAGCAGATTTTGTTAACCTGCCCACTATTACTCGATATAATCTTTCTTGTTGGGTCAATGATATTCTTGTCACAAAGTCCATAGTAACTCTTTCCCACTTTCATTATGGAACAGAAATAGGTTGTAACTTTTTGAACAACATTTAGCGTTCAGCTTTTACCTGTTGGCAAGTCAAACACTTGGTAACAAACTCCGATACCATTCTCTTCATACCAGGCCACCTGTATAGATTTTTTTAATCTGACTTAGCAAAGATGATCTCAATTGCGGTTCCACTAATAATGAACCGTCTGATCTTCTTTTTAACTGTGCATTTTAAAATTCGTAATATAGCAAATGTCTTTCGACTTAAGGCATGGGCTACAACATTTGCTCGGCCTAGATGATAATCGATGACCAGATCATAATCCTTTATTAGCTCCAACCACCTTCATTGTCATAAATTTAACCCCTTTTTGTGTCATCAAATAATTTAAACTCTCATGATTAGTATAAACGTGACAACATTCACCATAAAGATAATGTCGCTATACTTTTAGAGCAAAAACTACAGCTGCCAGCTCTAAATCATGAGTCAGATAATTTCTTTCATGCGGTTTTAATTGTCTGGAAGCATAAGCAATCACCTTTCCATCTTGCATTAATACACATCCCAATCCATTATGAGATGCATCACGGTACAAAGTAAACTCCTTTCCCGATTCGGGCTGTACTAAAACTGGACCTTCTGTCAAAATTTTATGTAACTGATCAAAACTTTCTTGACACTTTTGAGTCCAAACAAATGGAACACCTTGTTCAACTGTCGATAATCAATACACAATCGCAATGAACCATCTTTCTTTTTGACAAATAATAGTGGAGCCCCCCATGGTGATGTACTAGGACGTATAAATCCTTTATCTAATAACTCCTGCAAATGTGATTTTAATTCCCTCAATTCTGTAGGTACCATTCTATATGGAGTCATGGATACTAGTTCAGTACCAGGAATAACCTTAATCCCAAATTGTACTTCTATTTCTGGAGGTAATCCCGGTAATTCTTCCAAAAATACCTCAAGAAAATCCCAAACTGTTGAATTCACACTGAGGTCATTATTAATCTTCGTAGTATCCACTACATGGGCTAGAAAAGCCTCATAACCTCTCTCTAATAGTTTTTTTGGCTTTAAAAGCTGAGATCACGTTCTTTATACGTTGAGACCCTTCACCCAATACTATAATTTCAGAGCCATCTGTAGTTTTTAGAATTAATTGTTGTTGGCGACATCTTACTATAGCATCATAAGCATGAAGCCAATCCATGTTGTAATATCCCAAATTTTGGCTAGTGACTAAATTGTAAATTTTGAAAGTTTAGGAGGAAAGTATAAAATTTGGAAAAGTTTGGGGACTAAGTGTAAATTTCCCAAACAAGTAATTTTGTTCATTATAAGAGTGAATCGGATCGAATTAGGTACCTTGATATCGGTTTTAAGAATTAAGATGCAGAAAAAGGTACCGAATTTGGATCGAATAAAATTGTTAAGGGTGCTCAGGCCAAAGAAATACAAGGATGGGTGACCTTCAGGAAGGTCCCATAAAAGTGTTATTGATCGATATTTTGGACTCAATAAGAGTAAAGAATATTCGAATGAATTATCGATAAAGGATTTCTAAGATAAATTTTATTCTATGAAGATTTTCGATAATTATCCCGATAATAGACTGAGTTAAAAAAATTTTAGTCTAAGTCCTTAAGAGATGAAGTTTTTATGAGATGATAATGTTTATTTCCAGAATATGGAAATATAGAATTTTTGGAATAAATCCGATAGTTCGGAAAAGGTAAAATCGTAGTATAAGTATTTTACAAATATCGAGAAATCGAATCGAACTAAAATTTTAGAGACTGATCCAAAAGCCATGGTAAAGTCATAAAATACTATTTTATGAATATTTTATTATAGTTGGTTGGATTCCAGCTAGACTTACTTGAATTTTTACAAGAATGGCAAACTAGTAAATAAAAACTAGTTGGAGGGCAAATTGGTCATTTTGCCCTAATGGCATTTTTGAAATATTTAAAAAGTTACAAGGATAATTTTTGAAGAAGGAAATGGAAGAGTAAATCTTGTCCCTTGATTAATGATAAGATCAATCTCAACCGTTGGATTAAAAGGGTATTTTAGTAATTTCACTATCTAAATGAATTTAAAATTCATTTATATTTAATAGTGGTATAATTGGATGGAATGGAAAATAAAGGATCCAAAAGATAAGTCTCCTTCATCTTCATATTTTCGAAAATGAGGGGGAAGAAAGGTGAAATTTTCTAAGTTCGATTCAAGCCCCGAATCTCACTTTTCAGGTAATCTTTCGAACTACAAAGTTGTTCTACTCATCAAGCTCTATCTTTTGGTGTAAATAATTTTTGGAAAACATGATTGATTGATGAGAATTTTGTATGAGAAGAAATTAGGGTTTATGGACTCTATTGGGGGTTTTAAGATTTTATGATTCCATATTGAAATTCAAGTTGAAATCAAGCTTTTGTGATGTTAAAATCATGTTATTGAGTTGGGATTTAAACTCTACATGTTTTGATTATTATGAATATAATTAGGGTTTATGGATTCAAGTTTTTAATTTGAGGTTTGTGATGTTAGATTAATGATTTAGTAAGCTTGAATTGTTATTTGGAAGCAAAACCCTAAATTTATTAGATAGGGATCATTTCAAAAATCTTAAATGTTAGAGGACCGAATCTGATTTTTATGATTTTAAAGTGTATTTATGTTATTATTGATGTTGGAGATGTGAAATTGAAGTTAGAATGCAAAACCAATGTTAAATCGAGTTAGTTACCATTTTGACAAATTGTCAAAGTTAAGTGACCAATTCGGAAATGAGGTTTTAGAGAAGGAATAAATCATATTTTAGTTGAAATAATATAATTCAAGTAGTAATGTTGATTTGAGGACTAATTTGCAAAGTTAAGAAGCTTGAATCCTTATTTTTGCATTTTTAGTGACTATTTCGGAAAGAACGAAAAATTAGAGGGGATTATTTTTTTGAATAATTACTTGATGAAGAAAGTGATACATTAGTGGTTTGAATCAAGTCAGGGGGACCAAATTGACAAATAGCAAAGAAAGGGAAATTAGTATAAAGTTTGAAGTTATTTATGGAAGTTGTGTAGGAAAACTAGATTTGGCAGTATGTTTGAAAATTCACACCATAAATTCTACAAAAATGGTTAGATGGTGAATTTTATATCGATGTAAATATTTATTCCTCTAGTTTCGTTTAAAACAAACGGTGATTTATTTCGATACATATATCAAAAGATATGAATTTTTAAGTGCTGAAAGGTCAAAAAACAAAATAATAGTCTGTTCCGAAATTCAATACTGGAATTCGACTTTGAAATTTGCCATAAATCGTACAAAATGAATCTGGGTTATTAGTTTATATGGTTGAAAAACTTATCAAATCTAGTTTCGTTTCCAAACAAATGTAACACCCTTAACGTATACTCGTAGACTGAATATACATCAAAGATGTTACGAAATCATTGGAAGAAATCTTCACTTGAAATTTTTTTATACCAAAATTTAATTTGTAGTTTAACCCTTTTATCAGTTTTTAATTTAAAACTATGTCATCTAGGTACAGCTAGTTTTGACCTTGAATTGGTTTACAAATTTTATAATTGAATTATTGAAATAAAAAATATAATTCAGGGTGAAAACTACGTAAGCTTCCTAGACCCTTTCTTGATTTTAAAATTTTTACGCGATTAAGGCTAAACAACATTTTAACCATACCAAAGATTTTGCTATTGTTAACAATTCATATTTCTAAACTTATACATCCATAAAAACATATAATTACACTGTAAACTTATGCTGTAGACAGTTCAACTTTAGAATACTTACATGCCCACTAGTCTATTAGATTATGGTAAAGACGTACTTACTGAACTTATTGTAGTAACTTGATTTTTCCCAAGTTTATGCTCCTCCTCAATAGACGATTTCTAGGAAACCTACGTGTGACGTAAGACACATGCTAAGTACAAACTTAGTGAGGCAATTAAACTTATTAATTTTAAAAACATGAAATAATGTAATACAACATGACATATATAAAATTGCATTTCGTTTTCTCTATAACATGGCAAGTATATCACAATATACATATGTCATGTATCATAACTATCATATAAATCATGTTTTTATTGCATAATATATTCTCTATCATGGACATGCTTTCATCATGTAACCATTTACATATCATGTACTCTATCATGGCCATGCTTTCATTATGCAATCATTTGGATAACATGTATTCTATCATGGTCATGTTTTCATTATGCCATCATTTGCATAACATGTATTCTATTATATATCATGTAACCTTTATATCATGTATGATATAACATACGTAACAAGTAACATGTAACATCTGAATCATGTATCATCTTGTTATTATTATCATTGTGTCTAGCTAAAGGCCCATGAAAACCCCGTAGCCTATATGCACCGTAGTGCCATGTAGAGTACGTACTCGAGAGGACGCTTTTTTCTCCTCGTATAAGGGTGCTCTTTGCTCCTTATATAAACACCTCGTTAGTGCATTTTGCACTATGGGCTTGGATCCCTAGGGTGTATCTTGTTTCATTTTAATCTTGTCATTTTCTTATGTGAAAATGATTCATCATTATTTATGCAAACAGTAGTACGTACCTTGTACTCCGTCAAGCTTGCCATGTTGAATCATGCATCATATCACGTATTATGAAGAAATGCAATGTAAATTTTAAATTAGGGTCGACTTATCTCAAGTCTTCCCTTTTCAACAAAATGCAAACATATTGATCCTTTCCTTTATAGTACCTCGAACCTTCTTTTGATTCGGATCCAACTTCATTTATCACATGATTATAAGTAAACATTTGTTAGATTCACTTCTAACAATATTTCAATTAAGCTATTTAATCATTCAACATAAAAATTTTCCATAAATTTCTTTCCTTCCTTATACTAATCACAAACTCACTTTTGGTCCCTAATGACCATTTTGATCTTCAAATAATTCCTGCAAGCTTGCTAACCAACATTAGACACAAATTGTCTCAATTTCCATTTTCTGTCAACTTGCACTACCATCAAAGATTTACTTCTACAGGGCAAAATACATATTGAATCTTAATCTCCTTTATACCGTAGAAACTAGATTCGATAACGGTTCTAAGGAATATGCCACAAGATTTAATAAAATCTACAAAAATTATGAAAATTCATCAAACTCCCATTTACAGGGTTGTCCTGACATAAATTGTTCTATAATTTTTCTGACCTTTATTCGATTAAAATTAATATCTATTAACTCGAAACTTGAAATCATTTTCCGTTTGTTGGAAACAAAACTAGATTCGATAAGCTTTTCAACCATATAAATTGATAACCCAGATTCATTTTGTACGATTTATGGCAAATTTTCAAAGTCGAATTACAGTACTGAATTTCGGAACAGACTGCTATTCTGTTTTCTGACCTTTCATCACTTAAAAATTCATATATTTTGATATATGAATCGAAATCGCTCACCGTTTGTTTCAAACGAAACTAGACGAATAAATATTTATATCGATATAAAATTCAACATCTAACCATTTTTGTAGAATTTATGGTGAATTTTCAAACTTACTGCCAAATCCAGTTTTCCTACACAACTTCCATAAATAACTTCAAACTTTATACTAATTTCTCCTTAATTTGATATTTGTCAATTTGGTCCCCTTAAGTGATTCAATCCACTAATGTATCACTTTCTTCATCAAATAATTATTCAAAAAAATAATTTCATCTAATTTTTCGTTCTTTCCGAAATAGTCACTAAAAATACAAAGATAAGGATTCAAGCTTCTTAACTTTGCAAATTAGTCCTCAAATCAACATTACTACCTGAAATCTATTATTTCAACTAAAATCAGATTTAGTACTTCTCTAAAACCTCATTTTCAAATTCGTCACTTAACTTTGACAATTTGTCAAAATGGTCACTAACTCGATTTAACATCGGTTTTGCTTTCTAACTTCAATTTCACATCTCCAACATTAATAATAACATAAATACACTTTAAAATCATAAAAATCAGATTCCGTCCTCTAACTTTTAAGATTTCTGAAATGATCCCTATCTAATAAATTTAGGGTTTTGCTTCCAAATAACAATTCAAGCTTACTAAATCATTAGTCTAACATCACAAACCCCAAATTAAACTTGAATCCATAAACCCTAATTATCTTTATAATAATCAAAACATGTAGAGTTTAAATCCCAACTCAATAATATGATTTTAACATCCCAAAAGCTTGATTTCAACATGGAATCATAAAATCACAAAACCCCCAACTGAGTCCATAAACCCTAATTTCTCCTCATACAAAATTCTCATTAATCAAGCATGTTTTCCATGAATTATTTACACCAAAAGATACAGCTTGATGAGTAGAACAACTTTGTAGTTCGGAAGATTACCTGAAAATTGAGTTTCGGGGCTTGAATCGAACTTGGAAAATTTCTCCTTTCTTCCCCCTCATTTTTGAAAATATGAAGATGAAGGTGACTTCATCTTTTGGCTCCTTTATTTTCCATTCCATCCAATTATGCCACTTGTAAATATAAATGAATTTTAAATTCATCATTAATCAAGGGCCAAGATATACTCTTCCATTCCCTTCTTCCAAAATTATCCTTGTAACTTTTAAATATTTCAAAAATGCCATTGGGTTAAAATGTTCAATTTGCCCTCCAACTAGTTTTTATTTACTAGTTTGCCATTCTTGTAAAAATTCAACTAAGTCTAGTGGAATCCAACCAAATATAATAAAATATTAATAAAATAGTATTTTATGACTTTCCCATGGCTTTTGGGTCAGTCTCTAAAATTTTAGTTCGATCTGATTTCCCGATATTCATAAAATACTTCAACTATAATTTTACCTTTTATGAACTATCGGATTTATTCCAAAAATTCTATATTTCCATATTCGGGAAATAAACATTATCATCACATAAAAACTTACTTTCTTAAATACTTTATCAGTCTATTATCCCGACAATTATCGAAAATCTTCATAGAATAAAATTTATCTTAGAAATCCTTTATCGATAATTCATTTGAATATTCTTTACTCTTATTGAGTCCAAAATATTGATAAAAAATACTTTTATGGGACCTTCCCGAAGGTCACCCATCCTTGTATTTCTCTAACCTAAGCACGCTTAACAATTTCATTTGATCCAAATTCGGTACCTTTTTTTGCATCTTAATTCTTAAAACCGATATCAAGGTACCTATTTCGATCTGATTCACTCTTATACTGAATAAAATTACTTGTTGGGGAAATTTACACTTTAGTCCCCAAACTTTTATAAAGTTTATACTTTAACCCATAAACTTTCAAAATTTACAATTTAGTCACTAGCCAAAATTTGGGATGTTACAATTCATCCTCCTTAAGAAAATTCGTCCTCGAATTTTAATGCGTACTTGTTCCAAACATTTACGGATATTACTTCCTTATTTTTCTCTAAGCCTCCCAAGTGGCTTCTTCGACCTTGTGATTTTTCCTCAAAACTCCAGTCAATGAAATTTATTATTCCTTAATTCTTTAATACCATAAAGCAATATTTCTACTAACTCCTCTTCATGTATCAAATCTAATTGCATCTCAATTTATTCAAGAGTGTTGACATGTAAATAATTCAGTCAATGCCCCCAAAACATAAGTACATATACTATAGACTTTTGCTCACTTCTCGAGATAAGATCTGTTAATATACTCTTGGTCCAACTCTTATACGATTCCTTGAGGTATAACAGTTCTGAAACTAAGTTTCCCCTTTTTGACCTATACAAATCATCCTTCATTTTCAAATAAACAATCATAACTTCTCTTTTGCTCTGACATTTAAGGCTCTCAACAACTTAAACATTTAAACAACCAATGCTTTATTATATACAGTTGCCAAAGGTTACAACCTCTTAGGTATTTCTTGTTCTTGTACTTGAGCCCCTGCTGCACTAGTAGCTTAATGTAGGTAAAAATCGGAAAAAGTTCACATTTGATTTCATTGTTACTACTACAGGTATCTTTATAACCCTTGGGATCCGAGACTCTTGTTCTTTTCTAGAAACATTTCTATGGAAATTTCAATTAGCCGGAACAATCCTCAACTTAACACTCTTCCTTTGACTTCATTAAGGAACTAATTACTTTTAAAAAAATTTAAACGTTTCTTCTTATAATCATTTTTACCTTGTGCACAGATAACCAACTTATCTCAATTACACTTCAGATTCTCGAAAAGGTATCTCCAATCCAGAAGGTACTTGATGTTTGGCTTTTACTTGTTAGCAGGTCAAGCACTTTGTCATAAATTTCAAAATTGTCCTTTTTCATTCCTGGCCACCAATATCGAGTCTTTAGATCTTAATACATTTTGATACTTCCAGAGTACATAGTCAATGGACTATGTCAAACTTCAGTCAAAACTTCTTTCTTCAAATCACCATCATCAGGAAAGTAAACTTTTCCTTGATAATATAAGCAACCATTTGACTTAATTTCATAGTCATGTGTTTCTCTTGTTTCAACTTACTTATTTTCTTTTCTCTTCTTTTTATGAGTTTTGATATGCCTTAATACATAGGCTACTACATTAGTATTCTCGAAATGATAATCTATAACTACATTGTAGTCTCTTAGGAACTCAATCTATCTTTGTTACCGTAGGTTCAATTCTTTTTGCATCATTAGTTGCTTTACACCTTTGTGATCAGTGTAACTAGGACACTTCTTACCATTCCAATGGAATACCTTTTTACGATAGTTGAGTAAGTTATAGTAGAAACTTTGAACTTTATAGACATTTTTCAGTGCCTCCTATTCAATAATAGATTGTACTTCCTAGAAATTTAACTCTTATTCCTTCATCTGATACTACATGTTCAGCTTCTATCTTTAAGTATAACAGAATATTGTCAATGAAGAATAATGCTACAAACTGGTCTAAGTAGTATTGGAATACCCTATTCATCAAATCTATGAATGCATCAGGGGCATTTGTAAGTCCAAATGGCAATACCAGGAATTCGTAATGTCCATAACAAGCCCTGAATGCTGTCTTTGATACATCCTCTTCTTTGACCTTGAGCTGATAATAACTCGATCGAAGATCTATCTTTAAGAACACTGCTGAACCTCTAAGCTGATCAAATAGATCTTCAATCCTTGGTAGTGGATAGTTGTTGTTAATAGTTATTTTATTCCACTACCGGTAATCTATACATAATTGTAGAGAACCCTCTTTCTTCTCTACAAATAATATCAGAGTACCCCATGGTGATACACTCGGTCAAATGTAATCCCAGTCTAGCAGTTATTGCAATTGAGCTTTCAGCTTTCTTAGCTCAATTGACACCATCCTATATGGTGCTATCGATACCGGTTCAATTCTAAGATAGACATCAATCCCAAACTGTACCTCTCTATCCGGAGGTAATCCTAATAACTCATCTGAAAACACATTTGAAATTTTCCCACAACCAGGATAACTTTGATCCTCTTGGGTGACATTTGTATAATCACCACATAAATTAAACACGCCTTACATCCATTTACTTAACAACCTCTGAGTTGTTGTTGTAGAAATAACTGACTCTAAACAACCAGTTTTTTCTTTCACATTTACTTCAGAACCATCATGTTCTTGAAGCACTAACCTTTTTTTTACATATCACTTCTGCATCATATGCAGATAGCCAATTCATTCCAAGGATAACTTCAAATTCATGAAATGGAAGTTACATAAAATTTGTTGGGAACTTAATCCATTGAATTACTAATGGACATTTCTTATATATTCTAGTCACCCATACACTATGTCCAAATGGATTACTAAAAATCACATCACTATAAATAGTTTCCTTAAAAATCTTTCTTTGTGCCATTATCTTAGTACTAATGTATGAGTCAAATCCGGATCAATTAAAGTAAATACAGGCTCTCTCCTTAGCCATTACTTTATTTAAAGAATTATGATAAACCAATAAACTCATACCTAACAACATCTCTTTATTAAACTTATCGCCCATATATTTGGTTTTGAACACTTTTTAAAAGAATTTCCAAATCACTTCCTTAACATGTACTAACTACGTGGCATTAGACCACTAAACAAGAACGTGTTCCCTTAGCAGGATACAACTTATTCTAACTTCTTAGTATATATGCAGTTTAATTCCTCTATAGCATCACTTTGACATCTTCATGCCACAAATTGGTAATTATCAGACCAGTTTCTCCATTAAATTCAGGAGCTCCTAACTTTTAAGCTCCTTAACAATCGACATCCTTGCTGTTGCAGGTACCAGGCTGGTGCAGGCACAAGGGTCTTAATTCTATTAACCACGACCTTTAAAGCTCATACTAAGGTTTCATATTTTTCTGCTAGGGTTCTCTGCTATACAAGTGGCTCTACTGAGGTAAGAGCCACAAATGGAACATTCTATATTTCATTACTTCTACTTTGGATATCCTTTTGGTCTCAATTATCAGATGTCTAACACAGTCCAACAATACTTGACATTACTTATTTCTACTATAACTTATTCATGTTATTGAGGAGCATAATCAAGTTACACAACAGTACGTCAGTAACATGACATCCTAGGGGCATGTATTTAACATCAAATCATATTAAACTTGGTTTAGCCTCCAGAATCGGCTAAACCTGTAGCCCTGATACCAATAAATGTAACACCCTTAGCGTATACTCGTAGACCAAATGTACATTAAAGATGTTACAAAATCATTAGAATAAATTTTGACTTGAAATTTTTTATACTAAAATTTAATTTATAGTTTAACCCTTTATCTACTTTAAATTTAAAAATATGTCATCTAGGTACAACTAGTTTTGACCCTGAATTGGTTTAGAAAATTTATAATTGAATTATTGAAATAAAAAAATATAATTTAGGGTGAAAACTACATAAGCTGCCTAGACCCTTTCGTGATTTTAAAATTTTTACGCGATTAGGGCTAAACAACATTTTAACCATACCACATATTTTGTTATTGTTGACAATTCGTATTTCTAAACTTATCCATCCATAAAATCATATAATTACGTTGTAAACTTATGCTATAGACATTTCAACTTTAGAATACTTACATGCCCACTAGTCTATCAAATTATGGTAAAGACGTACTTACTGAACTTACTGCAGTAACTTGATTTTCCCAAGTTTTTGCTCCTCCTCAAAAGACAATTTCCAGGAAACCTACGTGTGACATAAGACACACGCTAAGTACGAACTTAGTAAGGCAATTAAACTTATTTATTTTAAAAACATGAAATAATATAATACAATATGTCATATATAAAAGCGCATTTCATTTTCTCTATAACATGACAAGTATATCACAATGTACATATGTCATGTATCATAACTATCATATAAATCATGTTATTATTGCATACTATATTCTCTATCATGGACATGCTTTCATCATGTAACCATTTACATATCATGTACTCTATCATGGTCATGCTTTCATTATGCAATCATTGGGATAACATGTATTCTATCATGGTCATGCTTTCATTATGCAATCATTTGGATAACAGGAATTCTATCATGGTCATGTTTTCATTATGCCATAATTTGCATAACATGTATTCTATCATATATCATGTAACCTTTATATCATGTATGATATAACATATGTAATAAGTAACATGTAACATCTGAATCGTGTATCATCTTGTTATTATTATCATTGTGTCTAGCTAGAGGCCCATGTAAACCCCGTATCCTATCTGCACCGTAGTGCCATGTTGAGTACGTACTCGAGAGGACGCTCTTTGCTCCTCATATAAGGGCGCTCTTTGCTCCTTATATAAAACCTCGTTAGTGCATTTTGCACTATGGGCTTGGATCCCCAGGGTGTATCTTGTTTTATTTTAATCTTGTCATTTTATTATGTGAAAATGAAAAAGGAAAGGAAAAGGTTCGAGATTGAGATCGAATTTTAGAAGCATTACAGGGCTAAGGTGAGTGCATACATGTTTTTAAATGTATGTTAGTTAATATACAAATGACATGGAGACTTGTGATAAGTCGACCTAAAAGGTAAAGATTTTTTTAAGGCATGATACTTGATTTTAGCAGTATGGCATATTTTTATGCTTACATATGTTTATGGCATGATATATACATGATGAGTTACATGATAATATATTTATGGCAGTATACCATGAGATGTTATAGAACATAGTGGAGTATGAACTGTTCCAGTATGAAGATGTTTAATGTGATATATATGTGAAAATTTGATTTCTTGCCATTTTTGCAGGAATTGTTTTTAAAGTTTGCCCTTGGTAGTATAATATTGAGTTAGACAGTATTGTGGTATACCATTAGAGTCTTACAGTTTCTGGCACAATTATGTTCACGAGTTATTGACACTTTAGTGTGTCCTACGAGTTACTAACACTTTAATGTGTCCTACGAGTTATTGACACTTTACTGTGTCTGACACTTCATTGTGTCCTACGAGTAAGAAAATGATAGTACTTTTAAAGTAAATGACTTGAATATTAGTCACTTAATATTTACCTGGGGCTATATGATTTTATAAATTAAGCTATATGTTTTGTATAAGTACCAAATTGAACAAAGCATGCTTACCTACACCGACATTCCTACATTACTGAGTATGTGATTTAAAAATTATCATGCTTTTGAAAAGTATCATGCATTTCAAGATTCTTTATATATGTTAATTACTTTATGCCTCACTAAGGGTATTCTCAGCGAGTATTTATGTAATACGTGCAGGTAAACTGAAATAAGGTCAGACAAAGCTTTTGCATCGAATCTTCTGGAAGAATATACTATAGTGATAGGTTATTTTCAGTACCTATGACATCCTAATTTCGTATGTAAATAGTGGCATGTACGAAAAAATATGTCTATTTTGTTAAACTATCTAACTGGCTTGCCTTGTAATGATTTTGTTTATGTATAGTGAATACCTTGTACTCTTTCAAGCTTGCCATGTTGAATCATGCATCATATCACGTATTATGAAGAAATGCAATGTAAATTTTAAATTAGGGTCGACTTATCTCAAGTCTTCCCTTTTTCAACATAATGCAAATATATAGAAATGCACTCACCTTGGCCATTTGTTAATATGCCTCACTAAGCTCTATTGATCCTTTCCTTTATAGTACCTCGAACCTTCTTTAATTCAGATCCAACTTCATTTATCACATGAATATAAATAAACATTTGTTAGATTCACTTCTAACAATATTTCAATTAAACTATTTAATCATTCAACATAAAAATTTTCCATAAATTTCTTTCCTTCCTTATACTATTCACAAACTCATTTTTGTTCCCTAATGACCATTTTGATCTTCAAATAATTCCTCCAAGCTTGCTAACCAACATTAACACAAATTGTCTCAATTTCCATTTTCTGTCAACTTGCACTAGCATCAAAGATTTACTTCTACAGGGCAGAAAACATACTGAATCTTAATCTCCTTTATATCGTAGAAACTAGATTTGTTAACGGTTCTACCGGTATAAGCCACATAATTTAATAAAATCTACAAAAAATATTAAAAGTCATCAAACTTCCTTTTACAGGGTTGTCCTGACAGAAACTGTTATGTAATTTTTCTGACCTTCATTCGATTAAAAATTAATATCTTTTACCTCGAAACTCAAAATCAGTTTCTATTTTGTTGGAAACAAAACTAGATTCGATAAGCTTTTCAACCATATAAGCTAATAACCCAGATTTATTTGTACGATTTATGGCAAATTTTCAAAGTCGAATTCCAGTAGAATTTCGGAACAGACTTCTATTCTGTTTTCAGACCTTTCATCACTTAAAAATCATTTCTTTTGTTATATGAATCGAAATTAATCACTGTTTATTTTAAACGAAACTAGACAAAAAAATATTTACATCGATATAAAATTTACCATCTAACCATTTTTGTAGAATTTATGCTGAATTTTCAAACTTACTGCCAAATCCAGTTTTTCTACACAACTTCCATAAATAACTTCAAACTTTATACTAATTTCTCCTTACTTTGCTATTTGTCAATTTGGCCCCCTTACTTGATTCAAACCACTAATGTATCACTTTCTTCATCTAATAATTATTCAAAAAAATAATTCCCTCTAATTTTTCGTTCTTTCTAAAATAGTCACTAAAAATGAAAAGATAAGGATTCAAGCTTCTTAACTTTGCAAATTAGTCCTCAAATCAACATTACTACTTGAATTCTATTATTTCAACTAAAATTAAATTTAGTCATCTAAAACCTCATTTCCGAATTGGTCACTTAACTTTGACAATTTGTCAAAATGGTCACTAAATTGATTTAACATCGGTTTTGCATTCTAAGTTCAATTTCACATCTACAACATCAATAATAACATAAATACACTTTAAAATCATAAAAAGCAGATTCGGTCCTCTAACTTTTAAGATTTCTAAAATGATCCCTATATAATAAATTTAGGGTTTTGCTTTCAAATAACAATTAAAGCTTACTAAATCATTAGTCTAACATCACAAACCCTAAATTAAACTTGAATCCATAAACCCTAATTATCTTTATAATAATCAAAACATGTAGAGTTTAAATCCCAACTCAATAACATGATTTTAACATCACAAAAGCTTGATTTCAACCTGAATTTCAACATGGAATCATAAAATCTCAAAACTCCCAATTGAGCCCATAAACTCTAATTTCTCCTCATAAAAAATTCTCATCAATCAAGCATGTTTTCCACGAATTATTTACTCTAGAAAATACAGCTTGATGAGTAGAACAACTTTGTAGTTCGCAAGATTACCTGAAAATTGAATTTCGGGGCTTGAATCAAACTTGGAAAATTTCTCCTTGCTTCCCCCTCATTTTCAAAAATATGAATGAAGGAGAATTCATCATTTGGCTCATTTATTTTCCATTCCATCCAATTATGCCACTTGTAAATATAAATGAATTTTAAATTCACTTAGATAGAGAGATTGATCTAATCATTAATAAAGAGCCAAGATTTGCTCTTCCATTTCCTTCTTCCAAAGTTATCCTTGTAACTTTTTAAATATTTCAAAAATGCCATTGGGGCAAAATGACCATTTTGCCCTCCAACTAGTTTTTATTTACTACTTTTCCATTCTTGTAAAAATTCAACTAAGTCTAGTTGGAATCCGACCAACTATAATAAAATATTCATAAAATAGTATTTTATGACTTTCCCATGGCTTTTGGGTCAGTCTCTAAAATTTCAGTTCGATCTGATTTCCCGATATTCATAAAATACTTCAACTATGATTTTACCTTTTATGAACTATCGGATTTATTCCAAAAATTCTATATTTCCATATTCGGGAAATAAACATTATCATCTCATAAAACTTCCTTTCTTAAGGACTTAGGCTAAATTTTTTTAACTAGTCTATTATCCCGATAATTATCGAAAATCTTCATAGAATAAAATTTATCTTAGAAATACTTTATCGATAATTTATTCAAATATTCTTTACTCTTACTAATTCCAAAATATCGATCAAAAACAATTTTATGGGACCTTTCCGAAGGTCAACCATCCTTGTATTTCTCTAGCCTGAGTACGCTTAACAATTTCATTCGATCCAAATTTGGTACCTTTTTTTGCATCTTAATTCTTAAAACCGATATCAAGGTACTTATTTCGATCCGATTCACTCTTATACTGAATAAAATTACTTGTTGGAGAATTTACAATTTAGTCCCCAAACTTTTCCAAAGTTTATACTTTAACCCCCTAAACTTTCAAAATTTATAATTTAGTCACTAGCCAAAATTTGGGATATTACACATGCCCAAAATAATCTCAAGATCACTAAATGACAGCTCCAACAAGTCAGCTGAGAATTCAATTCCCTGAACTTTAAACGGACATTTCCTATTTACTTTAGTTACCCGAGCACTTTGGCCTAGGGGGTTTATGGCTACCACATCACTTTGAGTTAGTTCTAAAGGAATTCCTCTTTCCCTAACTAACTTCGAACTAAAATATGAATGTGTAGACCCAATATCTATCAAAACAATTACAGGTTGACCATAGAGTTTAAAAGTACCTGTAACAATGTCGGGTTCTTCTTTGTCGTCTCTATCGTCCTGTGTACGGATGTGACATATCCTTGCTGAAGCTCTATCATCTCGACCTACCAAAGCTTCAGTCTCCTTTCGAGAATCCACTCTGGATGATCCTGCGGACCCATGACCTTTGCCTCTTTGCATCCTAACAAATCTTCCAGTCTGAATCGATCTGTCATCTCGATTTTCACAATCGCGCATAAAATGTCTAGTTTCACCACAACAGAAACATGCTCCTATGATCATCCAACACTCTCCACGATGAATCGATTACAATATTTACATCGAGGAGGCCCTTGTTTATTTCTAGAGCCTTTCACTAATATCGAAGTGTTTTTGGACTTTCCAACTTGACTTGATTGTCCTCGAGGTGCTGAAAATCCAGATCTCCCTTGTTGGAAATATCATTTGTCCCGCTTAGATGATTGCGAAGCAAAAGATGTTTCAACACTTCTTTTTTGACTCTGTGATTCTTTTTCAGCCTTCTCTCAAACAATCTCCATTGCTTAAGCTCTATTAACTGCTTCTTGGAAGTCCCTGGGAATAATTGCCACCAGCCCCTCTTGATATATGGCATCTAATCCACTTATAAAGTTGTCAGTGATGACTCTCTCATCCGGTAGCAATTCAGAGACAAACCTACACAATCTATTAAACTCGCACTCGTATTCATATATTGAGTGATCTCCCTATTTAAGATCCAGGAACCATTGTCGCATCTCTCGAATAAAAGCATTGCCAATATATTTCCTCCTAAACCCATAGAGGAAAAACTGCCAATTCACTTCTTCTCGTACACGAGCAGTGACATTATTCCACCATACCAGTGCTTGCTCCCTCAATAGGGAAACAACTCCTTCCAGTTTTCCTCGATCATCACAATCGATTCGAGTCAACATTGTCTGTATGTCATTCAACCAAAAATTGGCTGACATTGGATCTCGATCAATGTTGCCTCAAAAATCGAGAGTATGCAGCTTCTTTAGTTCTCTAGGAATGGAAACTCAAGGAGGTCTATTAATTATTGCATCCAGGGCTTGCAGAAATGTACCTCGGTCTTGCACCGACATTTCCTGTGCAGGTGCACCAGCCTCTTGTTGTACAGGCTACTGTACTTCCTCCCTGACTTCTGAAGCATTCTCAGGATCCACTTGTTGAAAAGTATGTCGGGATCTGATTCCCTCTGACATTTGTACTCATAACATACCCTTAAACTAATAAGCATGTAGCATCTTTAGTTCTTTAGGAACAGAAACTTGAGGAGGTCTATTAATTATTGCATTCGGGGCTTGCAGAAACGTACCCCGGTCTTACACCGGCATTTCCTGTGCAGGTACCCCAACCTCTTGCTGTACAGGCTGTTGTACTTCCTCCCCGACTTCTGGAGCATTCTCAGGATCCACTTTTTGAGCAGCATGTTGGTATCGATTCCCTCTGGTATATGTACTCATAACATACCTTAAACTAATAAGCAATTGCATCGATCAAACAAGTATCATTTTCAAGTAAAAACGACATCCTAGTGGCATGTACACACTTTAACACTTTTATCAAGTTCAAATTAACTCCAGAACCGGATAAACCTATAGCTCTGATACCAATAAATGCAACACCCCTTTCCCATGACGTACATTGATCACGAGTTGGAAATGTCACAACTTTTTAAAAACAGTCTTTTAATCCAAAAACTAGGTAATTTAAAATTTTTAAGATAAATTCTCATATGGTCACCCATCTTGAAATTTCCCTAATTTAAGCACACTTAACTTTATCTAATTTTAGAAATAAAATAATAATTTAATACTCGATAGTAAAACTTTTTACGTAAATAATATAATCATATTGAACATATAATAGTAATAGTAATAGTAATAATAATAATAATAATAATAATAATAATAATAATAAAAATAAAAATAATAAGTAGTAACTAAGTTTAACATCTATGAACTATTACATACCCGATTGAAGTATTTTAACAAAAAAGGCAGGTTTAGCTAGTACATGCCACTATTAAACACAAAAACATGGATGTCATAAGTACTGAAATAACTTGTCGATTTGTATCTCCCAAAAGAGAAGGTGATGCAAAAGCTCCACTCCTATTTCCGTTTACCTATGTGTATGACAACAATACACGCTGAGTATAACTCAGTGAGGCATAAGATGAGTAACATATAAAATACTTTATAATGCATGATACTTTTCAAAAGCATGATAATCTTTAAACCATATAATCTGTAATGCAGGAATATCTATGCCAAAAAAACATATTTTGATCATTCTGTACTATATGAAAGTATATAATCATTATGTGAAATCATATAGCCTAAGGTAAATATCAAGTTACTAATATACGAGTCGTGTACATTTTAGTACTATCCTTTCTATCAACATAATGAAGTATTGGGAACATATCAACACAATGAGGTGTTACGATCATATCAACACAATAAAGTGTTGCCATATCAACACAATGAAGTGTTGCAAACTATCGACATCGGATATTGTCGACACAATGAAGTGTCAGATATAGTGTGACTCTTATGGTACACCACTATATTTTCCAACTCAATATTATACTACCAAGGGCAACTTTAAAATCAATTCGTGCAAAATGGCAAGTAAGCCATATACAATTCATATCATGTAAAACATATCACATTAGAGCAGTTCATACTCCAATATGTTCCATATAATCCAATGTATACATGCCATTTAAAAACTATATAAAATATCTTGTCATATATATAGTGCTATAAACCATTTGTGATCATAAAATATGCCACAATCTTTAAATCAGTAAAATAAAGTATCATGCCAAAAACATATTTTGCTGTTTATAGAAATTCTTTACCTTTTTGGGTGACTTATCACAAGTCTCCCTTTAGTATGTTAAAAAACATACGTTTAAAAACATGTATGCACTCACCTTAGCCTTGCAATATGATTGCCTTCACTATTTGATTATCACTCTCAAACTTTTTCTTTTCCATTTCCGCTGGAACAACCTTGGTTTATATCGAAACCTACAGTTAAAATAACATATATCATTCCAAGTATATGTTAGTACATATCATCCCAAATATAATAATGGAAAGTAATTAAAATAACTATCCATTATGTATAAAATTGATCCGATCAAACTTTCTATATTCGAATCATTTTCCTCACATTTTCCTTCAAATCTTCAACCTTTACCAAAATACTAATTTTAGTCGCTAAGGACTATTTTAAGCTCCCAGCCATAAATTTTAAGTCTAGCCCTTACATTTCCATCCTTTGCACTTTAGGACCAAACTTTAAAAATTTGCACTTTGGTCCCTAAAGTAGCCGAATGCTCACTTTAACCTAAAATGTTGATTTAAACTTTAAAATCAACATTTAAATCACTAGAATTAATTTTCCACATAATATACTTCAAATACAAGATCAAACATCAAGTCACTAAACTTTTCAAAGTTTACATTTTGGTCCCTAATGCAATTTAATTAGGGATTTTCATTTTAATCACCTTGTATCAACATATAAAATCATTCTCATCATTTCCATCATCAAAATAATTTTTGCAATAATTTCCCCTAAATTCTTCAAAATTGCCTAATGGTCCCTAAACCATTTTTCATAGGATTTTCATCATTTCCAACATAGAAACTATATCACAACTTCATTTCCATCCCTAATTCAAACACGTAACCAATTTTCCCTAAATTATAGGGTTAGGGTTTATGTCTTCAAACATGAAATTAAACATAATCCAAGCTTAATTTCATCAAAACAACATTGAATGCATGTAATTCAAGTCCTAATTTCAATTTATCACATCAATTCCCTAATTCTTTCCTATCAATAACTTAAGTAGTTCTTCACAACACCATGCAATATTACTACCAAAATGCAGAGAATTGAATGTAGAACAAATTATTCTAAAGGATCATGCCTTGAATCTAACTTTAAATCTTCCAAATCAAGCTTGAAAAATAATGTTTTCTTCTTCCTTTTTGTTCTTCTCTACTCACGACATGTTGGAAGTTTAATGAACAAAATTTTGTTCATTTTTCTTCTTATTTTGCCACTTGTAAAATTTAAATGAATATTAAATTCATTTAAATGGTCAAATTACCAATTTAACCTTTATATCCAATGGCTAATTTAATCCTATCAAAAATCAAAGGTCAAAATTAAATCCATGTAGTTTTGTAACACCCCTTTCCCGCATCCCTACACCGGGTATGAGTCAGAAATGCTACGACTTCTTTAATCCAATGACCTGAATTTAATATGGAATTAGTAGTTTACCAACTTTGCCCTTATGATTTTCCAAAATTACGATCTTGCTATTTTTCATCCAGTAGCTCATATTTAGAATGGAAAATCAACTTAAATCCAAGGGTTCATATTCTTCCAACACAAAGAAAATATCTTAGGTATGTAAAATGACACAATCAACCTTGGCTTATCATCCTTCAAAATATCCTAGATATTCAATTCGATCTGATTATCCAAATATTCTTCTGAACTTTATCGCTTTATAGCTGATAATACAAAATCCAATTGTAATACCCCAAAATTTACAGTATTGTTTAAGGGTCATTTATTGCTAAGATAATTGCTTAAAAGCTTACTTAGTGATTAAAATGACAAAAATGCAAAAGTTAGGATTTTCTCAATTATGGATTGTAGAAAAGAAATTTCTGAGGTTTTAAGGTGTCATATGATAAAGAGCGAGTAAAATAGGATACTCGCAAAATTTGGTTAAAATAAAAGGAAAATTGGAATGGGAATTCAAGATTAAAGTTTAGTGACCAAAATGATAAGTTTTCAAAACTTGTATGGTACAAGTTGAAATATGAAAAGTTGAAGGACCAAAATTGTAATTACTTAAAAGTTAGGAGTTTTTATCTCATAAATAAATAGAGAATCTATGGATGTGGAGAATCAAGTATGAATGGTTCGAAGTAATTTAGAATTTCTTTAGAATGGTGGATATTATCTGCTGATCTTGAAAGAAAAGATATTTATATGAAATTAAGGATAAAGTATTATGTAAAAGTTTCACCTTGGAAGAAGGTGTTATGGTTTTGACCAAAAAGGGAAGCTAAATCTGAGATTTATTGGGCCTTATAAGATTGCGAAAAGAGTTGGTATAGTGGCTTATTAGTTAGCCTTACATCTGGAAATGGACAAGAATCACAATATATTTCAATTATCTATGCTAAAAAGTATCAATCAGATCCTTTACATATCATTACCTCGAAAGGAATAGAGATTCAACTAAATTTGATTTATGAGGAAGAATCGATAAAGATATTGGCACATGGAGTCAAAGGATTAAGAAATAAAATGATTTCGCTTGTAAAAGTTCTTTGGCAAAATCATGAAGTCGAAAAAGCGATTTGGGAAAGAGAAAAAGATATGAGAAAACAATTTCCTCAATTTTTGAACCATGTATGTGGTGAAAATTGGAGGACGAGTTTTCTTAAGGGGAGAATTGTAATATCCCAAATTTTTGGTTAGTGACCAAAAGGTAAATTTTAAAAGGTTAGGGGTTAAATTGTAAACTTTGGAAAAGTTTAGGGACCAAAGTGTAATTTTCAAATGTTGTGTATTTTAACCCTGTAAATGAATAGTTTATCCCCAATAATGATGTTTTCGTGTTACTCAGATTTTTCGTACGAAGTTTGTATTATTGGTTATAAAGCGATAAAGTTTAGAAGAAAATTCAGATAATCAGATCAAATAGAATATATAGGATATTTTGAAGGATGATAAGCCAAGCTTGATTATGTCATTTTACATGCCTAAGATATTTTCTTTGTGTTGGAAGAATATGAACCCTTGGATTTAAGTTCATTTTCCATGCTAAATATGAGTCGTTGGATGAAAAATGGTAAGATCGTAATTTTATAAAATCATAAGGGCAAAGTTGGTAAACTACTAATTCTAGGTTAAATTCAAGTCATTGGATTAAAGAAGTTGTAACATTTTTGACTCGTACCCGGTGTACAGATACGGGAAAAGGGTGTTACAGATTTCATATTTCAAAAATGCCCTCATTTTTTCATAAATATTTCAAAATTGCCATCATTGCCAATTGACCAATTTGCCCTCCAACTAGTCTTTATTTACTAGTTTATTTCAAAATTGCGATTTTGTAAAATTCTAACTAAATCTAGTTAGAATCCAGGCTTGAAGTATTGGGTTAACACTTGTTGAATCCATGTATCCGATGAACTCTTTTGTTAATGGACTTTTTAATGATCACTTGAAAGCCAATATAATTGTTAATGTATCATTGGAATGTATATGTTGTATAATGTGGTTTATACATGTTTCTCCTTAAGCTTTGCATTTGGTAGTAATGCATGGGAAGGCTTAAGTGGAGGGTTAGCAATGTGACTTGCTGTTGAATAATGATACATGTAGCATATGGTCTAAAATGCTTGTTTTAATGGTGTAAAGTGCATGTTTTAAAAGGGGCACGAGGTTTCATAGGATGATGTTAAGTAAATGATTTTAAATGCATTGATGGTGTTTATTTTTTAGCATTCCTCACTAAGCCTTGTGTGCTTACGCTCTCGTTGTCCATCAATGCAAATAATTGAGGTATTGGAAGGCAGCAAGAAGCAAGGGGATTTTAGCAAGACTTGTTTCCAAAGTATGTTTTGGTTTATACTATAATGAATAATGGAAATGGGGTATTTATTGTGTTTTGGGAGATGTTTTGTGAAACTCCCTGTTTGAGCATGTTTCTTTAGTTGCTTTTGGGTTGTAAATGGCCTTTAAGGATTGTTTTTGGTGCTGGTTTACCTTTTGATATGTTGGTTGGATGCATATTAGGAAGCATGCCTAGAAAATTCCTCTTTGATGCAAGAATCCTTGTTGTGTTTTTAGATATGTGATGCTGGTTGACATGAGATATGTTTGACATGTTAGTATTGTGTTTAAAGCATGTTGGAGTGGTTTGAGTATGCTTTTGGGATGAAAAATCAGCCAAATGTGACATTTCAGGCCCAGACGTACCGATACACAGGGGACCGTATCGATACGGCTTGGCAAATATTTGCCTGGTGTACCAGTATAGGGATGGGCGTTTCGATACGAGTTTTAGCCTTTGGAATTCACTTTTGCAACTTGAACCCGTGTATCGAAACACTTGAGAAACTGTATCGGTACAGTTTAAAATATTTCAAAAGTTTGGTATTTCAGTTAGGCGTATCAATACGGCTTGGTGGTGTATCAAAGCGGTGTGTTTCAAACCGTATCGGTACGAGCTTACCCATTTCGATACGGATGAGCGTTTCTCATGTGAATGTCACTTTTGGGCACTTTTGCTTTCTTTGCATTTTTGTCCCTAATTCTCGCCGATCCAATTAAATGTGATAGAACGACCGGACTGAGCTCAATTTTGAGATGGAAGATTGGAACCTGATTAATTAAGGGTTGGTAATCTAAAAGTGAGCTTTAATCCTAGAAATCTTTGTATTTGCAATTTGGTCCATAAGTTGCAAATGTGATCAATTGGATGTCATATAGATGCCCGATTGAGTTAGGGTTGCACCTATTGTCTGCATGAACATGTAGGGTTAATAATTGGCATCTACATAAGATAAAAAGAAAAAAATGGACCGGGTTTTGTTGAATCTCTTCGGTTTGCTATGGCAAACCTAATGTAGCTTTTTTGGATCGGTTGGGCTTCTAGGCTGGGTCAAGGGGGTTACATTTGGTGGTATCAAAGACATGTTTGGTTCGTTTAGGAGGTTGTTGTGTTGTTGCCATGTTTCATTTTCACGGTGATTATTGTATGTACGCTGGTCCCATTGCCTTATTATTATAGTCTGTAAAGTGTTGATTTTTGAAATGAAAGTCTTGGATCCTTGCTTGAGGCTGGCCTAACTATTTTTTGTTTTGAAACGATTATCATGCCTTAGATATATTTTAGCACGATGGGACAGAGGAAAGAGTTGCAATCTAGTGCGATTGTTGCTACCGCTGGGCAGGATGATGAAGGAGAAGTTGTACCTCCTAGAGGGTTACCACCGCCCCCACCTAATCCACCTAAGGGAGTGTAGCAAATACCACCTGCGCCAACTGGGCCAGGGGTGGGTGACATGGCACCATTGATACAGGCCATAACCGGTGCTTTTCAGGCAGCAGTTGCAGGTGTTCGTGTGCCAGTACCACGAGTTAAGGGGTAAGGTTTGCCGCTAGAGCATCTTCGTAGTTTGGGTAGAGTTGAGTTCTGAGGTTTGTCACCTGAGGCTTCTCCAGTACTAAGAGGATACTGGGCCAGATGGGGTGCATCGATGCTCGTAAGCTGGGTTATGATGTTTCCCTACTGCAGGGTGATGCCTATACGTTGTGGACTACCACGATATCAGGTATGGCGACCGAGGATGTGACTTGGGAGTTCTTTTGTAAGGTTTTTCGGAAGAAGATTTTGGGAGTTTGATACCAGGATGAGAAGAAATGTGAGTTCATGGCATTGGTTTAGGGCAGTATGTCTGTTGCAGAGTACGAGGTGCAGTTCTTGAGGTTGAGTCTGTATGCACCTGAATGGGTTCTTGACGAGCATACTTGTGATTGTTTCCGTTATGAGCTTGTGTAGGATGTTAAGACATACATGCTTGCTGCTGATTACACCGACTTTGATGTGTTGGTTTCGCAAGCTAAGGATGTAGAGTAGAATTTGGGTTTGGCATCTGGATTACGAGGTTCTAACTCGGGTAAAAGAGCTGTTAATTCGAGTTATAGCGGTGGTTTGGCCAAGAGACACTGTGACAGGAGGTTTTGCTCGGAGCTGAGGCATGGCGGGGGTACAATTGGACATGGAGTCAAGGGGCAGGGAGCCCAGGTTCGAGCCCCGATTAGCACTTGTCGGGTTTGTAGATCTCGAGATCATTTGAGGTGATATTGCCCTGTTTAGCTAAGAAGGGTCAAGCACTTGTGCCTGTGGTGGCTAATGCTTGTTGGAGTTGTGGTTTAGGCGACCATTAGAGGTGTGATTGTCCGTTGTTGGCTTAAGGTGGGCAGGGTGCTGCACCTATTGTTGCTCCGCAGTGGGGTCGTGGTCGCAGACCGTTTCAGCGTCAAGATGGTGGATAAAGGATTGTAGCTCATATTGTTGCTATCTAGCCTGAGAGAGGTGGACCGCCTAGGTGTATGCGCACAATAAGGGTCGCAATAACACTGATGTGATTGCAAGTACTTTTACCCTACAGTCTTCGTTGTTGTATTCGTTGGTTGATTCTGGTTCTACGCATTCATACATTTTGAGTGAGCATGCTGAGATGCTTGATATATCTGTTGAAATTCTTGATGTGGGTGTTAGAGTGACAAGTTCCCTTGGGGAGACAATCGTGGTTAGGAGGTTGTATCGTAGGTGTCCGCTGATGGTCCAGGGATATGAGTTTGTCATGGACTTTATGGAGTTACCATTTCATGGTTTTGATGTGATTCTGGTTATGGATTGGTTGACCGAACATCGGGCTGTGGTGGATTTTGAGACCAAACAGATATCCTTGAGGTTGTTGGATGATTACAAGGTGGTGGTTGTTGGCGAGAATGCCAAGTTTTTTTCTAATATCATTTCGCTTTGGAAACAAGTCGAATGTTGGATTCGAGATGTCAGGCTTATTTGGCCTATGTAATGAATCCTGGATCAAAGGAGTTGAAGGTGCAGGATGATCGCACCGTATGTGAGTTTCCTTGTGTCCTTCTGGAGGAATTACCAGGGTTGCCACCTGACTGTGAGGTAGAGTTTGGCATCGAGGTCTTTGTGGGTATGGTACCGGTATCCATTGCTCCAAACTGTATGGCTCCGAAGAAATTGAAGTAGTTGAAAATGCAGTTGCAGGAGTTGCTTGACCGTGGGTTCATTAGACCCAATATTTCACCGTGGGGAGCGCCGGTACTATTTTTTAAGCAGAAAGATTGTACGTCGCAGATGTGTATAGATTACCGGCAGCTGCATAAGTTGACAATAAAGAACAAGTATCCCTTGCCACGAATAGATAACCTATTTGATCATTTCAGGGGAGCTTCGGTGTTTTCCAAGATAGATTTAAGGTCAGGGTACTACCAGTTAAAGGTGAAAGAGGTTGATGTGCCCAAAATAGCCTTCCGTACGAGGTACGAGCATTACGAGTTTCTTCTGACGCCGTTTGGGTTGACCAATGCTCCAGTTACTTTTATGGACATGATGAACCGTGTGTTTTATGAGTTTTTGGATCAGTTTGTTGTTGTGTTTATCGATGATATCATTGTGTACTCTCCCACCGAGGAGGATCATGATAGACATTCGAGAATTGTGCTTCAGACGCTGATGGCTAATCAGCTTTATGCTATGTTAAGCAAATATGAGTTTTGGCTTAATGACGTTGTGTTTCTTGGGCATGTTGTGTCTGCTGAAAGAATCTGTGTTGATCTGCATAAGGTTGAGGCTGTAATGAGTTGGAAGGAGCCCAAGTCCGTAATGGAGGTTAAGAGTTTCCTAGGTTTGGCGGGTTACTACCGAAGGTTTGTGGAAGAGTTCTCCAGTTTGGCAGCTTTGTTAACAAAGTTGTTATAAAAGAATGTTCGGTTTGAGTGGATAAAAGATCGACAGTGAGCTTTTGAAAGGTTAAAGGAAGCCTTGACGCGAGCTCCGATCTTGGTTCAACCAGAATCAGGAAAGGAGTTTTTTGTTTATAGTGATGTATCGTATGTTGGGCTTGGTTGCTTGTTGATGCAAGAGGGTATGGTAGTGGCGTACGCATCTAGGCAATTAAAGATGCATGAACATAACTACCTTACTCACGATCTTGAGCTTGCAGCAGTTGTGTTTGCCTTGAAGATTTGGAGGCATTACCTCTATGGTGAGAAATGTGTGGTTTATACAAATCATAAGAGTTTGAAATATCTGATATCACAAAAGGAGCTGAATCTTAGACAACGTAGATGGTTGGAGTTGCTTAAGGATTATGATCTGACCATTGAGAATCATCTGGGGAAAGCCAATATAGTGGCAGATGCTTTGAGTAGAAAAGCGGCGGTAGAATGCCAATTGGTTTATGATGATTTCCTTGTGACTAAAATGAAAAGGGTCAAATACTTGAATCTTTAAGGAGCTATTATACCAATTGGTTTATGATGATTTCTCCCTTGATTTAACTGATTTTAACATGTGTTTTAATTAATAACTAAAGATGATTTTGTTAAAAAGTTAGTTATCTTTTCTAAAACAGAAATCACGTCATTTTCTCTCAACTTTTTCTCTTCATTCTCTCCTCAGCCAAACAACCACGTTTTCATCAAATTTCCAGAGGTGAGGTGATTTCTAACTTGATTTTATGATTTCAAATTGTTTTATAAAGATTGTTTATGCAAAATCTCATTTAAATCTTGTGTTTTCTTAGTTTTTCACAAATCAATTGAGGGAGAAACATCACAATAGGGGTAAGGTTCGAGATCTCCTCTCTTGTATGGTTATTTATTGAAATTCCCAAGCATTTGATCATTGTTTTTGTGTTTCTAATATGGTTTTGATAATTTTCTAATGTTTAATTGAGTTCTTTGGGGAAAATGATTTGATTCGCGAATTGGATCTAATTTCCAGTAAGTAAGGTTGTTTTGATTCATATTTTGGATGTTTAATAATGTTGAGAAGCAATTTTTATCAATGGAATTCCGAAACTTAAGAATCTCTATTTGTTTAGGTTGTTAGTTTGAGGTTTTGTGGTGTTCTTATAGATGTAAGGTTGCTGGAGGTGGTAGGTTGTTTTGAAATTGTTTTTAGATGTGTTTTGGTGTTAAAAATGACGTTAGATTGATAGATGTTGGCTGGGTTGTGAATCGAAGTGTTTTGGTTATGTTTTCGGTTGTTGTAGAGGGTTGTTTGTGAAGGTTTTGTGGAAATTCGAGAAGGATTGTGGTTGCTGTGTTTAGAATGCATTATGATGCATTAATCCTCTATTTGTTTGTGGTAAAAATAAGGGAGGTTGATATAGAAGTGAGTGGAGAAGCATTGGAGGCTTCAGATACTTGATTTCGCATCGGAGAATCGAGGTTTCGCGTATCGGTGAGTGAAAACGTGGTTTAAAGCATTTTGATGTTTTGGGAACATAGTTTTGGGAGTTAAGGTAGAGCTTGAAACGCTTACCTAGACTCGGAAGTAAGTATAAAGTGGTTTTCTCTCTCGGTAGTGCTAGTTTGAAATGGTTTTATGCACTTGTTTAATTTACATGTTACCTACTGTTTAAGAATGTTTTAAAGTATTTGATATACTGTTTTTAAGCATGAATGCTGAAGGATGCACATGGTAAGTGATCCTTGCAAGTATGGTTTATACTTGTGTTTTAAAGCATGGTTGTTGCTTTGGAAATGGCATGGTTTAATGCTTGTTAAAACAATGAGGTAAATGTTAATTGGTTAATTATATTGGCAAGTGATGTGGTTTTAAAATTGTTATCGGATATAGTTGGTCGGCCATAGGATTGAGTGCACTGTAAATAAGTCGCCTTGGATGTTGAGGGGTTTACACGGCGTAACGAATACTTCAACCAACTACCCTAACGGTAGAGGGGTTAAATAGTACCAAATACTCCCGTTAGTGGGTTAAGCATCTAACCGATGAGAGGGATTGGTATCCCTGTGGGTTGAGATTGTACTCGGATGATATTGTACCCAGTTTTTATTGTACTGCGATTGTGATTTTATCGTTATTTCGGTTGAGATGGCTTGAAGTGTTGGGTTAACACTTGTTGAATCCGTGTATCTTATGAACTATTTTGATAATGGATTTGTTAATGATCACTTGAAAGCCAATATAATTGTTAATGTATCATTGGAATGTATATGTTGTATAATATGGTTTATACATGTTTCTTCTTAAGCTTTGCATTTGGTAGTAATGCATGGGAAGGCTTAAGTGGAGGGTTAGCAATGTGACTTGTTGTTGAATAATGATACATGTAGCATATGGTTTAATATGCTGGTTTTAATGGTGTAAAGTCATGTTTTAAAAGGGCCTGAGGTTTCAAAGGATGATGTTAAGTAAATGGTCTTAAATGCATTTATGGTGTTTTGTTTTTGAGCATTCCTCACTAAGCCTTGTGTGCTTACGCTCTTGTTATCCATCAATGCAGATAATTGAGGTCTTGGAAGGCAGCAAGAAGCAAGGGGATTTTAGCAAGACTTGTTTCCAAAGTATGTTTTGGTTTAGACTATAATGAATAATGAAAATGGGGCACTTGTTGTGTTTTGGGAGATGTTTTGTGAAACTCCCTGTTTGAGCATGTTTCTTTAGTTGCTCTTGGGTTGTAAATGGCCTTTAAGGATTGTTTTTGGTGCCGGTTTACCTTTTGATATGTTGGTTGGATGCATATTAAGAAGCATGCCTATAGATTTCCTCTTTGATGCATGAATCCTTGTTGTGTTGTTAGATATGTGATGCTGGTTGGCATGAGATATGTTTCAGATGTTAGTATTGTGTTTAAAGCATGTTGGAGTGGTTTGAGTATGCTTTTGGGATGAAAAATTAGCCAAATGTGACATTTCAGGCCCAGGCATACCGATACACAGGGGACCATATTGGTACGGTTAGGCAAATTTTGGCTTGGTATACCGGTACAAGGATGGGCGTTTCGATACGAGTTTTAGCCTCTGGAATTCACTTTTGCAACTTGAACCCGCGTATCGGAACACCTAAGAAACCGTATCGGTACGGTTTAAAATATTTCAAAAGTTTGATATTTCAGTTAGGTGTATCGATACTGCTTGGTGGTGTATCAAAATGGTGTGTTTCAAACCGTATCCGTACGGTCTTACCTGCTTCGATACGGATGACCGCTTCTCATGTGAATGTCACTTTTGGGCAGTTTTGATAATTTAAATGTGATAGAACGATCAGACTGAGCTGAATTTTGAGATGGAAGACTGAAACCTGATTAATTAAGGGTTGGTAATTTAAAAGTGAGCTTTAATCCTAGAAATCTTTGTATTTGCAATTTGGTCCCTAAGTTGCAAATGTGATCAATTGGATGTCAAATTGATTCCCGATTGAGTTGGGGTTGCACCTAATGTCTGCATGAACATGCAGGGTTAATAATTGGCATCTAGATATGATAAAAAAGAAAAAAATGGACCGTTTTTGTTGAATATCTTCAATTTGCTACGGCAAACCTAATTTAGCCTTTTTGGTTCGGTTGGGCATCTAGGCCGGGTCAAGGGGGTTACAAACTACCTTAGAATTCAGCTTCAATCACGGAAACATCCAGTTATATTGCAAGATCACAAATATATGTCAATATTTCACGTGCCTCATTCGAGTGGCCTTGTCACCATATTTTTAATTTCTTATACATCACCTAGTAATACGATAATTTACTCCATACACATTAAATTTTGGTTGGTCATAATTGTTACAAATATATAGTCGGTTCATTCTTAACCATGTCACCATTTCATCAGCAAGTATAGCACAAACATTACACACACACACACTCACATATATATACATACCACTCGAATCACCTAAGGAGTTCATATCATGAGCTTGCTTTTGCTAACTAACCTAACGATAACATATTTCATGAAAATTTTACCAACAACTACTCAATTTAATTCTTGATTAACAAGAAAAGAAGAGTACAATCACCTTCTTCGTCATGAATTTCGACTAATAGAACAATAATCTGGATTAACCAGCCTTAAGTTTCAACTTTCCATGGCCGACTCCCTCCCCTCCGTCCCCTCTTTTGATGGTTCATCTTAATTGGGAAGAAAGGAGATGAATGTTGGATATTCTCTCCCAAGGCTGAATTCTTTAAACACATGCCTTACCCCATATTGGACAAGTGTACTAGTCCTTGTAATTCTCTTTGTTTAGCACGCAATATCCTAATTGCTCATAAGGTACGGTTGAGTCCTCTTAAAATTAACTATTCATATTTTTCTTTGTTTCTAATTGATCTTAACTCACTTATTTGATTAGTCGAATGATATTTTTCAAAAATTAATCTAACAATCAAGTTAATAGCATATCTAAACTTAAAATTTCAAAATTCGACAAGACATTTCTTTAGTAATTGATCTCTTAAAGGGGTAAAATTGCCAACCCGATTTTGAGGGTGTTACAATCTTGATCAGTTCGTGGTGGTGTTTATAGATGATATTCTCGTGTACTCTCGTACCGAGGAGGAACATGATCAGCAATTGCGGGTTTTGTTGTAAGTGTTGAAGGGTAAGTAGTTATATGTCGAGCTAGGCGAGCGTGAGGTTTGGCTTAAGGAAGTGATGTTCCTTGGATGTGTGGTTTCCATGGAAGGTATTCACGTTGATCCACAGAAAATTGAGGCTATCCTTAATTGGAAGCAATCTAAGTCTGTATCGGAGGTGCGTAGTCTTCTTGGGTTGGCTGGTTATTATCGCCATTTTGTTGAGAGGTTTTTGAGTATCGCATCACCGTTTGCAAAGCTGTTGCAAAAGAATGTTCCTTATGTGTGGACGGAGAGGCAACAACACCGTTTTGAGAAGTTGAAGGAGGTTTTGACACATGCTCCTGTGTTGATTCGATTGAAATCGGGGAAGGAGTTTGTGGTTTATAGTGATGCATCGTACGTTGAGTTTGGTTGTATTCTGATGTAGAATGGTAAGGTTGTGACCTAGGCATCGAGGCATTTGAAGGTTCATGAGCGCAACTATCCAACTCATGATTTGGAGCTTGCGGCTGTGGTTTTATGCCTTGGACATCTGGAGGCATTATCTTTATGGCGAAAAGTGTGTGGTATTACGAATCACAAGAGTTTGAAATTTTTGATGTCTCAAATGGGATTTGAATCTTAGTTAACGTAGATGGTTGGAATTGCTCAAGGAGTCGTAAGGTGGTGGTTAAGCCTAGAGCTGTGTTTGCAAGGTCGAGCGTGACATGGGAAGGTGGGTTGTTCGCTGAGTTGCAATTTAAGCCTACGTTGTCACAGATGATTAAAGCTAAACAACCATACGATGATTCTTTAGTTGAGCATGTTAAGGACATATCAGAGGGCAATCTGATGGATTTTCATTTTTATGTTGATGGGGTTTTGTGTTTCAAGGGTCGAATAGTGGTGTTGGATGATTCAGAGATGAGTCACACTATTTTGACTGAGGCACATTTTAGTCTTTTTGTTATGCATCCCAGTATTGTTAAGATGTATCGCGGGTTGAAGGAGGCATACTTCTGGGTTGGGTTGAAAAAAGTTGTGGCTAAGTTTGTTTCCAAGTGTATGGTGTGTCAGCGGGTCAAGGCAGAACATCAGTTTACATCCGGGTTGTTGCAACAGCTAAAAATTCTGGAGTTGAAATGAGAGAGAATCACCATGGATTTTGTGACGGGGCTGCCTTTGGTACCACCTTAAAGGATTCCATTTGGGTGATTGTTGATCGGTTTTTGAAGTGTGTACATTTCTTGCCAGTGCACACGACGGATACCTTGGACTATCTCGCAAATATGCACATTGTTGAGATTGTGCGCTTCTACGGGGTACCTAAGTCCATTGTGTTTGATAGAGATCCGAGGTTTACGATAAGGTTTTGGAGAAGTTTAAACCAAGCTTTGGGTTCGAGGTTGAGTTTTAGCACCGCATCACCCCCAGACGGATGGATAGTCTGAGCGGGTTATCCAAGTTTTGGAGGATATGCTGAGGTGTTGTATTTTTGAGTTCAAGGAACCTGGGAGAAGCATTTACCTTTAGTTGAGTTTGCATATAACAACAGCTACCAAGAGAGTATACATATGGCATTGTATGAGGCGTTGTATGGCTGGAGGTGTCGTACGCCCTTGTGTTAGGCTAAGGTAGAGGAAAAGCATATTACCTTACCGAATGTGTTGAAGGACAAGGATGAAAAGGTAAAGCTTGTGTGTGATCGCTTGAAAGCAATTTCAGATCGGCAGAAGTCTTATGCAGATTTGAAGCGTAGGGAAATTGAATATGCGATAGATGATTGTGTATTCTTGAAAGTGTCACCATGGAAAAAGGTGATGAGATTCACACGTAAAGGTAAGCTTAGTCCGAGGTTTATTAGACTGTACGAGGTTGTTGAGCGTGTAGGTCCGGTGGCTTATCAGTTGAGGTTGCCTCCCGAGTTGGAGAAAATACATAACGCGTTCTATGTATCTATGTTACGGAGTTATCGGTCAGATCCTTCGCATGTTATGCTGGTGGAGCATATAGAGTTAAGGCTAGATTTATCCTACATGAGGAACCGGTGGAAATCCTTGATTCCAGCAAGTAAAGTTCTTCGTGTTATGACAATTGAGCTTGTGAAGTTCTTGTGGCGGCACCGAGGAGTCGAGGAAGCCACTTGAGAAAAGCAAGGCGAATATGACGGAGCAATTTCCGCACTTGTTAAGCTTGTTAAGCTTTTTAAATAAAATTCACGTAACTTTTCTCTCAACTTTTTCTGTCCATTCTCTCATCAGCCAAACAATCAAGTTTTCATCAAAATCAAGAGGTGATAAGTCTTTTAACTTGTATTTATGATTTGTAATTGATTAATTAACATTGTTTTACAAAATCTCATCTAAATCTTGTGTTTTCTTAGCGTATATCAAACCAATTGAGGGAGAAATCTCACAATAGGGTGTAAGGTCCGTGATCTCCTCTATTATATGGTTCTTTACTAAAATTCCCAAGTGTTTGATCCTTGATTTATGAATAGTAAAGTGATTTTAATGATTAATCAATGTTTAATTGAGTTAATTGGGTAAAATTGATGAAACAAGATAATATTTGAAGTGGATCTGATTTCCAATGTTTAAGATTGATTTAATACATATTTTGGGTGTATTATGATGTTGATAAGCTGCTTTTATCAATAGAATCCCGAAACTCTCGAATCTCTAATTGTTTAGGTGTTAAATTTGAGTTTTTGGGATGATATTCGAGTTTAAACTTTGCTGGAAGTAAAAGTATGTTGGGAAAGGGTTTTTGGATGTTAATTGATGTTGATTGATTGGTTGAATCGTTGTTTTATGGCTGGGTTAAGTTTTGAAACCGTTTGGTGATGATTTCAGTTTGTTTCAGATGGTGAGTTGCGGGAGTTTTGCTTTGAGGCAGTGGTTTGAATGCATAATGATGCATTTATCCTCTGGTTTTACGGGTTTAAAACAGGGGATAATTAAGGCGATGAAGCTTGACGTTGTTTGTTGATTGCCGGGAGCTTGTATCGTGTTGGCAAAGAAGCCGAAGCGTATCGGTGAGTGGAAACGGTCTTAAAAGTCTTTCAAAGGTTTGAAAGTGGTTTTAGAAGTTCAGGTTAAGTTTGAAACATTTACCTAAGCTTAAAAGTAAGTTTCCCTCCTTTGCTCTTTAATATCGGTTCTAATATAAGCATGTGTGATTCATGTTTTAGTCGTAAAACATGGTTGATTTTACTTAATGTAAATACATGATTTTAAGTACATATGCAGTGTTTGAAAAGTATGTTAATTGTTAGTGAGCAATGGTTTTCATTCTGGTCGGGAATGTGATGTTGCTATGGCAATGTGATTTGCATATGTGGGGATTTTGTGTAATGCATTGTAAAACAGTGAGTAAATGGTTTTGTAAATGATATATTGGCTATGTGACAAAGTGAGAAAACATTCGGATATAGTTGGCATGCCATGGGATAAAGTGCACTATAATATGTTTAAAAATCGATCATGGTTAAGAGTCCTTGAGGTATAGCGGCCGGCTATTCAGAATATGTTGTTATCACTTGGGTTGAGTGGTCGGTTCCCCTTGTTGATGTTAAACTTGTGTTCGGCAAGGTGGTTAACTTGCATTCGGCGAGGTGGTTAACTCATGCGATCGGCATGGTGTAGTCTTGATGACGGTCGATCATTAAGGGAGATTCGTGTATCCGATGTGTAAAGTTAATGGTCGGTTAACTAAGGATTAGCGGCCTGCTAATCAAGGATAGTGGTTGACTATCCGGGGTCACTATAATTGCCAATATATGAGAATTCTAATGCTGAATCTATTTTCTAATGCTTTGAGATTTAAGCATGGTTTATGATTTAATGCTTTGGGATTTAAGCATAGTTTATGATTTAATGCTTTGGGGCTTAAGAATGGAATGTACATGATGTATCATAAAGGTTATTTTGCTTTGATTTGGTTGGAATCTTGGAAAAATGCTTTGGTTGTAAGCATGTTTTTGGAAAACAAGTATACGGTTTCCAAATGGTTTAAATGCATCATTGTTTTATGAGCATCCTCACTAAGCAAGTGTGCTTACGCTATATTTTCCCTAATGATATAGAACATTGAGGCTTGTGCAGCAAGAGGCAAGGCTAAGTGATCCAAGGACATTTTCAAGTTTGAGTATGAACTCGATTTATATTTCGGTTAATAAGGCAATGTGTTCGCCATGGTTTTTGGGAGTTGTAATTCTGTTTCTTTATGGATTTTGAGTATGTTTCTATGCTGGATTTTAAGGATGGTTTGATGTTGTTAAGATTGATGTCAATCCTTGCTTATAGTTGATGATGAATGGTTGCTTAGGTATGCATCTAGACCTTCCTTGTTGGTTGCCATGTTGTGATGGTTTGAGCAAGTATACTATGTTGTGTTGGATTTGTTGATATTATGCTTAAGCTGAGTTTGGCCTATTTGTGCATTTTGGTATATTTGGTAAAGTGGAATAGGAAGCATGCCATTAGAGTAATCCTTTGGTATCTTGAGATTGTTTTGGATGTTTAACCCTGGTATAAATGTGAGCTTAGGTATCTATGGTTGTTTGTATGCATGTATGCAAGTTGCTAGGACCCAAATGCATCTAAATTCGAGTGAAAAACCAGCTAAATTTGACATTACAGGCCAGGCATACCGATACGCAGGGGAGCGTATCGGTATGGCAAGGCAAATTAGGGAAACCGTTTCGGTATGAGGGTAATGATTCAGTACAGACTGTTGTTAGTGGAAATCCTTCTTTTTGAAACCAAGCCCTTGTTTACCGTATCGGTACGGTATTTAATAAATGTACTAGGGAATTTTATAAATGAAAAAGCGTACTAGTACGATACATGGCGTACTGAAATGAGGCTACTACACCGTATCGATACAGACCATAGCGTATCGATACGGGGACCGTTAGTTCTGTTAATGTCATGGAAAGGTTGTTTTGGGTTTTTTTCATTTTAGTCACTGGGTCTTGTTTTATCAATTGAATGAGCATGGTTGATCGTATTGAGCTGATTTTTTACATGTAAGCATGAAATATATTTAATTAAAGGTTGGTAACTTAAAGTTGGGAAAAGTCCCCGTATACTGTTGAAATTCCAATTTAATCCCTAAATTACATTTGTGTCCAATTGGATATCGTTTCGATGCCCGATAGAGATGAGTTCTCACCTGTTAACAATATGTACATATAGGAAAGTAATAATGCATCTATACAAGATAAAAGAAAAAATGGTTGCATTTTTGGTTTCATCTTCCCGGTTTACTTCGGTAAACCTAATGTATCTTGTTCGGTTTCGTCTTGCAACTAGGCCGGGTCAAGAGGGTTACACAAACACCATCACCAGAGGTAGGATTTTGAAGTTTAGCCTATTGAATCACGTTTGACTTGTAGAGGGAAGTTTTATCAACATTCAAGGATCTATAAAACAATGTAAGAATGGTTTAAAATGGTAGGGATTGAGGTTTTAGTGGGGGCTCTTAAGAAAGAACGGGAGTGTGTTTTGGGGAGCTCCATTTATAGGTAAACGTGAGTTTTTAACTTCCTAAAACTTCTCCAATGGTGTAGTAATCCTTTGGCAATCTTTCTTGTAGTGAAAGAGGTGGGAGAGCCTTCCAAAGGCTTGGGGAATGAGAAGGCTTAGAGAAGTGCCAAGAGCTTCTTTCCAACCTAAAATTTGGGGTTAGTATACTTCTAACGTCTATGTATTCATGTGCATTGTATCACCCCGAATTTGGTCCTAGATGTTAGATAGATCGATTAGACGGTTTTGGAGAATAAGATTAGGCGATTCGAGCTAGTTTCGGGAATTACTTCTTAATAAATGGTTTTTGGTCAAAATGTAATATAGAAAGTTATTAGAAAATGTTTAATTAATATTCTAAGGGTTTTGGAAAGTTCAATTTGAAGAAACAAAATCGGATTTGGGGACATTTTGGTCTTGTGACTAAAATGTAAAGTTTCAAAACTATTTTAGTGACTAAAACGTAAAAGGGTCAAAACATAGAATATTTAAGGAACTAATTTACCAAAGTTTTTCATCATATTTTTCTCTTAATTTAGTCTATTTTGAAATGGTTTTTAAAAGGTTTAATAAATAAAATAAAGAGGATTTTGTTAAAAGGATTTTAATATCTAATTTCATTTTCTTATGTAACTACTTTTTCTCTCAACTTTTCTCTCAACTTTCTCAGTAGCCAAACTATCAATTTCACTCTAAAATTCTGATAAAACATTCCTTTTGGATTACCTTATGATTTCCTAATTGATTCCTTTGATTTCTATATAAAATCCTAATTGCTTTCTTGAAGATTTCAATCAAATCTTGCCAATTAAGAGAGAAATCCACAATTTCGTTTCTCTCCTCTAATTAAAGGTTCTTTACTGAAATTCCCAAGTTCTTGATCCTTTACAATTGATTTTTGTTATGTATTAATGATTAAATCAATATTTTATGGTTTAAATTCAGTTGTGATGAGAAATTGGAAGAATATTGTTATGAATCTATTTTGCCTTTATTCTAATTGATTTAAATCACTTAAGATATTTGTTTTGATGTTATATAAAGAGATTAATAAAAGGAATCTTGAAACTAGGTGAATTGCTAATTTTCTAGGTTGTAAATTTATAGATTTTGAGATGATCTTGGTGTTAGAGGGTTTTTGGAGGTATAAGGATTGTATGATGATGTTTTTAGATGTTAAATAATGTTTCAATACGTTAGATTGGTTAGGTTTTGGCTGGGCTTTGTGTAGATGGAATTTGGTGATGGTTTCAGATGTTTTAATTAGGCGATTGATAGTTTTTAGTGAGGCAAAGAGATTGATAGTTTTTAGTGAAGCGAAGTTGTGGAGTTGTGTTGTTGTGTTTAGAGATCATGGAAATGCATTGATCCTCTATTTTTGTGTGGGAAAAGCAGGGAAGAGTGATTCTACATCTTTTGAAGAGGTTTCAGATACTCCAGAAGCTTGATTGTGCATTAGCAAGTGGAGCGTTTGGTTGTCGGTGAGTGGAAATGTATTTTACTACTTTTAAAAGGTTTGATGATGGTTGCTGGGAGTTTAGATTAATTTTGAAACACTTATCTAAGCTCATAAGTAATTATTAGATGATCTCTCTCTCATTTTCAGTTTTGCAAAACAAATCTCATACACATATTTATGATTTGGATTACTTACTGTTATATGCATATTTTAGAAATGAAAGATGTTGCAAATGATCATACATGTTGATATTTGAGTATGACAAATGATTTATGAAAGAATTTTTAGAATGCTAAAATACATGGTTTAATGTGTTAGAAATTGGTTTGATTTGATGCATATGTAAAACAATGAGGTAATGTGGTTTTATTGAGTATATTGACAAGTGGCTGAGATTAAAAGTTATCGGATATAGTTATCTAGCCATAGGGTTTAAAGGGCACTATAATAAGTTGCCTCATGTGTGTCGAGGGGGTTAATTGTGCCATTTTCTCCACCACGAGAATCACAACGGTCAAGGGGTTAATTGTGCTTTTTTCTCTAACTGGTGGATTTATACGTTATAAACATTGAGGGATGCTCCGATTAGAGGGCGTATGTGAAGTGGTCGAAGGAGCCACATGGGAAATCTGTGTATCCGATGTGTATTTATAAAATAGATTGGAACTTGGTTTTGGGTCACTTGAATGCCAATATATGATATAATGTATCATGAGAAATGGATTATGTTTTGTATAATGTTTTTTATACATGAGAGGCTCTTTAAGCTTTCTATTTAGAGATTTTGGCATATCAAGCTTAAATTGAGGTTTATGATAGAAATCCATGATACATGTGTTGTAAATGATTTAAATGAGCATATTTGGAAGGAATACAGAGGCATGAGATATATACATTTGATTTGAAATAAAACAGTTTTAAATGCATTGATGAGTGTTTTTGGGATTCCCTCACTAGGCTTTATAAGCTTACACTCTCCTTTCTTATCTATGCTGAGAAATAGGCTTTTGGGGACAACAAGAAAGCAAGGGCAATCCAAGAGTGAAGTGATTTACATGTATGGTATTATAAATACTATATAGTAATAAGAGGCAATGTGACCAAGTTGTAATTGGGAGGGTTATTTGGTTACTCCCTGGTTTGTATAAGTTATATTTGATGTTTTGGATTTATATGGTGTTTAATATCTTGCTTTGAGGGGCTGAGATTCATTTTGCATGCATGGATAGAGATCACGCCTATATGAATTTGGTTTGGATATGCTATAATGTGAATGATCCTCTACCATGCTTATATTATTGTGAAAATGATGCTTGAGGTGTTATATGATGAATAGGTAATGTTTAAAGTATGTTAGATTGAGCCAAAGTGTCATATGTTCGACTAAGAGGTAATTACAGGTATGTCTGTATTGGTACAGTCCTCAGGGATCCGTATGCGAGACTTGTCTCGACTCAACCTAGGAAAAATAAACATGCATATGGATACGCCTGGTAACCATATTGGTACGCATAGCTGGGAAATAAGCCTGGTGTCGGTATACAGGCAACTATATCAGTAAGGCTCTTAGTGTAACCCCCTCGACCAGCCTAGTCGCAAGACCAAATCGAGCGAGCTATATTAGGTTTACTAAAGTAAACCGTGAAGATGAAACTCAAAACTTTTCCATTTTTTCTTTTATCTTGTCTAGATGCACAATTATTATAATACGTGTACATACTGATCACATATGAAAACCCAACTCAATCAGGCATCGAATTGACATCCGATTGAACACAATGGTAATTTAAGGACCAAATTACAATTTCGAAAAAATATAGGAACTTAGCTCATTTTTATGTTACCAACCTTAAATTATTCCAATTTCATGCATACTTTTCAAAGATCAGCTCAAAACGATCATCCATACTCATTCAATTACATCCACAACATTTAGGGACAGAAACGCAAGAAATCAAAACTTCAGAATATTCCAAATAACTAATTTAACGGTAACCGTATCGGTATGCTTGCACGTGTTTCGATACACCTTTCCAATTTAAAAGCTCTTGGATTTCAGTAGCCAAAACTCATTCCGATACGCCCCGCATATCAAAACGCCCTTCATAAGAACACTGTACCATATCGAAACGCCTTCCTAAGTACGAAACACTGACCAATTTTGCCTTGGCCCATATTGAAACAGTTGCCCGTATACCAGTACGATAAGCCTAAATTGGCCTACTCGTACCAAAACAAGAACACCCATACGGGTACGCTTGGACCTGTAATGTCCTCTTTTGCTGGTTTATTGTGCTTTTAAACATACCAAAACACCTAACATGCTTCTATCATACATCTAACAAATTCAAGGGTCAAAACACATCAAAACAACCTAGTTTCAACATAAATTCATGCCAACATGCTTCAAATGTAAATCTAGAGGCATGCTTCCTAAAAACCAAAGCAAGCAAAACATGGAATCTCAAACCATCACCACAACCAATCCAAAATGGCATTTCACAACCCAAGAGCAGCAAAAAAAACTTGCTCAAACAAGGAGTTTAGCAAAACACCTCCCAAAACAACAACGGAACCCCCACTTCCCTTATTACTTATAGTCTAATCCAAAAACATACTTTTGATACCAAGTCTTTTTGTGATCCCTTGCTTCCCGCTGCCTTCCAAGCCTTTAATTCTCTACATTGATGGACAAAGAGAGCGTAAGCACACTAGGCTTAGTAAGGAGTGCTCCAAAACAACACACCATCAATGCATTAAAACCATTTCTCAACAACACATTGAAATCCCATTTCACTCATCTTTTAAACATCATTTAAAATATTATCATGCCTTGAAAAGCATGCACTTAACATCTTTAAAAGCAACATATTAAACTGTATGCAACATGTATCATTAACCAACAGTAAATCCCATTGCTAAACCTCAATTTAAGCCTTCCCATGCATAACAACCATATGCAAAGCTTAAAGAGTAGACATGTATAAATCACATTATACAACATAAACCTTTCAATGATACATTAACAATTATATTGGCTTACAAGTGATCATAGACAAGTTCCTTTACCAAAATAGTTCATCGGATACACGGATTCAACAAGTGTCCTCACAACACTTCAAGACATCTCAACCAGAATAGCGATACAATGAAAATCGCGGTACATTGCAACTGGGTACACTTACAACCCACGGGGACACCAACCCCATTCCTCGGTTAGATGCTTAATCCACTAACGGGAGTTTACGGTACCATATATCCCCTCGACCGTTAGGGTACTTGGATGGAGTTTTCGGTATGCCAAATCAAAACCCCTCAACATCCAAGGCGACTTATTATAGTGCACTATCAATCCTATGGCCAGCCAACTATATCCGATAACAATTTTCAAAACCACATCACTTGCCAATATAATTCACCATTTACCATTTACCTCACTGTTTTTACAAGCATTTAACCAAACCATTTTCCAAGCAACAACACATGCCTAAAACACAAGTATAAACCATATACTTACATGGATTACATACCGCGTGAATCCATCATCATTTCATGATCAAAAACAGTATCTCACATACTTTAAAACATGCTTAAATAGTAGGTACAACGTAAATAAAAACAAGTGCATAAAACCATTTCTTAAAAGCACGACCGAGAGAGAAAACCACATCATACTTACTTTCAACTTTAAACCAGCGTTTCAAGCTTAGTTTAAACTCCCATAAACCACATTTAAATCATTTCAAAGCTGAAATCCACGTTCTCATTCACTGAAATGTGAAACCTTAATTCGCCAACGAGAAATCAAGCATCCGAAGCCTCCAAAGCTTCACCGATCATTTTTGAATCAACCTCCCCTATTTTAACCACATTACAGCAGAGGATTAATGCATCTCAATGCATTCAAAGCACTGCAACAACAATTCCTCATGGGTTCCGTAATCCTTTCACAATTACCCAACCACAACAACTGAAATCATCATCTAACTCTTTCCAAACACAACCCAGCCACAATCTATCAATCTAACACTTCAATCAACATCTAATAACATGATTAATTCATCCATAAACTTCCAGCAACTACACAGCCGCCACAACTCCACAAAAACACAAATCTAACAACCTAATAATTAAGGATTCAAGGAGTTTCGGGATTTCAATGTTAAAAACAACTTATCAACATTATAAATCGTCCAAAATATGTTTAAAATCAATCCTTATCACTGGAAAATAGATCCAATACGAATCTTCCATAATTTCACCAATTAAACCCAATTAAATCAATTATTCATTATAAAAACATAAAATCATATTATAAATCATAAATCAAGGATCAAATACTTGGGAATATCAATAAAGAACCATCAATAGAGGAGAAGAACGAATTATAGCTCTATTGTGTGATTTCTTCCTCAATTGATTGATTAAAGCTAGAAAAACATAAGATTTCAATGAGGTTTTGTAAATCAAAGAAAAACAATCAATTATAAATCAAGAATCCAAGTAAAAGGATCTCTCACCTCTGGATTTTGATGAAACAAGAGTGTTTGGCAGAAAAGAAGTAGAGAGAAAAGTTACATCAAATTTCCTTAAAATGATAACTAACTTTAATATCCAAAATCCCTTTTAATTAACTTTTAAAACACATGTTAAATAACTCAAATTAAGGGAGAAATCACCAGCAAACACTTGGTAAAATAGCTCCTTAAGGATTCTAAGAATTTGACCATTTTCAATTTAGTCACCCTTAAAAATAGTTTTAAAAAATTACATTTTGGCCACTAACCAAAATGTCACCCTTCCAAATCTCATTTTCCAAAATTGATTTCACCAATATTGATCATATATTCAAATATGATTTTTAAACTTTTTTCCATATTTTTATCTCACTGAAAAATATTTACTCCTGAATTCAACTCGAATCCCTAACCCAGTCCATCGAACTATCTAATAAACCTCAAAACCGCGAGGTCCAAAATTGAGACGTTACACTTAGCCACTGAAATTCACATTTTCGAAAATACACACCCTTATCAGTATGTTAGGGGACCGTACCGATACACCTTTTTAAATCACACCCGTTGCGATACGGGTAGTGACCGTACCGGAACGCCGATCGTTATTTCTGGTAATACGCTTTCTGAAGTTTGAATTCTTTGTAGTTTAGTCCCTATTTCTTGAATATGAAATTAAATGAGCTTGGATGATTATTTTAAGTCAAAATTTAACCATTATGCATGAAACCTGACTAATTAAAGATTGGTAACTTTAATATCAAGGAAGTCCTCATAATTATCTTTAAATGCAATTTGGTCCATAAAATGCAATCTCATGCAATTGGATATCAATTCGACGCCCGATTGAGTTGTAAATTTCACCATTGCCGTCGTAATCACCTTAGGACTTAATTAAGCATTTAGATAAGATAAAATAAAAAAATGAGCTATTTTCTAATAATTCTTCTAGGTTTGTCTCGGTAAACCCAATGTAGCTCGCTCAGTTTGGTCTGATGACTAGACCAGGTCAAGGGGGTTACATTTGTTGGTGTAACGCCCTGAAATTGGGCCTAGATGTTAAATGGATTGATTAGACGGTTCAGGAGAACTGGATTAGGCAATTCGAGTTAGTCTTAGGAATTAAATCTTAACAAATTGTTTTTGGCTAAAATAAAATATGGAAAAATGCTAGAAAAATACTTAATTAATATTTTAAGTATTTTGGTAAACTCATTTTTAAGGAAGTAAATCTTATTTTTAGACATTTTGGTCCAGTGACTAAAATGTAAAATTTTCAAAACTGTTTTCGGTGACTAAATCGTAAAAGGGTCAAAATATAGAATTTTTAAGGAGCTAATTGACCAAAATTTTCCATAATATTTTCCCATTAATTTAGGATATTTTTAAAGGGTTTTTAAATGGTTTTAATATTAAAATAAAATAGAATTAATAAAAGTATTTTTAATTACGCAATTCATTTTCTCACCTGACTAATTTTTCTCTCAGCTTTCTTAGCATCCAAAATATCAATTTCTTTCCAAAATTTACAGGAATCAATATCTTTTGATTTCCTACTTGTTTCTTTGATTCCTACAACAAAATCATCTTTGTTTCTTGAAGCTTTCATCCAATCCTTGCTGATTAAGGGAGAAATCAGCAATTAGAGGTGATTTTCATTTCTCTCCTCTAATTAGAGGTTCTTTAAGAAAATTTCCAAGTTCCTGATCCTTTACAACTGATTTATGTTATGGAATTATGATTAAAACATGAATATGATGATTAAATTGAGTTTTGATGTGAAAATTTTATAAACACTGTTATGGATCTGTTTTATGTTGAATCTAATTGAGTTAGATCTCTTATAAGATGTGTTTTAATGTTGTAAGAAGAGATTAATTAAATGAATCCCCAAACTTTGTGAATTGCTAATTTTCTAGGTTGAAAATAGTTAGATTTTAAAGTGATCTTGGTGTTGTAAGGTTGCTGGAGGTATAAGGACATTATAAAGATGTTTTGGATGTTAATTGATGTTGTTAAAATCAATAGGTTTTGACCGGGCTTTATTTAGATGAAGTTTGGTGATGACTTCGATTGGTTTAGAGGGGCGTTTGATGGTTTTTAGTGAGGCGAAGCTATGTTTATTGGTTGCTAGAAATTAAAGATGCATGGAAGTGCATTAATCCTCTATTTTTGATTGGGTAAAGCAGGGGAGTTGTTTCATTTAGCTTTTGGGGAGGTTGCGGAAGCTTTGAAAGCTTGATTCTTGCAACAACAAGAGAGCTTTGGGTTTTTGGTGAGTGAAAACACATTTTACTGCTTTTAAAAGGTTTGAAGATGGTTGTTGGGAGTTTAGATTAAGTTTGAAACACTTATCTAAGCTCGAAAGTAAGTATTGGTTGAGCTCTCTCTCATTTTCGGTTTTGCAAAATACAATCTCATGCATATTTTAGAGATTTGATTACTTAATGCTATATGCATGTTTTAAAAATGAAAGATGTTGCAAATGATTATACATGATGATATTTGAGCGTAGCAAATGATTTATGAAAGAATTTTGAATGCTATAATACATGGATTAATGTAATGGAAAATGATTGGAATTTATGCGTGTGTAGAACAATAAGTTAATGTGGTTTTATCGAGTATATTGGCAAGTGGCTGAGGTAAAATGTTATCGGATATAGTTGGCTAGCCATAGGGTTTAAAGTACAGTACAATAAGTCACCTCATGTGTGTCGAGGGGTTAATTGTGCTGTTTCACCACCATGACAATCGTAATGGTCGAAGGGTTAATTGTGCCATTTTCTCCCGCTGGTGGATTTATACGTTATAACCGTTGAAGGCTGCTCTAGTTTAACGACGTATGTGAAATGGTTGAATGAACCACTTGGGAAATTCGTGTATCTGGTGTGTTTTTGGTAAAAGAGAAATGAACTTGGTTTTGAGTCACTTGAATGCCAATATATGATATAATGTATCATGAGAAATGAATTATGTTTTGTATAATGTGGTTTATACATGGGATGCTCGTTAATCTTGCTATTTAGAGAGGTTTTGGCATATGAAGCTTAAATTAAGGTATATGATAGAAATCCATGATGCATATGTTGCAAATGATTTTAATCTGAATACTTGAAGATATTGTAAATGAATGAGATGCTTTTGGCATGAGACTTATACATAAGATTTGAATTGAAATGGTTTTAAATGCATTGGTGAGTGTTTTGGAGATTCATTCACTAAGCCTATAGCTTCGCTCTCCTTCCATGTATGGTTTTACAAATACTAAGTAGTAATAAGAGGTAATGTGACCAAGTTGTAATTAGGAGGGTTTATTTTGGATACTCCCTATAACACCCCTTTCCTGTATTTGTACGCCCGGTACGAGTCGAAAATGTTACAACTTCTTAAACCCAAAAATAATCAGGGTAATTTAAAATTTTCAGAAAACTTCCCGATGGTCAACCATCCTATAATTTTTCTAGCCCAAGCACGCTTAACTTTATTTAAAATTAACTTAAATTATTTATTGGAGTTTTAATCATAAATCAATTATCTTAGTATGCAACTCATCACCAAAGGTTATCCTTAACCTTGAATCTTTCCAGAACCGTCACTTATCTTAAAACCATAACAAACTTTAAAGGTTAATCACACTCAAATAGGTTTAGCTAGTATACATGCCACTATATTAATGAAACCTTAATTAGGATGTAATTACTGTGATTATCTGTTGAGCTTTCCAATTTTGATGCAATACTCTTCTCACTCTCATCTTGATTTACCTACGTGTGTAAAATAAAACACACACCAAGTACGAACTTAGTGAGGCAATAAATGAAGTTAATAAAAATAATTTAAATTTTATTCAACTTCACATCAACATTTATATAGCATGATATATGCCAATGCATCAACTTTCACATTGCATTAGTAATTATTTACTATATGCCAATGTCATAAGATTTTCATTCTTGCCTGATTATCAAAATATGTCGTATATGCATAATTGCATCATGATCACTATATAAGTATACTATCATACTAATCATGTATCAACATTATATAAACCAAATATAAATTTCTTACCGATATACTTGCCATAATTTTAAGAGTGTATAAACTCTTTAACCTATTTATCAAATATTTACTGTTTTCATAACCTGATTTCATAGCCCGATTTTATAGTCCGATTTTATAACCCAAATATAGACCTATGAGGACCCTAGATACACGAGTCAAATATGCACCGAAGTGCTAATTCCCGCACATTTATAAGGTTGTGCTAACCATACACTAAGTGACCTTTAGGTACACTATAGTGCTATCTCGAATTCCCTATTATGCAGCGTGTTGCTGGACACTATGGCATGCCAACTATATCTTGTCCCTTAATTGACTTATTTGGGTATAATTTCCGTATTTATTCCATCCATGGCAATGTATATCAATATAATTGGACATTAAGCAGTTCATACCCGAAATAACATTGATAGCATACCATCATCAATAACTAGTGATCAATGCCTTTGTTTTCAACCTTTGACATATTTAAAGCATGTCAAACATATGATCAATGACATAAATATCATGCAAATATATAAACCAAGTAGACTCATCGCAAGTCCTACCAATAATGTATAAAACATCCATGTATCATGTTATGTATGCATTGCACTCACCTGGGCCATTTATTAGCATGCCTCACTTAATTCTACTCGATATTTTCCTTTGTAGAACCTCAAACCTTCTTTAATTCAGACTTGACTTCATTAATCACATGAATAAGATAAAAAATATTTGTTAGATTCAAATCTAACAATACCTTAACCATGTTGTCTAATATAATCATTTGAATATAAAATTTCCAAATATTTTTCCTTTCTTCCTTGTGTTGTTCAAAAACTCATTATGGTCCCTAATGACCAATTTGAACTTCCAATAATTCTTCCGAGCTTGCTAACTCACATTTAAATAAATGTTTCAAATTCCATTTTCATACAGCTTGCGCTACCTTCAAAGATTTGCCTATACCGGGCAGAATATATACTAGATGTTCATTTCTTTTATACTAGAAAAGCTAGATTTGATAATGGTTCTAATGGTATAAGCCACATAAATTAATAAAATCTACAAAAATTATGAAAATTATTCAAACTCCCATCACAGTACTGTCCTTACAGAATCTACTCTATAAATTTTTTGACCTTCATTCGATTAAAAATTCATATCTTTTAACTCAGAACTCGAACTCAATTTCCGTTTGTTAGAAACGAAACTAGACGAACACATCTTTACAACGGTATGAAATTCATCATCTAACCATTTTTGTATAATTTATGGTGAATTTTCGAAGTCACTGCCATAATTCAATCTTCAACATAGCTTTCCAAAAAAACTTTTAATTTCTACTAACTTCTTCTTATTTTTCTACTTATCAATTTAGTCTCATCACTTGCTTCAAACCACCAATTCATCATCTTCTTCATCAAATAATTATTCAAAATAATTCCCTCTAATTTTCTTTCTTTGCCGAAAATAGTCACTAAAATGCAAAGGTAAGGATTCAAACTTCTTAACTTTGCAATTTAATCCTCAAATCAACACTACTACCTTAATTCTATTATTTTAACTAAAAATCAGATTTAATCCCCATCCAAGAATTCATTTCCTATTTGGTCACTTGATTTTGACAATTTGTCAAAAAGGTCCCTAATTCGATTCAACATCGGTTTAGCATTCTAACATCAATTTCACGTCTCCAACATCATTAATTACATAAATACACTCCAAATTCATAAAATTCAGATTTGGTCTATTAACTTTGAAGATTGCCGAATTGGTCCCTATATATATTTAACTTAGGGTTTTGCTTCCAAACAATAAATCAAGCTTACTAGATCATTAATCCAACATCACAAACCAGAAGTTAGACTTAAATCCATAAACCGTAATCTTCTTCATAGAAACCAAAATATGTAGGGTTTAAATCCTAACTCAATAACATGATTTTAACATCATATAAACATGATTCCAACTTAAATTCAACCATGGAATCATAAAATCTCAAAAGCCCCAATTTTTTTCATAAACCCTAATTTCCTTCTCATGTAAAATTCTCATCAGTCAAGCATGTATTCCATGAATTAAATACGTCAAAAGATAGAGCTTGAATAGTAGAACAACTATGTAGTTCGAAAGATTGCCTAAAAATTGAGTTTCGGGGCTTGAATCGTGCTTGGAATTTCTCCCCTTAATTTTCAAAAATGGAAAATGAAGAAAGCTTCATCTTTTTGGCATTTTAATTTTTCAATCCCTCCAATTATGCTACTTGCATTATATAAATGAATTTTAAATTCATTCAAATAGGGAATTATAAAAGTGCCCTTTTTATCCAACGGTTGAGAATGATTTTATCATCAATCAAGGGCCAAGATTTAAACTTCAAATTTCTTCTACCAAAAATAGCCATTTTAACTTCAAATATTTCAAAATTGCCATCACTACCAAATGACCAATTTGCCATCCAACTAGTCTTTATTTACTAGTTTGTTTCAAAATTGACATTCCATTAAAATCTAACTAAATTAGTTCCTCCTCAACGGGCCACCATTCCATAAATCATTTTATGATTTTCCAAGGATTATGGAACAACCTTTGAAATTTTAATTCAATTTGATTTCTCGAGATTCACAAAATACTTCTACTATGATTTTACCTTTACCGAGCTATCGGGTATATTCTGAAAATTCTATATTTCCATAATATTCCTCATATCATCATCCCTCATCCAATGACCTAAATTTAATATTGAATTAGTAGTTTACCAACATTGCCCTTGTGATTTTCCAAAATTACGATCTTTCCATTTTTCATCCAACGGCTCATATTTAGCATGGAAAATTAACTTAAATCCAAGGGTTCATATTCTTCCAACACAAAGAAAATATCTTAGACATGTAAAATGACATAATCAACCTTGGCATATCATCCTTCAAAATATCCTAGATATTCGATTCGATCCGATTATTCGAATATTCTTCCAAACTTTATCGCTTTATAGAAATAATACAAACTTCGTACAAAAAATATGGGTAACACAAAAACGTCATTCTTGGGGGTAAACTATTCATTTACGGGATTTAAATACACAACTTCTGAAAATTACACTTTGCTCACTAAACTTTTCCAAAGTTTACATTTTAACCCCTAAACTTTCAAAATTTATATTTTGGTCAATAACCAAAATTTTGGGATATTACAATTCTCCTCCCCTTAAGAAAATTCGTCCTCAAATTTTCAACACATACCTGGTTCAAAATTGCGGAAATTGTTTTTTCATATCTTTTTTTCTTTCCCAAATCACTTTTTTCGACTTCATGATTTCGCCAAAGAACTTTAACAAGCGAAATCATTTTATTTCTTAATCCTTTGACTCCATGTGTTAATATCTTTACCAATTTTTCCTCATAAATCAAATTCAGTTGAATCGTTATTCCTACTGGAATAATGATTTATAAAGGATCTTATCGATACTTTTTGAGCATCAATACATGAAATATATTGTGAATCTTGTCCATTTCTGGAGGTAAAGTTAACTAATAAGCCGACAAACCAATCGTTTTCACAATCTTATATGACCCAAATAATCTCAGAGTTAGGTTCCCCTTTTGATCCAAACCATAACACCTTATTCCAAGGTGAAACTTCTAATGAATACTTTTATCCTTAACTTCATACAAATATCTTTTCTTTCATGATCAGCACATAATATCAACCATTCTAAAGCAATTCTAAATTACTTCAAACCATTCATACTTGATTCTCCACATCCTGAACTGAATCAAATCAGATCCAATCACGTCTTAGTTCTCTTTTCATCATCCTCGAAAATATAAATTACTCCTTGAGAACATGAACATCCTTTAAACTTAACATCGAAATCTTTAAATTTTTCCTTTTCACCTTACTGAATACTTTCCAGGCATATCTTATCTTTTATCTATAAATCTTTGATCTGATTTGTCATAGTAGACTCGAGCTGAGGCTATGTAATTGATACACTATTTTCCTCCAAAAATAATTAAGCATTTAATGCTTATAAGGCAAAGAGTGACTTTTGTCTAAATACATCAATTGTCGTTTTAGCCTTATTACATCACTACACATCCTAACCTATTATGGGACGTATTATTGAATAAGGTAAAATACTTACTAGATTCATAATGCACTAATACTAATGCTACTATCAAATCTTCCTTTATTGGTAATAATATAGTTGTAATTTAACCTTAGAGGAACATTACTGCTGCTTTAACTAACATCACTGAAGCTTCCTCAAGTGATAAACCAAATCGTATAAAACCTTCATCTAATGACTCTTGCAACTAGATGTTTAGCTTTCTCAAACTAGTAAGAGGCATTCTACAGAGTGTAATCAATATAAGTTCAATATTGGATTAAATCTAATCATAAACTTAGCCTCTCGATTTAGCATCAAGTTTGACGACTCCTCTTGAGCAACCTATTTAAAACTCATAAACAATAAGAATACTCTCCTAGCTTACCCTTGATGCTTAGTATCCATAGCATAAGTTAAATCATTTTCATATTGATAACAAATTCTAATAAAAACTTTGCATGCTCATGCGTGCCAATTATCACAACACTCACATGATTGGTTTTGTGGTTTTCTTGAATCTCCAACATTAATAATACAAGTCAATGAGTTCTTAATTTTCCTTGTCCAATCTCTTATCGGAACTATCTAATAAATTAAACTTGGCATTTTTGCCAAAAATCCTCACTACTTTTTAAAAGTGGTTATCTAGATTCACTATTCCTCTTTACACACTATGACCTCTATTTAGATATTTTCTCATTCTAAACTCTTTCCATTGCATTCAACATAATTTAAGATGCAATTCAACTCAGTTTAGAAGCAGTTTAGAAACAATTTAACTCAGTTTATTAAACTTGCACTCATACCCATAATGATCCAATTGCCTTAATTAAGATGCAAGAAATTTCTTTTATTAAACTTTACACACTATGAAACTCCTTCTATTTGTAAGAAGCAGTTTAGAAACAATTCAACTCAGTTTATTAAACTTGCACTCATACCCGTAAATGATCCAATTGCCCTAATTAAGATGCAAGAAATTATGTTGCATGTCTAGAATAAACTTTGTTGCGGAACTTCTAGCTAATAGATTTTTGAGTATATATCGTAGCATTACTTTATCAAATACAGATCTAATCATTTCAGATGAGATACTACTTTATTTTTTTAGTCTCCTCTAATTATCACTACAGAGTTCCTTTAACCTAACCTTTATATCCTTAAACCTTAGATTAACAATCATAGGATCTCCATTAATATCTTTTCGAAAATCTAGTATGCCAAAACTCTCAATTCTTTTGCAATCGGTGCCTAAGCAGGCTGATTCATGATCAAATCTAATGTCTAGAAGAAAAATTTTAATCCAGAACATACACATCATGTTACCCTGGTGCCTCTGCGCCATGCTAAGCTGAGGGTAGAATATTATCATTAACCTTATCATGCTCATGAATCTCTTATTGATTCACTTGTCTAAACACCTGACATAATTCTTTTACCCTCAAACATTGGAATTTAACATTATTATCATAGTAAGCAATTACATCCATTCCAACAAGTAAAATCATCCGTAATTCTGACATCCTAGTGGCATGTATACACTTTTGACCTTTACCATACTTCGTTTAATCTCCAGAACTGGCTAAAGTTATAGCTTTGATACCAATAAATGTAACACCCCTTTCCCATATTCATACACCGGGTACGAGCCATAAATATTACGACTTATTAAACCCAAAAATAGTCAGGGTAACTTAAAATTTTCAGAAAACTTTCCAATGGTCACCCATCCTATAATTTCTCTAGCCCAAGAACACTTAACTTTATTTAAAATTGACTCAAATTATTTATTCGAGTTCCAATCATAAATCAATTATCTTAGTATGCAACTCATCACCAAAGGTTATTTTTAACCTTGAATCTTTCTAGAAACGTCACTTATCTAAAAACCATAACGAACTTTAAAGGTCAATCACACTCAAATAGTTTTAGCAAGTATACATGCCACTATAATAATCAAACCTTAATTAGGATGTCATTACTCTGGTTACCTGTTGAACTTTCTAATTTTGATGCAATACTCTTCTCACTCTCATCTTGATTTATCTACGTGTGTAAAATAAAACACACGCTAAGTACGAACTTAGTGAGACAATAAATGAAGTTAATAAAAATAATTTAAATTTTATTCAACTTCATAGCTACATTTATATAGCATGATATATGCCAATGCATCAACTTTAACATTGCATTAGTAAGTATTTACTATATGCCAATGTCATAAGATTTTCATTCTTGCCCATATATGCATAATTGCATCATGTTCACTATATAAGTATACCATCATACTAATCATGTATCAACATAATATAAACCGAATATAAATTTCTTACCGATATACTTGCCATAATTTTAAGAGTGTATAAACTCTTTAACTTGTTTATCAAATATTTACCTATTTCATAACTCGGTTTTATAACCCAAATATAGACCTATGAGGACCCTAGATACATGAGTCAAATATTCACCGAAGTGCTAATTCCTGCACATTTATAAGGCTTTTCTAACCATACACTAAGTGACCTTTAGGTACACTATAGTGCTATCTCGAATCCCCGATTATGCAGCGTGTTGCTGGACTCTATGACATGCCAACAATATCCTGTCCCTCAATTGACTTATTTGGGTATAATTTATGTGTTTTTTCCATCCATGGCAATGTATATCAATATAATTGAACATTGGGAAGTTCATACCCGAAATAACATTGATAGCATACCATCATCAATAACTAGTGATCAATGCATTCTTTTTCAACCTTTGACATATTTAAAATATGTCAAATATATGATCAATGACATAAATATCATGCCAATATATAAACCAGGTAGACTCATCGCAAGTCCTCCCAGTGATGTATAAAACATCCATATATCATGTTATGTATGCATTGCACTCACCTGGGCCATTTATTAGCCCGCCTCAGTGATTCTACTCGATCTTTTTCTTTATAGAACCTCAAACCTTCTTTGATTCGGACTTGACTTCATTAATCACATGAATAAGATTAAAATATTTGTTAGATTCAAATCTAACAATACCTTAAACATGCTGTCTAATGTAATCATTCAAATATAAAATTTCCAAATATTTTTCCTTTCTTCCTTGTATTGTTCAAAAACTCATTATGGTCCCTAGTGACCAATTTGAACTTCCAATAATTCTTCTGAGCTTGCTAACTCACATTTAAATACAAAATGTTTCAAATTCTATTTTCTAATAGCTTGCACCACCTTCAAAGATTTGCTTATATTGGGGAGAATACATATCGGATTTTAATTTCCTTTATACTGGAAAAACTAGATTCGATAGCGGTTCTAATGTTATAAAACATATAAATTAATAAAATATACAAAAAATCTAAAAATTCTTCAAACTCCCATCACAGTATTGTCCGCACAGAATCTACTCTATAAATTTTCTGACCTTCATTCGATTAAAAATTCATATCTTTTAACTCAGAACTCGAAATCAATTTCCGTTTGCTGGAAACGAAACTAGACGAACACATCTTTAGAACGGTATAAAATTCATCATCTAACCATTTTGTAGAATTTATGGTGAATTTTCGAAGTCACTGCCAAAATTCAATCTTCTACATAGCTTTCCATAATAAACTTCTAATTTCTACTAACTTCTTATTATTTTTCTACTTATCAATTAAGTCCCATCAATTGCTTCAAACCACCAATTCATAATCTTCTTCATCAAATAATTATTCAAAATAATTCCCTCTAATTTTCTTTCTTTGCCCAGAATAGTCACTAAAATGCAAAGGTAAGGATTCAAACTTCTTCACTTTTCAATTTAGTCCTCAAATCAACACTACTACCTTAATTCTATTATTTTAACTGAAAATCAGATTTAATCCCCATCCAAGAATTCATTTCCTATTTGGCCACTTGATTTTGACAATTTGTCAAAATGGTCCCTAATTTGATTCAACATCGGTTTAGCATTCTAACATCAATTTCACATCTCCAACATCATTAATTACATAAATACACTCCAAATTCATAGAATTTAGATTTGGTCCCTTAACTTCGAAGCTTGTCGAATTGGTCCCTATATATTTAGCTTAGGGTTTTGCTTCCAAACGACAAATCAAGCTTACTAGATCATTAATCCAACATTACAAACCCTAAATTAGACTTAGATCCATAAAGCCTAATATTCTCCATAGAAACCAAAATATGTAGGGTTAAAATCCTAACTCAATAACATGATTTTAACATCATATAAGCCCATAGAAACCAAAATATGTAGGGTTTAAATCCTAACTCAACAACACGATTCTAACATCAATTTCACATCTCCAACATTATTAATTACATAAATACACTCCAAATTCATAAAATTCAGATTTGGTCCCTTAACTTTGAAGCTTGCCGAATTGGTCCCTATATATTTAACTTAGGGTTTTGCTTCTAAACAACAAACCAAGCTTACAAGATCATTAATCCAACATCACAAACCCTAAGTTAGACTTAAATCCATAAACCCTAATCTTCTCCATAGAAACCAAAATATGTAGGGTTTAAATCCCTTAACTTAAATTCTACTATTGAATCATAAAATCTCAAAAGCCCCAATTTTGTTCATAAACCCTAATTTCCTTCTCATGTAAAATTCTCATCAATCAAGCATGTATTCCATGAATTAAATACATCAAAAGATAGAGCTTGAATAATAGAAGAACTTTGCACTTCGAAAGATTACCTAAAAATTGAGTTTCGAGGTTTGAATCGAGATTGGAATTTCTCCCCTTTTCCCTTAATTTTCAAAAATAGAAGATGAAGAAAGCTTCATCTTTTTGGCCTTTTAATTTTCAATCCCTCCAATTATGCCACTTGTATTATATAAATGAATTTTAAATTCATTCAAATAGGGAAACTACAAAAGTGCCCTTTTTATCCAACGATTGAGATTGATTTTATCATCAATCAAGGGCCAAGATTTAAACTTCAAATTTATTCTTCCAAAAATAGCCCATGTAACTTTAAATATTTCAAAATTGCCATTCCTGCCAAATGACCTATTTGCCCTCCAACTAGTCTTTATTTACTAGTTTGTTTCAAAATTGCCATTCCATTAAAATCCAACTAAATTAGCTCTTCCTCAATGGGCCACCATTCCATAAAGATCATTTTATGGTTTTCCATGGATTATGGAACAACCTCTAAAATTTTAATTCAATCTGATTTCCTGATATTCACAAAATACTTCTACTGCAATTTTACTTTTACCGAGCTATCAGATCTAGTCCGAAAATTCTATATTTCCATAATATTACTCATATCATCATCCTTCATCTAATGACCTAAATTTAATTTTGAATTAGTAGTTTACCAACTTTGCCCTTGTGATTTTCTAAAATTACGATCTTGCCATTTTTTATGCAACAACTCATATTTAGCATGGAAAATCAACTTAAATCCAAGGGTTCATATTCTTCCAACACAAAGAAAATATCTTAGACATGTAAAATGACATAATCTGTAACATCCCAAAATGTGGCCTATAAGTATGTTACTAAATCAAATATGATTCAATTGGAATTGGGATACTTTCAAGTAAACAAATAAGTGGTTTAGGACTAAAATTGAAGTAAAGAAGATTTAGGTAGTTATAATAGAAGGACTATAACCGAATGATACAATGCTTTAAGGTTTTCATGCTAGACATTTAATTGTCTAGGGACTTATGCACTTCTCACACACAAGTGAGGGCTAAATGAAATGGAGAAGTTTTGGCTAAGGGGGGAATTAATGGAAAAGTTATATTCTTCCTTTGTTTCAACCGAACATTGGAGATGAGAGAGAGAATTTGAACATTGGCCATGGAATAGGAAGGTGGAAGCTTTAAACTAGCTCAAACTTAGGAGACTAATTTGGAAATCTTAAGGAGGAAAGGTAAATCATTCTTCATTTCCTCTTAATTAAGCATAAATTGAGAAATTTGGATAATTGATTCTAGAAGTTTAATTGGTTCATTCAATAATACATATGCTGAAATCTCTGAGCTTTGAAATCTTGTAGTATAAGTGAATTTGGTCATGTAGTTATTAGAATTATTGAAGAACCAATCCTTGGCTGGAAACTTCTTTAGTTATTTCGAATAGTGCATACATAAATTTCTATGCTCATGTGAAATTATAAGTGTAATTGAAGATGATAGGTTGCTTAATACTAAGTTGAAATTGTTGAGATAGGTTAAATATTGAATTAGATCATGGTCGAATGGTATAATTGTATTAAAATCGAATTTAGTCATGGAGATTGTTTGGTATTTCATTAAGGGGTTGTTTTGGTGTACTTATATGTATATAAACGTTTTTACCCTACTTTGTATGTTTTAAGAACTTTAGTGGACTAAATTGTATATACATGGAAACACGAAGACTAATTTGAAAGTACACAAACATGTTAGGGGCTGTTTTTGTATTAATAATGATTGATATGTATGTATGGTAAACTATTTTAAGTGTATAAATGTATATATAAGTAAATTGGACTGTTTTGAAAATGTATGTGTGAAGGGTGAGCTGTTTTGAGTAAATAAGAAAGCATGAGGATCGATTTGAACATATATATATACATATATATGAATTCAGGGCAGTATTTTATTTATAAGGATCTTAGAGAACTATTTTGAGCATGTAATTATATACACGTGAAAATAGGACATCAATGCGATTACATGAACATTTATGGGCTGATTTGAACATGTATATGTGTAATTATATATATATGTGACTATTTTGGCATTGATATGAAAGTAAAGGGATTGCTTGTATGTATATATGTTACAATATGTATATTAAGGGACTATTTTTTAATGCTTGAAAATGTCAAAGGCTAATTTGTGATCTTATAATTATGTATTAAGGATTGTTTTGAGTATGTACATGTGTAAAATCAAGTGTATACATGAGTATGTGAATAGTTTTATAAGTAGATGATTGTTAAGAAAGGTTCTAACATATGGTTTTACTCTTTGTCACCTTAGACCAAGGTGTATTCGAAGGTGTAAGGGGCTAAGATAGATGGAATTGCAGTTAAGCATCAAGAGGATCGTTATTCGAAAACAAAATTAGCATGGAGTAATCTGTGAGTGTAGTTTAAAGTCTCGGGATAGGCTAGTAACCTTCCTGAGCATTTCTTGTTGTTGAATTACATAATTATGTTTTGAACCTGCTATGAACAAATGATCTTGGAAATAAGGTACGTATGTGAATGTTTGGTATAAATTGCTATGTGAAAATATAATTAATTGATGTTCTTAAAATGGCCTAAATAGTCCGTGTAGAATTCCTTACAAAGAAATCTTAAAGTATAAACTAAGGACTAAGAAATAAGTAGGATTAACATATATGAATTGTGTATGAATCGTCATGGGAAGGTACAATTCTTGTTGTAATGATATGATCTTGAAGTTATGCTCATCCTTGAGACAATTAAGACATGATATTTGAATACCTTATTCATGATGAGATATATGTGAATTTATAAGTATGATTACAATGGAAGATTATATATGGTACTTACATGACAGTAACCTTGTTATGATGTTTTCGAATAAGAATGATGATTCAAATGAGAAATTTACATGAGGTAAATGCATGCCTAATACGAAAAAGGCAATATGCTTGATGATACGATGTCATGATATGGAGCTATGCTTACTCGGTTTTTAATAAGGATGATAAATGTGAAAGCCTTGGTCTCGAGTTAGTCTTAGGTATAGTTGGCATGCCATTGATTCCATAGAGCTCATGTTTATGGTGGACTACGGTCCTAGACTACTGTCACTTGGCGACAATAGGAGGGATTGACTGGTACCGCGAGTACCATTTTATGGGCGACAGTTGGTTGGGGATTCGTGTACCTAGGCTGTTATTCAATTCTCAAGGCTATGTTATTAATAACTCATAGAAACTATAATTGACTCAATTAATTCTTAAAGTGACTTACATAACAAGTAATATTTATAACCTTGAATGTGGATCATGCTTTAGGGGAAAATATAAAGGTTGCAATTTGAATACAGTTTCATTGAGTGTAAGATATATCTTTGCATATGAATTTTTGAATAATAGAACATGTAAGCATATGCTTAACTCGAATGTTGCTTCATACTATTTAGCTTCTTGTTCATATCATTGTCTTGTACGACTAACAGACTTGGTGAAAATAGAGATATGATTGACAACTTATAAGTTAAACGATTATCGAAATTAATGTAATATGTACAATGTCTTGGGTGACAAGTAAAATGTGTCTAAAAGATGATATGTCTTGTACCCTTGGTGTTATTTAACTTATGCTTATATTTGATACCTTAAGTGACAAATAGTTTAAGTCTAAAATATGCCACGATTAAGAACTTATATGAAGAGTGGTATCTTTATATATATAAACATATATGAAAGTATATTTGTTAACTTATGTGATTAGAAACACATACCTATATGAAAGTATATTTGTTAACTTATGTGATTAGAAAACATGCCTATATGAAAATATGTTTGTTAACCTGTATGGTAAGAAAAATATGTTTATGAGAGTATATGATGTCAATTAATGAGATAAGTAATATTTGATGTTGAGATGTTATATTGGTAACTTAGGTTGCAAGTAAAACATGTTTATTAAATACCAAGAAAATAGATGTTTAGTCAAATGCTTATAAGTATAAGTGCATTGTTTATATGCTTTTATGTGTACTCATTCGAATACTATGAGTCAATATATATATATATATGATTAGATTAATATCAGTGTAACTTAGTTCTAGTAATTGAATTAAGTACAAAGTTGGTTTTTTAAGTTGTTAACATGTATTGGACTGTTTGAGTGTATAATTGTATACATATGCTTAATGAACTGTTTTGATTTAAACTAAGCATGTCCTTGAAGGTTTTCGAGTGTTTTGATCATATATAAGTATTCCATGAAAATGACATGAAACATTGTTATTTTGTGCCGAGTAACTTGCGTGAAGATATGTTAATCTGATAGCTTGTAAGATAAAAAGCAATATTCATAAAATACAATATTTGATAATTCATAAGAAAAGAAACCATGTTATGATTTGTTGTGTTAGATAGCTTGTGTGACATGTATCATTTATTTCTAATATGCTTTATTAAATAGCTTGGGCGGCAAGTATTATCAGTCTAGGATACGTTTGGTTAATCAGTTGTGTGACTAGCAACTTTTGTCTATGGTATGCTAAGAGGGATAACTCGTGTGATATGAAACCATGACTTAAATTTTGATGTTTGTAATACTTTAAGTGTTAAGTAACCCCTGAACATGTTACGTTATGCTCATTGCCTTTCTATTTATAATCAAATTTAACTGGGGAAATCATATATGTACTGTGTGAGCAATCGTGTATACTTGAGTATGCTTTGTTTGAGCATTATGTGTGTTTATGTTTATTCCCAATTTGAATATTTGGTATAAGAATAAGTACTTGCTGTGTTTTGTTCGTTCATGATAAACCTCTTGTCCAAGTTAGTTTGTGAAAGGATAGATTATTGTTACATACTAATAGTCACTTTAAGCTATCTCACTAAGTCTTTACTTACTCTATCCTTTCAATGCTTTTCAGGTTGTGCTTGTTTATGATTATTTTTTGAGCTCTGACAAGATCACAAGCGTTGAGGTGTATGTTAGTACACTCCTATAGAACTCCTAGATGGTGGCACGTAGTTGATAAGATCGCATTGTGCATTATAAACCCCTACTTGATTTGATGTGTCTATAAATTTTATAATTATCTAGAGCATTGTAATGGGCCTTTAATTACTCTATGGTTTCTCGCTAGATAACTTATGATAGTTAGTATGATGGTATGGTTGATTAAATATCTATATGTATCTTTAGCTAGTAAACTACCTTAATGTCATGCATGAAAGTGGATCGTTATACACATGCCTATACTAACTTATGTTAACCCTAAAATGGTAATGTATTACGTATGATTAGATAGATGGTTAATTAATTAATTGGAAGAGTTACCAACAAATACGAATAAAGTCTTACTATGTGTCAATTATATATATATATATATCTAGATATGATTAGTTCAAGTTTGATATAACTTGATTCTTAGTATTTGAGTGTAATTATCACCTATTGTAAATGGTCTATAATAATTATGATTGCTTGTTTATGTGCCTTAATAATTTGCATGATCGAGTAGCTGTTGATAGCAAAGTTTTAGCAGAGTTATATTTGATTAAATCTTAAAGAAATGACTGTTATATGAAGATCTATTGATTGATATGTATGGTGCATGGCATATAGATCAATTTCCTGTAAGAGTTTTACGTTGATCAACCAGTTTGATATAAGTAAGTTGCAAAACTAAAGTGTACTTTAACATGAGATATACCCAAGATAAAAATAGTATTATTAGAATGGTATGCTTATTGGTTAGATTAAATAGACGAATAGATAATGAGAATTTTGTAAATGATCTATTATGCATCGTGTTCGCTTGTTGGTTTGTGTTCTATTGTTGGTTAAGTAATATTAGATATAATGTATGAATACTTGCCCCATGTTTATGCCTTTGGTTGTATTAAACCTTGAAATCTGAATACCTAAAGATTCGGGCATACTGCAAGCTAGTAATTGATGAGTATTCATTAATGAATGAATACTTGTTTGTTCCCAAGTTAAAAGAAAGTTGGACCTACGAAATATATTAGATATTTTAAATTACCCTGATTTTGATTCCTTAATTGGCCTGATAAGTGTTATGACGTCATATGTTTGTCTGGTTTTCTATTTGGTAACACTTCTTAGTCCGGTTTTCTCCTAGACCGGGTAAGGGGTGTTACATAATCAACCTCAGCTTATCATCCTGCAAAATATCCTAGATATTCAATTCGATCCGATTATCCGAATATTCTTCCAAACTTTATCGCTTTATAGCCAATAATACAAACTCTGTAAGAAAAATCTGGGTAACACAAAAACGTCATTATTGGGGGTAAACTACTCATTTATGGGGTTAAAATACACAACTTTTGAAAATTACACTTTGGTCCCTAAACTTTTCCAAACTTTACACTTTAACCCATAAACTTTCAAAATTTACATTTTGGTCACCAACCAAAATTTTGGGATCTTACACTCCCTGTTTCTGCAAGTTATATTTGAAGTTTTGGACTGGAATGATACTTAATGTTTGGTTTTGAGAGGTTGGGAAACAATTTGCATGCATGGGTAGAGACCATGTCAGTAGGACAATTGCTTGGATTTGATATGTTGCATATGATCCGTTATCATGCTCTTAAGTTTGAGGAAATAATTTTTGAGTTGTTATATGGTGAATAGAAGTTGATTGGGGTATGTTAGATTGAGCCAACGTGTCATATGTTCAACCAAGAGGTCATTACATGTATGTCCGTACTGGTATGAATCCTTAGGGATTGGTACGCGGGGACCTTTCTCGGCTCAATCTGGGCAAAAATGCCTTGGTCTACCGATACGCCTAGTGACCGTATCGGTACGCAATGCTAAAATTTTGGCTTGGTGTCGGTACACGGCCAACCGTACCGGTATGCCTTTTGGCTACTAGAATTCTATTTTTTGAACATTGTATACCCGTACAGATACGCTTGAGGACCATATCGGTACGGCTTTGGAATTAGAACTCGTATTGATATGGGCTGACAGTGTGCTGATACGCAGTTAGTTAATTCTGTTAAATGCTTTCTGAAGTTTGATTCTTTGCAGTTTAGTCCATGTTCTTGATCATTCAATTAAATGTGTTTGGATGATTATTTTAAGTTGAAATTTAACCTGATTGTATGAAATATGACTAACTAAGGATTGGAAACTTTAGTTTCAAGGAAGTCTCAATAATTATGTCCCTCAAATGTGATTTTATGCAATTGGATGTCAATTCGATGCCCGATTGAGTTGTAATTTTCACCGTTGATAGCATGATCACCTTAAGACTTGGACGCCATCAAAGAAAATTTATGTGTGGTTGATTGTGGATAGGTTTACGAAGTGTGCACATTTTTTGGCTATGCATATGATGTATACTTTGGATATGTTGGCAGAGTTGTATATTGAGAAGATTGTGAGGTTGCACAGGGTGCCAAAGTCTAATGTATCGGATAGTGATATGCATTTTGCAGCAAGGTTTTGGGAGTGTTTGCATAAGGTTTTGGGTACGCGGTTGAACTTCAGTACTTCGTATCATCCTCAAATGGATGGTTAGTCTAAATGTGTTATCCAAGTGTTGGAGGATATGTTACGGTGTTGCATCATTGATTTCCAAGGATCATGGGAGAAACATTTACCTTTGGTGGAGCTTGCCTATGGCAATAGTTAGTAGGCTAGCACCCAAATGGCACCGTATGAAGCTTTGCATGGTAGAAGGTGTCGCATGCCACTTTGTTGGGCAGAGGAAGGAGAAAAGTATGTTTCTTTGCCTAATGTATTGAAGGATACTAATGAGAAGGTGAAGCTTATTAGTGATCGGTTGAAGGTGACTTCGGATTGGCAAAAGTCATATGCTGACTGGAAGCGTAGGGGGATTGAGTTTTCTGTTGGTGATCGAGTGTTTCTTAAGGTTTAGCCTTGGAAATAGGTAATGAGGTTTGGTCACAAGGGCAAGTTAAGCCCTAGGTTTATTGGGCCTTATGAGTTATTGGAGCGTGTTAGTCATGTTGCTTATAAGTTGAGGTTGTCGGCGGAGTTGGAAAAGATACATGATGTTGTCTATGTATCGATGCTTCGTAGGTATAGACCAGTCCTTCGTATGTGATACCTGTTGAGGAAATTGAGTTGAATCCGGATTTGACCTATGATGAGGATCCAGTGAGAATTCTAGATTCAATAAGCAAATTTCTTTGTAGAAAGATCATATAGTTGGTGGTGTTGGGGAGACATCGTGGGGTTAAGGAAGCCATCTGGGAAAGCAAGGAGGACATGTTGAACTAGTTACCTTACCTTTTTTCGCCAGGTAAATTTTGAGGATGAAATTTCATAAGTGGGGGAGAGTTGTAATGCCATGAAATTGGACCTAGATGTTAGATTGATCGATTAGACGGTCCGAGAGAATCGAATTAGGCAATTCAAGTTAGTTTAGGAATTAAATCTTAACAAATTGTTTTTGACTGAAATAAATTGTGGAAAAATATTAGAAAATTCTTAATTAATATTTTAAGTATTTTGGTAAACTCAATTTTAAGGAAATAAATCTGATTATGGGAATTTTGGTCTGGTGACTAAAATGTAAAATTTTTAAAACTATTTTGGGTGACTAAATCGTAAAAAGGTCAAAACTTAGGATCTTTAAGAAGCTAATTGACCAAACTTTCCCATCAGATTTTCCTCTAATTTAGGCTATTTTTACAGGGTTTTTAAATGGTTTTAATATTAAAATAAAACAGAACTAATAAAAGGATTTTTAATTACACAATTCATTTTCTCACGTAACTAATTTTGTTCTCAACTTTCTCAGCAGCCAAACAATCAATTTCTTTCCAAAATTTCCAGGAATCAATCTCTTTTGATTTCTGTTTGATTTCCTACTTGATTTCTTTGATTCCTACAACAAAATCTACTTGGTTTCTTGAAGCTTTCATCTAATCCTTGCCGATTATGGGAGAAATCAACAATTAGAGGTGATTTTCATTTCTCTTCTCTAAATAAAGGTTCTTTAATAAAATTCCCAATCTCCTGATCCTTTACAACTATTTTATGTTATGGAATTATGATTAAAACATGAATATGAAGATTAAATTGAGTTTTGATGTGAAAATTTGATAAACACTGTCATGGATCTATTTTGTATTGAATCTAATTGAGTTAGATCTATTATAATATGTGTTTTAATGTTGTAGGAAGAGATTAATTAAAAGAATCCCCAAACTATGTGAATTGCTAATTTTCTAGGTTGAAAATAATTAGGTTTTGAAGTGATCTTGGTGTTGTAAGGTTGTTGGAGGTATAAGGACGTTATAAAGATTTTTTGGATGTTAACTGATGTTTTTAAGATGCTAAAATCAATAGGTTTAGGCTGGACTTTGTTTAAACGAAGTTTGGTGATGATTACGATTGTTTTAGAGAGGCGTTTGATGGTTTTTAGCGAGGCGAAGTTGTGTTTGTTGGTTGTTGAAAATTCGAGATGCATGAAAATGCATTAATCCTCTACTTTTTGATTGGGTAAAGCAGGGGAGTTGGATCCTTTAGCTTTTGGAGATGTTGCGGAACGTATTTTATTGCTTTTAAAATGTTTAAAGATGGCTGTTGGGAGTTTAGAATAAGTTTGAAACATTTATCTAAGCTTAGAAGTAAGTATTGGTCGTGCTCTCTCATTTTCGATTTTGCAAAATACAATCTCATGCACATGTTATAGAATTGATTACTTATTGTTATATGCATGTTGTAGAAAATGAAAGATGTTGCAGATGATTATACATGATGATATTTGAGCATAGCAAATGATTTATGAAAGAATTTTGAATGCTAGAATGCACGGTTTAATGTATTGGAAAATGACTGGAATTGATACATATGTAGAACAATAAGTTAATGTGGTTTTTATTGAGCATATTGGCAACTGGCTGAGGTAAAATGTTATCGTATATATTTGGCTAGTCATAGGGTTTAAAGTGCACTATAATTAGTTGCCTTAGGGGCTAATTGTGTCGTTTTCTCTACCATGAGAACCAAAGTGGTCGAGGGGTTAATTGTGTCGTTTTCTCCTGTTGGTGGATTTAAATGTTATAACCATTTAGGGCTGCTCCGGTTCGAGGACGTATGTGAAGTGGTCGAAGGAACCACTTGGGAAATCTGTGTATCCGATGTGTTTTTAATAAAAGAGAAAGAAATTTGCTTTTGAGTCACTTGAATGTCAATATATGATATGATGTATCATGAGAAATTGATTATGCTTTGTATAATGTGGTTTATATGTGAGATGCTCTTTCAGCTTGCTATTTAGAGAGTTTTTTGCATATGAAGCTTAAATTGAGGTATATGATAGAAATCCATGATACATGTGTTGCAAATGATTTTAATACGAATATTTGAAGAGATTGTAAAGGCATGAGATGATTCTGGCATAAGACTTATGCATATGATTTGAACTTAAATAGTTTTAAATGCATTGATGAGTGTTTTTGAGATCCCCTCACAAAGCTTATAGCTTACGCTCTCGTTTCTCATCAATGCAGAGAAATATACTATTCCGGACAGTGAGTGAGCAAGGGAAGATCCAAAGATTAAAGTATTTTCAAGTATGGTTTTACAGATACTAAGTAGTATTAAGAGGCAATGTGACCAAGTTGTAATTGGGAGGTGTATTTTGGAACTCCCTGTCTGTACAAGTTATGTTTGATGTTTTAGACTGGAGTGATGCTTAATGTTTGGTTTTGAGGGGTTGGGAAACAATTTGTATGCTTGGGTAGAGACCATGCCTATAGGACAATTGCTTGGATTTGGTATATTGCATATGACCTGTTACCATGCTATTACGATTGAGGAAATAATGTTTGAGTTGTTATATGGTGATTAGAGGTTGATTGGAGTATGTTAGATTGAGCCAACATGTCTTATGTTCGACCGAGAGGTCATTACAGGTTTTTCCATACTGGTATGGGTCCGCAAGAATCGGTACGTAGGGACCTTTCTCAGCTCAAACTGGGCAAAAATGCCTTGGCATACAGATACGCCTAGTGATTGTATCGGTACGCGATGCTGAAATTTTGGCTTGGTGTTGGTACACGAGCAACCGTATCGGTACACCTTTTGGCTACTAGAATTCTCATTTTCAAACATTTCTTGCTCGTACCGATACGCCTGAGGACCTTATCGGTATGCCTTTGGAATTAGAACCCGTATCGATACGGGGTGGCGGTGTACTGATACGCAGATAGTTAATTCTATTAAAATGCTTTTTAAAGTTTGATTCTTTGCAGTTTAGTCCCTATTTCTTGATCATGCAATTAAATGTGTTTGGATGACTATTTTAAGTTGAGATTTAACCTGATTGTATGAAATATGACTAATTAAGGATTGATAACTTTAATTCTAAAAAAGTCCGATAATTATATATAATTATAATTTGGTTTCTGAAATGCAATTTTATGCAATTGGATGTCAATTTGACGCCCATTTAAGTTGTAATTTTCACCGTAGTAAGCATGATCATTGTAGGAATTAATTATGCATTTAGACAAGATAAAATAAAAAATGGATAATTTTCTAAGTAATTCTTCTAGGTTTGTCTCGATAAACCCTAATATAGCTCACTTAGTTCGGTCTTGTGACTAGACCAAGTCAAGGGGGTTATAGTTAGTATCAGAGCCAGGTTGTGTTTGTTGGGTGGTGGGTTATGGTTGTTTGATGTATTGTTGTTGTATGATTCTATTGAACAACATGGACGATGTATGATTTTGTGAGTTTATGTTTAAAATATGCTATGTTGGGGAGATAGCTTGGGGACACATTGCCTTATTACTACTAGTGTAAAATGATTTTTGTTTTGAAATGTGAGCACATTGGATTCTTGCTTCAAGTTGGTCTGATTATTATCTTGTTATATATTTTTACGCTATAAATTCATATTTTTGAGTATGCCATCGAAATGGGAGCTGAGGTTAAATGCATCCATATTTATAGAAGAGAATGATGAGATATGGATTAATTTAAGGTTGAGGTTGTTATGGTTTGGGATTGAAAGGATGTTGAGGCTTATGTTGCGAAGTTATCTCGATTGTGTTTCTAAAGAAGGGGTTGAGGATGTTAGGATTCCAAAAGTTTTTGTTGTTAGGGATCATTTCATGTGATATTTTAGATGATGTTATCAGAGTTGTCTTTTAGTTGCAAAGTTAGGTTTGGTATTGAGACATACTTTTGTATGGCTCCCAAATTCTTTTGATGCTATGGTGGCAAGCAGTAAGAAGGTGTAAGAGTGGTGTTATCTTCTTGTTCTGAGGTGATGAGATGAATCTTGTTTGACAATCAAGTTAGGCTAATAGGCTTTGCAGTGAAGCGTCTGTCCATAATTGAGGTAGGTGCAAGTTTCAGTAAGCTAAATGAGGTGTTCTGAGGATGTGGCTAAGTTGTGTAAGTTCGGTCCAAAAATGTTGTTAGTAAGTCTAAATTGTTAAACATGCTAAGTACAAAACACTTATATGTATATGTTTAAATATATCATTACGTGCATACATTTAGGCATGACACCAGAGGTTTTGTATACATGTGCATAGGCAACTATGAGGGCATATAGGTAATCATGTATACATATGTTCACACTTACAGATAACGTTTCGTAGACCGATGAAACTTTGTTGGAAGTTATCCTAGCGAGGATGTTCTTTGGGATCTTATGGAGTTTGGAAGGTGTTTGCGGTGATTTTTTTAGAGGTTAAAGTTTTGATATATTTGAAGCGACCAAGGTTGGAGTTAGGAGTGCGGGGTTTCTATGACCATGTGTTTGCTATTGGAATTCATTGAGGAAATTTTCTTAAGATGTTTTATCGATAGTAAAGTTGTGACATTAGAGATGACTTGTGGTTCGCGGGATCATATGAGGCATGATTCTCCGTAGTTGGCTAGAGAAGGACAAGCTACTACACCTATTGTTGTACCACAGAGAGGTCGTGAGCGCGGTAGAGGTAATTTTTAGCATAGGGAGGAAGGTTAGAGGATAGTTGGTCATATCGTGGTGGTTCAACCTGAGGGTGGTGGACTGACAAGGGTTTTCACGTATCGTGTAGGGAGGAACAATACATATGTGATTGCAGGTAGTTTTACTTTGTAGTCTATACCATTGTTTTCTTTGATAGACTAGGGTTCTACACATTCATACATCTTGCGCGAACATGAATGTTTGCTTGATATACTTGTAGAGGTGTTAGCTGCTGGTATGTGAGTAACTAGTTCTTTTGGTGAGACAGTAGTTACTATGAGGTTGTATAGGAGATGTCCTTTGGTGGTCTAAGGTCATGTGTATAACCCCCTCGACCCAGCCTAGACGTCTGACCGAACCGAGAGAACTACATTAGGTTAGCCGAAGCAAACCGAAGAAAGGTTACGAAAAGTCAGTCCATTTTTTTCCTTTTATCATGTCTAGATGCAAATTATTAATCTTATATGTACACACTCGCAGCAGATGAGTTTTCGAAGAAAATGAATCACGGAAAGACAACCAATCGCATCACAATCATCATGAAGATTAAAATGTGAATACTTTAAATTATACGACCAAAATAGAAATTAAGGTTACCAATCCTCAATTAGTCAGGTTACTTGCTCACATGACAAAAATCAGCTCAAAAATATCATCCATACTTATTCAATTGCATCATCAACATTTAGGGACTAAAATGAAAAAAATAGAACTACATGTCCATGACATTAACCAAAATAATGACCACAGGTATTGATATGCTACCAACCGTATCGATACGGTGCCCTAAACCCACAACCCTCATTTCAGTACACTAAGTATCGTACCGGCACACCTAACTAAAATTAACGACTAGCTTTAAAATCACCCAGCAACTGTACTAGTACGCCTTATGGGTGTTTCAGTACGCGAGTTTTGATCCAAAAAGGTAATTTCTAGCAGCAACGAACTATACCGATACACCGTGCCTGTACCAAAAATGCCTAGTCTATTCTTGCCTAGCCGTACCGATACAGTCCCCAGCATATCGGTACGCCTAGGCCTTTAATGTAATTTTTAGCTGGTTTTCACACAAATCTAGATGCATTGAGGCCCTAGCAACTTGTATACGTGCATCTAAGCATCCAAAAATACATTTATCAACGCTTGCACCAAGATTTAGCTAACATACAAACTTAGGCCACCAAAATGGTTAATTTAGAGGCATGCTCCCTAAAACACTACGCCAAACATACAAAAGCCTCAAATAAACATTTACCAGCACAAACATCATACCAACATCACTTTAATACCTTATTCAACATGTTAAGCTCATCAAAGGATGTAACGCCCCGGTTTTAGGGCTTAGCGGTTTGGTGGTTTATTAGACGGTCTAGTGGACCGGAGTAGAGATTCGAGTCAGTTTCGGGATCGTATATTTTTGGTGTTGGAAAAATTATTGAAAATTCTCTAAAATCATTATTAATTATTTATTTATCAATGGTGAGATCGATTTTGTAAAATGAGTTTTGGAAGATGGACATTTTGGTTAGTGACCAAAATGATAGTTTTGAAAATTGTGATTTCCTTGTGACTAAAATGAAAAGGGTCAAATACATAGAATCTTTATGGAGCTATTTTACCAATTGGTTTCTGATGATTTCTTCCTTAATTTGACTTATTTTAACATGTTTTTAATTAGTAATTAAGGAGAATTTTGTTAAGAAGTTAGTTATTAATTTCCAACACAGAAATTACGTCATTTTCTCTCAAACTTTTCTCTCCATTCTCTCATCAACCTAACACTCAGGTTTTCATCAAATTTCCATAGGCGAGGTGGTTTCTAACTTGATTTTATTGTTTCAAATTGTTTTATAAAGATTATTTACACAAAGTCTTACAATAACCTTGTGTTTTCTTAGCTTTTCACCAATCAATTGAGGGAGGAACTTCACAATAGGGGTATGGTCCAAGATCTCCTCTACTGTATGGTTCTTTACTAAAATTCCCAAGCATTTGATCCTTGTTTTTGTGTTTCTAATATGATTTTGACGATTTTCTATTATTTGATTGAATTATTTGGGGAAAATGAGTTAATTCACGAACTGGATCTAATTTCTAGTAATTAAGGATGCTTTAATTTATATTTTGGATGTTTAATAATGTTGGTAAGTGATTTTTATCAATGGAATCTCAAAAATTAAGAATCTCTATTTGTTTAGGTTGTTGGTTTTGTGGTGTTTCTGTGGTTGTAAGGTTGCTGGAGGTGGTAGGTTGTTTTGGATATGTTTTTAGATGTATTTTGATGATGAAAATGATGTTGGGTTGATAGATGTTAGTTGGGTTGTGTATCGAAGTGTTTTGGTTATGTTTTCGGTTGTTGTGGAGGGTTAGTTGTGAAGGTTTTGTGGAAATCCGAGAAGGATTGTGGTTGCTATGTTTAGAATGCATTATGATGCATTAATCCTTTGTTGTTTTGTGGAAAAAATAGGGAGGTCGATCCGAAAGTGATTGGAGAAGCCTTAGAGGTTTCAGATACTTGATTTTGCGTCGGTGAATCGAGGGTTCGCGTATCGGTGAGTAAAAATATGGTGTAAAGCATTTTGATGTTTTGGGAACAGAGTTTTCAGAGTTAAGGTAGAGCTTGAAGTGCTTACCTAGACTCGAAAGTAAGTATAAAGTGGTTTTACTCTCTCGGTCGTGCTTGTTCGAATGATTTTATGCACTTGGGTTTAATGTTCATGTACCTACTGTTTAAGCATGTTTTAAAGTATTTGATATACTATTTTTAAGCATGTTTTGCTAAAGGATGCACACGGGAAGTGATCCTTGTAAGTATGGTCTATACTTTTGTTTTTAAGCATGGTTGTTGCTTTGGAAATGGCATGGCTTAATGCTTGGTAAAACAGTGAGGTAAATGTTATTTGGTTAATTATATTGGCAAGTGATGTGGTTTTAAAATTGTTATCGGATATAGTTGGCCAGCCACAGGATTGAGTGCACTATAAATAAGTCACCTTAAATGTTGAGGGGTTTATACGGCATACCGAATACTCCATCCAAGTACCCTAACGGTTGAGGAGTTATATGGTACTGAAAACTCTAGTTAGTGGATTAAGCGTCTAACCGATGATTGGGGTTGGTGTCCCCGTGGGTTGAAAGTGTATCCGGTTGTTAATGTACCGCGATTGTGATTGTATCGCTATTCCGGTTGAAATGGCTTGAAGTGTTGGGTTAACACTTGTTGAACCTGTGTATCCGATGAACTCTTTTGTTATTGGACTTGTTTAATGATCACTTGTAAGCCAATATAATTGTTAATGTAACATTGAAATGTTTTATTTTGCATAATGTGATTTATACATGTTTCTCCTTGAGCTTTGCATTTGGTAGTAATGCATGAGAAGGCTTAAGTAGAGGGTTAGCAATGTGACTTGCTGTTGAATAATGATACATGTCGCATATGGTTTAATATGCTGGTTTTAAAGATGTAGAGTGCATGTTTTAAAAGGGCATGATGTTTTTAAAGGATGATGTAAAGTAAATGGTTTTAAATGCATTGATGGTGTTGTTCTGAGCATTCCTCACTAAGCCTTGTGTGCTTACACTCTCTTTGTCCATCAATATAGAGAAATAAAGTTTTGGAAGGAAGCAAGAAGTAATGGGATCTTGGCAAGACTTGTTTCCAAAGTATGTTAGAGACTAGACTATAATGAATAAGGGCAACAGGGTACTTGTTGTGTTTTGGGAGATGTTATGTGGAACTCCCTGTTTGAGCATGTTTCATTAGTTGGTCTTAGGTTGTAAATGGCCTTAAACGTTTGGTTTTGGTGCTGGTTTATCTTTTGATATGTTGGTTGGTTGCATAATAGGGAGCATGCCTATAAATCATCTTTTGACTCATGATGCTATGTTGCGATGTTGATCTTGTGAAGCTTGAATGATTGTAATATGCTTGGCATGTTGGTGTTGTGTTATAAGCATGCAGGAATGGTTTGGGAATGCTTTAGGGGTGAAAATCCAGCAATATATGACATTATAGGTCCAGGCGTACCGATACGCTGGGGACCGTATCGGTACGTCTAGACATCATTCGGCATGGGGGGATCGGTATGGGTATGTGAGTACCGGTACGCCTAGGCAATTTTAGCCTAGCATACCGATACGAGTAAGAGAGTATCGGTACACGTTTTAGCCTATGAAATTTCACTTTTTTAACCTAAACCCGTGTACTGATACCCACGTAAGCATACCGGTATGGATGTTTGAAAATTTAAAAGTTAGGTAAATTGGTTTTTATGTATCGGTACGGCCTGTGGTGTATAGTTACAATAACACCAGTACCGATACTCTAGGCTAATTTTTGTTAATGTCAGCTGGGCAGTTTTGCTTTCTTTGCATTTTAGTCCCTGAATCTTACCAATTCAATTGTATGTGATAGAATAAACGGATTGAGCTGAATTTTGAGATGAAAGTTTGGATCCGAACTAATTAAAGGTTCGTAACTTAAAAACGAGTTTAAATCCTACAATTTTCTATGTTTTCAATTTGGTCCCTAAATTGCTAGTGTGATCAATTGGATGTCAAATTGATGCACGACAAAGTTGGGGTTGCACCTGTTGTCTGCATGAACATGTAGGGTTAATAATTGACATCTAGATAAGATAAAAGGAAAAAATGGACCGTGTTTCATTTTATCTCTTCGGTTTGATACGACAAACCTAATGTAGTCTTCTTAGTTTGATTGGGCGTCTAGGCCGGGTCGAGGGGGTTACATTTGTTGGTATCAAAGCCAGGTTTAGTTCGTTTGGGAGGTTTTTGTGTTGTTTCCATGTTTGATTTGTACGGTGATTGATGTATGTATGCTGGTTGATATGCACGGTGATTGATATATGAATGTTGGCTGTTGTATGCTATGTTGGGGAAGTTTTGGTGGTACCTATTGCCTTATTATTATAGTCTAGAATATTTTTTATTTTTGAAATGAAAGTCTTGGATCCTTGCTTGAGGCTAGCCTGACCGTTTCTGTTTTTGAAATGATTATCATACGTTAGATATATTTTAGCACGATGAGACCGAGGATAAAGTTGCAATCTAGTACGATTGCTGCTGCCACTAGGTAGTGTGTTGAGGGAGATGTTGTGCCTCCTAGAGGGTTGCCACCACCCCCACCTATTCCACCTAAAGAGTGGAACAAGTACCTCCTGCGCTGACTGGGCCAGGGATGGGTGATATGGCACCATTGACAAAGGCCATGACCGGTTATTTTTAATTAGTAATTGCGAGTGTTCATGTGCCAGCACCACCGGTGGTTGGGCAAGGGTTGCCACTTGAGTGCCTCCGAAGTTTGGGCGGAGTTGAGTTCTGAGGTTTGTTACCTGAGGCCTCTGAGGGTTGGTTGGCCAGTACTGAGAGGATACTGGGCCAAATGGGTTATATCGATGCTCGTAAGCTGGGTTGTGTTGTTTCCATGCTGTAGGGTGATGCCTATACATGGTGGACTACCACAATATCCGGTATGGTGATGGATGATGTGACCTGAGAGTTCTTCTATGATGATTTTCGGAAGAATTTTTTGGGAGTCCGATATCAGGATGATACGAAGCACGTGTTCATGGCTCTTGTGCAGGGTAGTATGTCTGTTTTAGAATATGAGGTGCAGTTCATGAGGTTGAGTCAGTATGCACCTGAGTTGGTTCCTAACGAGCGTATGCGATGTGATCATTTCTGCTACAGGCTTGTGCAAGATGTTAAGACATACATGCTTGTTGCTGATTACACTGATTTTGATGTGTTGGTTTTGCAGGCTAAGGATGTGGAGCAGAATTTGGTTTGGCTTATGGATTGCGAGGTTCTAGATAGGGTAAGAGAGCTGCTGATGCGGGTTATAGCGGTGGTCAGGCCAAGAGACACCATGACAGGAGGTTTCGCTCGGAGTCAAGGCATGGAGAGGTGTTGTGGGATGTAGATTCCAAGGCGGGTGCCCGAGTTAGAAATACTGATTTAGCACTTGGTAGGTTTGTGGATCCCGAGATCATTTGAGGCGTGAATGCCCGCATTTGGCCAGGGAGGGTCAGGAACCTGTGCCTGTTGTAGCTAATGCTTGCTGGAGTTGTGGGTTAGGCGACCATCAGAGGCATGATTATCCATTGTTGGCTCGAGGTGGGCAGGGTGCTACACCTGTTGTTGCTCCATGATGAGGTTGTGGTCGTGTTCACATGCACCATTTCATTGTCGAGATTGTGGGCAGAGGACTGTTGCTCATACCGTTACTATCCAGCCTGGGGAGGTGGACCAGCTAGGGTGTATACTAACCGTGAGGGTCACAATGACACCGATGTGATTGCAGGTACTTTTACTCTACAGTCTTTGTCGTTGTATTCGTTGGTTGATTATGGTTCTACTCATTCATACATTTTGAGTGAGCATGCTGAGTTACTTGACATATCTGTTAAAATTCTTAATGTGGGTGTTAAAGTGACTAGTTCTCTTGGGAAGACAGTCGTGGTTAGGAGGTTGTATCATAGGTGTCCGCTGATGGTTCAGGGACATGTTTTTGCTATTGACTTGATGGAGTTACCATTCCATGGTTTTGATGTGATTCTAGGTATGGACTGGTTGACCGAACATCGGGCTGTGGTGGATTTTGAGACCAAATGAATATCCTTGAGGTTGTCGGATGATTATGAGGTGGTGGTTGTTGGTGAAAATGCCAAGTTTTTGTCTAATGTTGTTTTGGCTTTAGAAGCAATTCGAATATTAGATTCACGATGTCAGGCTTATTTGGCCTATGTTATGAATCCTGGATCAAAGGAGTTGAGGGTGTAGGATGTTTGCACCGTATGTGAGTTTTTGGGTGTTTTTTTGGAGGAATTACTGGGGTTGCCACCTGACTGTGAGGTAGAGTTTGGCATCGAGGTCTTTGCGGGTATGGTACCGGTATCTATTGCTCCGTACCGCTTGGCTCGAGAAGGAACTCAAAGAGTTGAAAATGCGATTCAGGAGTTGCTTCTTTTGTGGGTTCATTAGGCGTAGTATTTCATCGTGGGGTGTACCGATGTTGTTTGTAAAGAATAAGGATGGTATGTTGCGGATGTGTATAGACAATCAGCAACTGAATAAGTTGAGGATAAAGAACAAGTATCCCTTACCGCGGATAGATGATCTGTTTGATCCGTTCAGGGGTGCCTCGGTGTTTTCTAAGATAGATTTGTGATCAGAGTACTACCAGTTAAAGGTGAAGGAGGTGGATGTGCCTAAAACAACCTTTCGTACGAGGTACGGGCATTACGAGTTTCTTGTGATGTTGTTTGGTTTGACCAATGCACTAGATGCTTTTATGGACATGATAAACTGAGTGTTTCATGAGTTTTTGGACCAGTTTGTGGTTGTGTTTATCGACGATATCCTTGTGTACTCCCATACCGGGGAGGATCATGATAGACATTTGAGAATTGTGCTTCAGACGCTATTGGCTAATCAGTTTTATGCTAAGTTAAGCAAATGTGAGTTCTGGCTTAAAGAAGTTCTGTTTCTCGGGCATCCTGTGTCGGCCAAAGAAATTCGTATCGATCCACATAAGGTTGAGGCTGTAATGGGTTAGAAGGAGCCTAAGTCTGTGACGGAGGTTAGGAGTTTCCTTGGTTTGGCGGGTTACTACCGAAGGTTTGTAGAAGGGTTCTCTAGTTTCGCAACTCTGTTAACAAAGTTTCTATAGAAGAATGTTCGATTTGAGTGGACGGAAGATAGGCAGTGAGCTTTTGAAAGATTGAAGGAAGCTTTGACGTGAGCTCCAGTCTTGGTTCAACTAGAATCGAGAAAGGAGTTCGTTATTTATAGTGATGCGTCGTATGTTGGGCTTGGTTGCATGTTGATGTAAGAGGGTAAGGTAGTGGCATATGCATCTAGGCAGTTGAAGGTGCATGAACGTAACTACCCTACTCATGATCTTGAGCTTGTTGCGGTTGTGTTTGCCTTGAAGATTTGGAGGCACTATCTTTATAGTGAGAAATGTGTGGTTTATACGGATCATAAGAGTTTGAAATATCTGATGTCACAAAAGGAGCTGAATCTTAGGCAACGTAGATGGTTGGAGTTGCTTAAGGATTATGAGGTGACCATTGAGTATCAACCTAGGAAAGCCAATGTTGTGGTGGATGCTTTGAGCAGAAAAGCGGATGTGGAGTTGAGAGCCATATTTGCTCGGTTGAGTGTGACGAATGACGGGGTTTGTTGGCTAAGTTGTAGGTGAAGCCGTCGTTGAAGCAGAGGATTAAGGAGAAGTAACCGTATGATGGGAATTTAGTACCTCATGTAGAAGATATTAGGGATGGAAATCCTATAGATTTTCATTTAAGTGATGACGGAGTGTTGTGCTTTAAAGGTCAAATAGTGGTGCCTAAAGACAAGGAGTTGAGGCGTACTATTTTGACTGAGGCACATACTAGTCCTTTTGCTATGCATCCTGGTAGTACTAAAATGTATCGAGGGTTGAAGCATGAGTACATTTGGGTTGGGCTGAAAAAAGATGTGACTGAGTTCATTGCACGGTGTATGGTTTGTCAGCGGGTAAAGGCTGAGCATCAGTTTCCTTCTGGATTGTTGCAAGCAACTGTTGAGGATACCGGAAAGGAAGTGGGAAAGAATCACCAAGTATTTCGTGTCTAGGCTGCCTTTGACGCCGACCAAAAAGGATTCCATTTGGATGATTGTGGATCAGTTTACGAAGTGTGCACATTTTGTGCCAGTGTATACTACGTATAACTTGGACAAGTTAGCTAAACTGTACAATTCTGAGATTGTATGTTTGCACGGAGTGCCTAAATACATAGTATCATATAGGGATCCGTGGTTCACCGCAATTGCATTGTGCTTTGGGAACCCGGTTGAGTTTCAGTACCTCGTATCACCCTCAGACGGATGGCCAGTCGGATCGCTTGATTCATGTTCTCGAGGATATGTTGAGGTGTTGTGTTATTAAGTACCAGGGAACGTGGGAGAAGCAGTTGTCGTTGGTGGAGTTTACAATAACAGTTATCAAAATGGCATACAGATGGAACCTTATGAGGCGTTGTATGACAGGAAATGTCGTACGCCTGTGTGTTGGGCAGAAGCGGGGGAAAAGTTTGTGTTGATGCCCAATGTTTTGAAAGGCACAACCGAAAAGGTAAAGTTGATATGTGAGTGCTTAAAAGCAACTGCAGATCGCCAAAAATCCTATGCGGATTTGAAGAGTAGGGATATAGAGAACATTGTGGGTGATAAAGTGTTTTTGAATGTGTCACCCTGGAAAAAGGTATTGCGTTTTGGACGGAGAGGGAAGCCTAGCCCGAGGTTTATTGGACCATAAGAGGTCGTTGAGCGTGTGGATCCTGTTGCGTACCGCTTAAGGTTACCTCAGGAGTTGGGAAAGATTCATGATGTGTTCCACGTTTCGGTGTTGCAGAGGTATAGGTTAGATCCATCGCATGTTATGCCGGTGGAGGAGATTGAGTTGAGACTGGATCTATCTTACGATGAGGAACCGGTAGAGGTTCTTGATACTAACAGCAAGGTGATACGTGGAAAAAATAGTCGAGCTAGGCAAGGTGATGTGGAGGCACCGCGGTGTTGAGGAGGCCACGTGGGAATGCAAGTCGGATATGGTGAAACAATTTCTACACCTGTTTCCTCCAAGTAATGTTCGGGATGAAATTTCTTAAGTGGCGAGAGTTGTAACACCCGGTTTTAGGGCTTAGCGGTTTGGTGGTTTATTATACGATCTGGTGGACTGTAGTAGAGATTCGAGTCAGTTTTGGGATCATATATTTTTCGTGTTGGAAAAATTATGGAAAAATGCTCTAAAATCATTATTAATTATTTATTTATAATGGTGATATCGATTTTGTAAAATGAGTTTTGGAAGATGGACATTTTGGTTAGAGACCAAAATGAAAGTTTTGAAAACTGTGATTTATAGTGACTAAAATGAAAAGGGTCAAATACTTAGAATCTTTAAGGATCTATTTTACCAATTGGTTTTTGATGATTTCTCCCTTAAATTGACTTATTTTAACATGTGTTTTAATTAGTAATTAAAGAGAATTTGTAAAAAAGTTAGTTATTACTTTCCAAAACAAAAATCACGTCATTTTCTCTCAACTTTTTCTCTCCATTCTCTCCTCAGCCAAACACTCAGGATTTCATCAAATTTCCAGAGGTGAGGTGGCTTGTAACTTTATTTTATTGTTTCAAATTGTTTTATAAAGATTGTTTACACAAAGTCTTACAATAACCGTGTGTTTTCTTAGCTTTTCACCAATCAATTGAGGGAGAAACTTCACAATAGGGGTAAGGTCCGAGATCTCCTCTATTGTATGGTTCGTTACTAAAATTCCCAAGTATTTGATCCTTGTTTTTGTGTTTCTAATCTGATTTTGATGATTTTATATTGTTTGATTGAATTATTTGGGGAAAATGAGTTAATTCACGGTTTGGATCTGATTTCCAGTAATTGAGGATGCTTTGATTTATATTTTGGATGTTTAATAATATTGATAGGTAATTTTTATCCATGGAATCTCAAAAACTTAAGAATCTCTATTTGTTTAGGTTGTTAGTTTTGAGGTTTTGTGGTGTTTCTATGTTTGTAAGGTTCTTTGGAGGTGGTAGCTTGTTTTGGATATGTTTTTAGATTTGTTTTGATGATGAAAATGATGTTGGATTGATATATGTTGGCTGGGTTGTGTATCGAATTGTTTTGGTTATGTTTTTAGTTATTGTGGAGGGTTACTTGTGAAGGTTTTGTGGAAATCCGAGAAGGATTGCGGTTGTTGTGTTTAGAATGCATAGTGATGCATTAATCCTTTGTTGTTATGTGGTAAAAACAGGAGGTTGATCCGAAAGTGATTGGAGAAGTGTTGGAGGTTTTGGATACTTGATTTTCGTGTCGGTGAATCGAGGTTTCGCGTATCGATGAGTGAAAATGTGGTGTAAAGCATTTTGATGTTTTGGGAACAGAGTTTTGGGAGTTAAGGTAGAGCTTGAAACGCTTACCTAGACTCAGAAGTAAGTATAAAGTGGTTTTACTCTCTCGGTCGTGCTTGTTGAAATGATTTTATGCACTTGGTTTTAATGTTCATGTACCTCTTTGTTTAAGAATGTTTTAAAGTATTCGATATACTATTTTTAAGCATGTTTTGCTGAAGGATACACATGGTAAGTGATCCTTGTAAGTATGGTTTACACTTGTGTTTTTAAGCATGGTTGTTGCTTTGGAACTGACATGGTTTAATGCTTGGTAAAACAGTGAGGTAAATGTTATTTGGTTAATTATATAGGCAAGTGATGTGGTTTTAAAATTGTTATCGGATACAGTTGGCCGGCCATAGGATTGAGTGCACTATAAATAAGTCACTTTGGATGTTGAGGGGTTTATACGGCGTACCGAATACTCCATCCAAGTACCCTAATGATTGAGGGGTTATATGGTACCAAAAACTCTAGTTAGTTAATTAAGCATCTAACCGATGATTGGGGTTGGTGTCCCCGTGGGTTGAAAGTGTACCCGGTTGTTAATGTACCGCGATTGTGTTTGTATCTCTATTCCGGTTGAGATGGCTTGAAGTGTTGGGTTAACACTTGTTGAATCCGTGTATCCAATGAACTCTTTTGTTAATGGACTTGTTTAATAATCACTTGTAAGCCAATATAATTGTTAATGTATCATTGAAATGTTTTATGTTGTATAATGTGATTTATACATGTTTCTCCTTGAGCTTTGCATTTGGTAGTAATGCATGAGAAGGTTTAAGTAAAGGGTTAGTAATGTGACTTGATGTTGAATAATGATACATGTAGCATATGGTTTAATATGCTGGTTTTAAAGATGTAAAGTGCATGTTTTAAAAGGGCATGATGTTTTTAAAGGATGATATAAAGTAAATGGTTTTAAATGCATTGATGGTGTTGTTCTGAGCATTCCCCACTAAGTCTTGTGTCCTTACGCTCTCTTTGTCCATCAATATAGAGAAATAAAGTTTTGGAAGGAAGCAAGAAGCAAGTGGATCTTGGCAAGACTTGTTTCCAAAGTATGTTAGATACTAGACTATAATGAATAAGGGCAATGGGGTACTTGTTGTGTTTTGGGAGATGTTTTTGTGGAACTCCTATTTGAGCATGTTTCATTAGTTGGTCTTAGGTTGTAAATGGCCTTAAAACATTTGGTTTTGGTGCTGGTTTATCTTTTGATATGTTGGTTGGTTGCATAATAGGGAGCATGCCTATAAATCATCTTTTGACTCATGATGCTATGTTGCGATGTTGATCTTGTGAAGCTTGAATGATTGTAATATTCTTGGCATGTTGGTGTTGTGTTATAAGCATGTAGGAATGGTTTGGGAATGCTTTTGGGGTGAAAAACCAGCAATATATGACATTATAGGTCCGAGCATACCGATCTGGCTGGGGACCGTATCGGTGCGTCTAGACATCATTCGGCATGGGGATCGGTATGGGTATGTGAGTACCGCACGCCTAGGCAATTTTAGCCTAGCATACCGATACGGGTAAGAGAGTATCGACACGTTTTAGCCTATGAAATTTCACTTTTTAACACAAACCCGTGTCGATATACACGTAAGCATACCGGTATGGATGTTTGAAAATTTAAAAGTTAGGTAAATTGGTTTTTATGTATCAGTGCGTGCGTTTGGTGTATAGTTACAATAACACTAGTACCGATACTCGAGGCTAATTTTTGTTAATGTCACCGGGCAATTTTGCTTTCTTTGCATTTTAGTCCCGAATCTTACCAATTCAATTGTATGTGATAGAATAAACGGATTGAGCTGAATTTTGAGATGAAAGTTTGGATCCGAACTAATTAAAGGTTGGTAACTAAAAAGTGAGTTTAAATCCTACAATTTTCTATGTTTTCAATTTGGTCCCTAAATTGCTAGTGTGATCAATTGGATGTCAAATTGATGCCCGACAAAGTTGGGGTTGCACTTGTTGTATGCATGAACATGTAGGGTTAATAATTGACATCTAGATAAGATAAAAGGAAAAAAATGGACCGTGTTTCATTTTATCTCTTCGGTTTGATACGACAAACCTAATGTAGTCTTCTTAGTTTGATTGGGCGTCTAGGCCGGGTCGAGGGGGTTACATTTGTTGGTATCAAAGCCAGGTTTAGTTCGTTTGGGAGGTTTTTGTGTTGTTTCCATGTTTGATTTGTACGGTGATTGATGTATGTATGCTGGTTGATATGCACGGTGATTGATATATGAATGTTGGCTGTTGTATGCTATGTTGGGGAAGTTTTGGTGGTACCTATTGCCTTATTATTATAGTCTAGAATATTTTTTATTTTTGAAATGAAAGTCTTGGATCCTTGCTTGAGGCTAGCCTGACCGTTTCTGTTTTTGAAATGATTATCATACGTTAGATATATTTTAGCACGATGAGACCGAGGATAAAGTTGCAATCTAGTACGATTGCTGCTGCCACTAGGTAGTGTGTTGAGGGAGATGTTGTGCCTCCTAGAGGGTTGCCACCACCCCCACCTATTCCACCTAAAGAGTGGAACAAGTACCTCCTGCGCTGACTGGGCCAGGGATGGGTGATATGGCACCATTGACAAAGGCCATGACCGGTTATTTTTAATTAGTAATTGCGAGTGTTCATGTGCCAGCACCACCGGTGGTTGGGCAAGGGTTGCCACTTGAGTGCCTCCGAAGTTTGGGCGGAGTTGAGTTCTGAGGTTTGTTACCTGAGGCCTCTGAGGGTTGGTTGGCCAGTACTGAGAGGATACTGGGCCAAATGGGTTATATCGATGCTCGTAAGCTGGGTTGTGTTGTTTCCATGCTGTAGGGTGATGCCTATACATGGTGGACTACCACAATATCCGGTATGGTGATGGATGATGTGACCTGAGAGTTCTTCTATGATGATTTTCGGAAGAATTTTTTGGGAGTCCGATATCGGGATGATACGGGCAACGTGTTCATGGCTCTTGTGCAGGGTAGTATGTCTGTTTTAGAATATGAGGTGCAGTTCATGAGGTTGAGTCAGTATGCACCTGAGTTGGTTCCTAACGAGCGTATGCGATGTGATCATTTCTGCTACAGGCTTGTGCAAGATGTTAAGACATACATGCTTGTTGCTGATTACACTGATTTTGATGTGTTGGTTTTGCAGGCTAAGGATGTGGAGCAGAATTTGGTTTGGCTTATGGATTGCGAGGTTCTAGATAGGGTAAGAGAGCTGCTGATGCGGGTTATAGCGGTGGTCAGGCCAAGAGACACCATGACAGGAGGTTTCGCTCGGAGTCAAGGCATGGAGAGGTGTTGTGGGATGTAGATTCCAAGGGCAGGGTGCCCAGGTTAGAGCACAGTTTAGCACTTGGTAGGTTTGTGGATCCCGAGATCATTTGAGGCGTGAATGCCCGCATTTGGCCAGGGAGGGTCAGGAACCTGTGCCTGTTGTAGCTAATGCTTGCTGGAGTTGTGGGTTAGGCGACCATCAGAGGCATGATTATCCATTGTTGGCTCGAGGTGGGCAGGGTGCTACACCTGTTGTTGCTCCGCAGTGAGGTTGTGGTCGTGTTCACAGACCATTTCAGCGTCGAGATTGTGGGCAGAGGACTGTTGCTCATACCGTTACTATCCAGCCTGGGGAGGTGGACCAGCTAGGGTGTATACTAACCGTGAGGGTCACAATGACACCGATGTGATTGCAGGTACTTTTACTCTACAGTCTTTGTCGTTGTATTCGTTGGTTGATTATGGTTCTACTCATTCATACATTTTGAGTGAGCATGCTGAGTTACTTGACATATCTGTTAAAATTCTTAATGTGGGTGTTAAAGTGACTAGTTCTCTTGGGAAGACAGTCGTGGTTAGGAGGTTGTATCATAGGTGTCCGCTGATGGTTCAGGGACATGTTTTTGCTATTGACTTGATGGAGTTACCATTCCATGGTTTTGATGTGATTCTAGGTATGGACTGGTTGACCGAACATCGGGCTGTGGTGGATTTTGAGACCAAATGAATATCCTTGAGGTTGTCGGATGATTATGAGGTGGTGGTTGTTGGTGAAAATGCCAAGTTTTTGTCTAATGTTGTTTTGGCTTTAGAAGCAATTCGAATATTAGATTCACGATGTCAGGCTTATTTGGCCTATGTTATGAATCCTGGATCAAAGGAGTTGAGGGTGTAGGATGTTTGCACCGTATGTGAGTTTTTGGGTGTTTTTTTGGAGGAATTACTGGGGTTGCCACCTGACTGTGAGGTAGAGTTTGGCATCGAGGTCTTTGCGGGTATGGTACCGGTATCTATTGCTCCGTACCGCTTGGCTCAGAAGGAACTCAAAGAGTTGAAAATGCAGTTGCAGGAGTTGCTTCACTGTGGGTTCATTAGGCGTAGTATTTCATCGTGGGGTGTACCGATGTTGTTTGTAAAGAATAAGGATGGTATGTTGCGGATGTGTATAGACAATCAGCAACTGAATAAGTTGAGGATAAAGAACAAGTATCCCTTACCGCGGATAGATGATCTGTTTGATCCGTTCAGGGGTGCCTCGGTGTTTTCTAAGATAGATTTGTGATCAGAGTACTACCAGTTAAAGGTGAAGGAGGTGGATGTGCCTAAAACAACCTTTCGTACGAGGTACGGGCATTACGAGTTTCTTGTGATGTTGTTTGGTTTGACCAATGCACTAGATGCTTTTATGGACATGATAAACTGAGTGTTTCATGAGTTTTTGGACCAGTTTGTGGTTGTGTTTATCGACGATATCCTTGTGTACTCCCATACCGGGGAGGATCATGATAGACATTTGAGAATTGTGCTTCAGACGCTATTGGCTAATCAGTTTTATGCTAAGTTAAGCAAATGTGAGTTACGCTTAAAGTTTCATTTCTCGGGCATCTGTGTCGGCCAAAGAAATCGTGATCGATCGATCCACATAAGGTTGAGGCTGTAATGGGTTAGAAGGAGCCTAAGTGCAGTGACGGAGGTTAGGAGTTTCCTTGGTTTGGCGGGTTACTACCGAAGGTTTGTAGAAGGGTTCTCTAGTTTCGCAACTCTGTTAACAAAGTTTCTATAGAAGAATGTTCGATTTGAGTGGACGGAAGATAGGCAGTGAGCTTTTGAAAGATTGAAGGAAGCTTTGACGTGAGCTCCAGTCTTGGTTCAACTAGAATCGAGAAAGGAGTTCGTTATTTATAGTGATGCGTCGTATGTTGGGCTTGGTTGCATGTTGATGTAAGAGGGTAAGGTAGTGGCATATGCATCTAGGCAGTTGAAGGTGCATGAACGTAACTACCCTACTCATGATCTTGAGCTTGTTGCGGTTGTGTTTGCCTTGAAGATTTGGAGGCACTATCTTTATAGTGAGAAATGTGTGGTTTATACGGATCATAAGAGTTTGAAATATCTGATGTCACAAAAGGAGCTGAATCTTAGGCAACGTAGATGGTTGGAGTTGCTTAAGGATTATGAGGTGACCATTGAGTATCAACCTAGGAAAGCCAATGTTGTGGTGGATGCTTTGAGCAGAAAAGCGGATGTGGAGTTGAGAGCCATATTTGCTCGGTTGAGTGTGACGAATGACGGGGGTTTGTTGGCTAAGTTGTAGGTGAAGCCGTCGTTGAAGCAGAGGATTAAGGAGAAGTAACCGTATGATGGGAATTTAGTACCTCATGTAGAAGATATTAGGGATGGAAATCCTATAGATTTTCATTTAAGTGATGACGGAGTGTTGTGCTTTAAAGGTCAAATAGTGGTGCCTAAAGACAAGGAGTTGAGGCGTACTATTTTGACTGAGGCACATACTAGTCCTTTTGCTATGCATCCTGGTAGTACTAAAATGTATCGAGGGTTGAAGCATGAGTACATTTGGGTTGGGCTGAAAAAAGATGTGACTGAGTTCATTGCACGGTGTATGGTTTGTCAGCGGGTAAAGGCTGAGCATCAGTTTCCTTCTGGATTGTTGCAAGCAATCGTTGAGGATACGGAAAGGAAGTGGGAAAGAATCACCAAGTATTTCGTGTCTAGGCTGCCTTTGACGCCGACCAAAAAGGATTCCATTTGGATGATTGTGGATCAGTTTACGAAGTGTGCACATTTTGTGCCAGTGTATACTACGTATAACTTGGACAAGTTAGCTAAACTGTACAATTCTGAGATTGTATGTTTGCACGGAGTGCCTAAATACATAGTATCATATAGGGATCCGTGGTTCACCGCAATTGCATTGTGCTTTGGGAACCCGGTTGAGTTTCAGTACCTCGTATCACCCTCAGACGGATGGCCAGTCGGATCGCTTGATTCATGTTCTCGAGGATATGTTGAGGTGTTGTGTTATTAAGTACCAGGGAACGTGGGAGAAGCAGTTGTCGTTGGTGGAGTTTACAATAACAGTTATCAAAATGGCATACAGATGGAACCTTATGAGGGCGTTGTATGACAGAAATGTAAATGACGCTTTGTGTGTTGGGCGAAAGCGGGGAAAAGTTTGTGTTGATGCCCAATGTTTTGAAAGGCACAACCGAAAAGGTAAAGTTGATATGTGAGTGCTTAAAAGCAACTGCAGATCGCCAAAAATCCTATGCGGATTTGAAGAGTAGGGATATAGAGAACATTGTGGGTGATAAAGTGTTTTTGAATGTGTCACCCTGGAAAAAGGTATTGCGTTTTGGACGGAGAGGGAAGCCTAGCCCGAGGTTTATTGGACCATAAGAGGTCGTTGAGCGTGTGGATCCTGTTGCGTACCGCTTAAGGTTACCTCAGGAGTTGGGAAAGATTCATGATGTGTTCCACGTTTCGGTGTTGCAGAGGTATAGGTTAGATCCATCGCATGTTATGCCGGTGGAGGAGATTGAGTTGAGACTGGATCTATCTTACGATGAGGAACCGGTAGAGGTTCTTGATACTAACAGCAAGGTGATACGTGGAAAAAATAGTCGAGCTAGGCAAGGTGATGTGGAGGCACCGCGGTGTTGAGGAGGCCACGTGGGAATGCAAGTCGGATATGGTGAAACAATTTCTACACCTGTTTCCTCCAAGTAATGTTCGGGGATGAAATTTCTTAAGTGGGCGAGAGTTGTAACACCCCGGTTTTAGGGCTTAGCGGTTTGGTGGTTTATTATACGATCTGGTGGACTGTAGTAGAGATTCGAGTCAGTTTTGGGATCATATATTTTTCGTGTTGGAAAAATTATGGAAAAATGCTCTAAAATCATTATTAATTATTTATTTATAATGGTGATATCGATTTTGTAAAATGAGTTTTGGAAGATGGACATTTTGGTTAGAGACCAAAATGAAAGTTTTGAAAACTGTGATTTATAGTGACTAAAATGAAAAGGGTCAAATACTTAGAATCTTTAAGGATCTATTTTACCAATTGGTTTTTGATGATTTCTCCCTTAAATTGACTTATTTTAACATGTGTTTTAATTAGTAATTAAAGAGAATTTGTAAAAAAGTTAGTTATTACTTTCCAAAACAAAAATCACGTCATTTTCTCTCAACTTTTTCTCTCCATTCTCTCCTCAGCCAAACACTCAGGATTTCATCAAATTTCCAGAGGTGAGGTGGCTTGTAACTTTATTTTATTGTTTCAAATTGTTTTATAAAGATTGTTTACACAAAGTCTTACAATAACCGTGTGTTTTCTTAGCTTTTCACCAATCAATTGAGGGAGAAACTTCACAATAGGGGTAAGGTCCGAGATCTCCTCTATTGTATGGTTCGTTACTAAAATTCCCAAGTATTTGATCCTTGTTTTTGTGTTTCTAATCTGATTTTGATGATTTTATATTGTTTGATTGAATTATTTGGGGAAAATGAGTTAATTCACGGTTTGGATCTGATTTCCAGTAATTGAGGATGCTTTGATTTATATTTTGGATGTTTAATAATATTGATAGGTAATTTTTATCCATGGAATCCTGAAACTTAAGAATCTCTATTTGTTTAGGTTGTTAGTTTTGAGGTTTTGTGGTGTTTCTATGGTTGTAAGGTTGCTGGAGGTGGTAGCTTGTTTTGGATATGTTTTTAGATTTGTTTTGATGATGAAAATGATGTTGGATTGATATATGTTGGCTGGGTTGTGTATCGAATTGTTTTGGTTATGTTTTTAGTTATTGTGGAGGGTTACTTGTGAAGGTTTTGTGGAAATCTGAGAAGGATTGCGGTTGTTGTGTTTAGAATGCATAGTGATGCATTAATCCTCTACTGTTATGTGGTAAAAACAGGGGAGGTTGATCCGAAAGTGACTGGAGAAGTGTTGGAGGTTTTGGATACTTGATTTCGTGTCGGCGAATCGAGGTTTCGCGTATCGATGAGTGAAAATGTGGTGTAAAGCATTTTGATGTTTTGGGAACAGAGTTTTGGGAGTTAAGGTAGAGCTTGAAACGCTTACCTAGACTCAGAAGTAAGTATAAAGTGGTTTTACTCTCTCAGTCGTGCTTGTTGAAATGATTTTATGCACTTGGTTTTAATGTTCATGTACCTACTGTTTAAGAATGTTTTAAAGTATTCGATATACTATTTTTAAGCATGTTTTGCTGAAGGATACACATGGTAAGTGATCCTTGTAAGTATGGTTTACACTTGTGTTTTTAAGCATGGTTGTTGCTTTGGAACTGACATGGTTTAATGCTTGGTAAAACAGTGAGGTAAATGTTATTTGGTTAATTATATAGGCAAGTGATGTGGTTTTAAAATTGTTATCGGATACAGTTGGCCGGCCATAGGATTGAGTGCACTATAAATAAGTCACTTTGGATGTTGAGGGGTTTTATACGGCGCATCAATACTCCATCCAAGTACCCTAATGATTGAGGGGTTATATGGTACCAAAAACTCTAGTTAGTTAATTAAGCATCTAACCGATGATTGGGGTTGGTGTCCCCGTGGGTTGAAAGTGTACCCGGTTGTTAATGTACCGCGATTGTGTTTGTATCTCTATTCCGGTTGAGATGGCTTGAAGTGTTGGGTTAACACTTGTTGAATCCGTGTATCCAATGAACTCTTTTGTTAATGGACTTGTTTAATAATCACTTGTAAGCCAATATAATTGTTAATGTATCATTGAAATGTTTTATGTTGTATAATGTGATTTATACATGTTTCTCCTTGAGCTTTGCATTTGGTAGTAATGCATGAGAAGGTTTAAGTAAAGGGTTAGTAATGTGACTTGATGTTGAATAATGATACATGTAGCATATGGTTTAGTATGCTGGTTTTAAAGATGTAAAGTGCATGTTTTAAAAGGGCATGATGTTTTTAAAGGATGATATAAAGTAAATGGTTTTAAATGCATTGATGGTGTTGTTCTGAGCATTCCCCACTAAGTCTTGTGTCCTTACGCTCTCTTTGTCCATCAATGCAGAGAAATAAAGTTTTGGAAGGCAGCAAGAAGCAAGTGGATCTTGGCAAGACTTGTTTCCAAAGTATGTTAGATACTAGACTATAATGAATAAGGGCAATGGGGTACTTGTTGTGTTTTTGGAGATGTTTTGTGGAACTCCCTATTTGAGCATGTTTCATTAGTTGCTCTTAAGTTGTAAATGGCCTTAAACATTTGGTTTTGGAGCTGGTTTATCTTTTGATATGTTGGTTGGTTGCATAATAGGGAGCATGCCTATAGATCATCTTTTGACTCCTGATGCTATGTTGCGATGTTGATCTTGTGAAGCTTGAATGCTTGTAATATTCTTGGCATGTTGGTGTTGTGTTATAAGCATGTAGGAATGGTTTGGGAGTGCTTTTGGGGTTAAAAACCAGCAATATATGACATTATAGGTCCAGGCATACCGATACGCTGGGGACCGTATCGGTACGTCTAGACATCATTCGGCATGGGGGGATCAGTACGCGTATGTGAGTACCGGCACGCCTAGGTAATTTTAGCCAGGCGTACCGATACGGGCAAGAGAGTATCTGTACACGTTCTAGCCTCTGGAATTTCACTTTTTCAACACAAACCCGTGTACCGATACCTACGTAAGCGTACTGGTACGAATGTTTGAAAATTTAAAAGTTAGGTAAGTTGGATTTTACGTATCAGTATGGTGCGTTTTATGCGTATCGGTACGGTAACACTAGTACTGATACTCGAGGCTAATTTTTGTTAATGTCACCTGGGCAATTTTGCTTTCTTTGCATTTTAGTCCCTGAATCTTGCCAATGCAATTGTATATGATAGAATGAACGAATTGAGCTGAATTTTGAGATGAAAGTTTGGAGCCGAACTAATTAAAGGTTGGTAACTTAAAAGTGAGTTTAAATCCTACAATTTTCTGTATTTGCAATTTGGTCCCTAAATTGCTAGTGTGATCAATTGGATGTCAAATTGATGCCCGATTAGGTTGGGGTTGCACTTGTTGTCTGCATGAACATGTAGGGTTAATAATTGACATCTAGATAAGGTAAAAGGAAAAAAATGGACCGGTTTTCGTTGTATCTCTTCGGTTAGCTACGACAAACCTAATGTAGTCATCTTGGTTCGGTTGGGCGTCTAGGCCGGTTCGAGGGGGTTACAAAGCATGCCGTCCAAGCAAAACCATCTAGATGCATACCTAGGAAACCACATAACATCAACCATAGGTAATGATGCGCAAGGCGCAAAACAACATCAATCACACACCAAAATCAAATCATTACACATACTTAAACCCGAGAAAACATAATTACATATCCCAAAATCCATGGCGAACACTTTGCCTTATTAACCATAAACATAAACCGAGTTCATACTCAAAATTTCTTTGCCTCTTGGATCATTACGACTTTGCCTTTGCTGCCCCAAGCCTTAATGCTCTGCATCATTAGGAAAAAGAGAGCGCAAGAACACTTGCTTAGTGAGGATGCTCTTAAAACAATTATGCATTATAACCCTTGAAAACCAAACACTTGTTTTCAAACCATGCTTACAATGTAACACCCTAAACCGGGCCTAGGAATAAGGAGGAACATTCTGAACATTTTTGAATCGTATTGCAAACGCTCCGAGAACGTCAATTGTTTGCAAAGTTCTCTAAATGCGAATTTTGGCTATCGGAAGTGTTGTTCCTTGGCCATGTCATTTCGGCAGAAGGGATTAAAGTAGATCCAAGGAAAATTCAATCCATCCTGGATTGGAGACCTCCGAGGAATGTTGTTGAGGTCAGAACCTTTCTCGATTTAGCCATGTATTATCAATGTAAAGATGATCCCGATGTGATATCAAGACCACTGAGAGTAAAGATGATCCTGATGTGATATCAGGTATGCTTGAACTCTTTGGAAAACCTATATTTACATTAATTGATCCTGTTTCCACTCATTCATATATTAGTTCTAGAATCATACTAGAAAGAAACATCCTAGTAGAACTAATTGCGAGTGAGGTGGTAGCAACCAATCCAATAGGTCATAGTGCTAAGGTCAAAAGGGTTTGTCGTCAGTGTCCTATTAAAATTCAGAACATGGATCTCCCCGCTGACCTTATGGAATTACCATTCTGTGAGTTTGAAATAATATTGGTAATGGATTGGTTAATTGCATATGATGTTGTGGTGGAGTGCCGATTAAAAAGATTAACTTTAAAGACACCAGATGGATCACGAATATTATTCGTGGGGGAGAAGTTGAATCATTGTAGTGATGTTATTTCAGCTGTTGTTGCGAATGAAATGTTGATGGATGGTTGTGAAACATATTCAACTCCCAAAATTGATACCTTGAAGCAGGAAGTGAAAATAGAAGATATACCTACGGTGTGAGAATTCCCAGATGTATTCCTAGAAAAATTACCGGGACTACCTCTAGATAGAGAGGTAGAATTCAGAATTGATGTGTTACCTAGTACAACACCCATATCGATGGCACTGTATCATATGGCACCTGCTGAACTCTAGGAACTCAAGTCACAACTACAAGAATTACAGAATTGAGGTTTTATACGGCCAAGTATATCACCATGGGGAGCACCCGTATTGTTTGTAAAGAAGAAAGACGGGTCAATGAGATTGTGTGTCGATTATCGTCAACTTAATAAAGTGACGATAAAGATCAAATATCCATTGCCAAGAATTGATGATCTTTTTGATTAATTAAAGGGGGCAGCAGTGTTCTCTAAGATTCATCTCCGATCGAGTTATTACCAATTAAAGATTAAGGAGCATGATATTCCAACGACGGCTTTCAGGACTCAATATGGACATTACGAGTTCGTGGTAATGTCGTTTGGATTAACTAATGCCCCAGCAACATTTATGGATTTGATGAACCAAATTTTTCAACCATACTTGGACCAGTTTGTGGTGGTATTCATAGATGACATACTGGTTTATTCTAAAACCAAGGAGGATCACGATGTTCATCTTAGAATAGTTCTCCAGATTTTGAAGGAGAAGAAATTATATGCCAAACTATCTAAATGTGAGTTTTGGCTTTCTGAGGTGACATTTCATGGGCATATAGTATCAGCTCAAGGAATTTGGGTTGATCCTCAGAAGATTCAGGCTATCATGGAGTGGAAACCTCCTAAAAATGTTGCAGAGGTTAGAAGTTTTCTCGGATTGGCAGGATATTACCACCAGTTCGTGAAAGATTTCTCGATGATTGCTGCACCTATTAACAAACTGCTCGGGAAGAATTTATCTTTTATATGGACTAAAGAATGTCAATAAAGCTTTGAAGGATTAAAGAAAATCTTGAAAAAAACTCCAATGTTAGTTCAACCTGAATCGGGTAGGAATTTTACCCATACTTTTTAATTATAATTGATTTGATGATAAGGTTGAGTATAGGTTTTGATTCATGATTGGTCATAATTCAAGGGTAAAATGGTCATTTTACTATGAAGAAAGATTTTTGTTTTAAATTAAAGATTTAATTGCCATTTGGCATTAAAATAAAAGATAGAAAAAGCTAGAATTTTGCTCATCTTTCTCTCAAGTTGGCCGAACCTCAAGGAGACTAGGTAAGAGAATTTTCAATTCAATTTTTAGCTTGATTTACTTGATTTTTGGCTAGGGACATGAAACAAGAAACTGATCTCCCTTGAATTCTCTATCTTTTGACATAAGTTTTGCTTAGTTTCCATGTCTCTAAGTTGAGATTGGTGATTTGGGTGGTTGAAGAACATGTTAGGTTTTCATGTTTTAAGGTTCAATCAAGTTGGAAATGGTGTTGTAGTGTTGTTTGCATGCTTGAAATGATGAAACTCTATTGGAAATCTTATAGGGACCAATTCGGCTATAAGAGAAAAATTAGGGGAAATTTTATGAAAATTTATTTGATGATGGAAATGATTAGAATGATGTTTTCTAAGTTGAATTATGTGATTGGATTGAAGAAAACATAATTTTAGGACTATTTTGTGATTTTTTTTTTGCAAATTGGGTGAAATAAGTGAGAAATTTGAAAGTATTCAAGAAGTATGGTTATGTTGTTTGCTATGATACGATGATCTTTTTGGTATTAAAATTTTTGAAAATGGAGATGAAATGTGAAAGTTTCCAAATTTTAGTTTATAAACCCTAAGAGAGAGAATTTAGGGTTTAAAGTGAAATTATCAAACTATTGGTTACAATGTGCAATTTGAAGTAAAATTAAAGTGTAGGAAGCATTGTCGTTGAAAAGAAGCACTTGATTGAAAATGTTAAATTTTACAACTTGGTATGTACATGTATTAGTAAGGTTGGACATGTAATTAAAGTTGCTTGCGTTATGTATTTAATGTACATACAGATAACAAGAAAGTTTGAGATCGAACAAGTGAGGAAAAAGATAAAAAGTGCTACCGAGCTTAGTGAGGCTAGTATAAATTATACTTTTGAAAGTGTCAAGGTGAGTGCAATGCATGTTTAGCATGATTATTATGTCATTTAGCATATATTTGATATATTAGAAATATGTCAAAGGTTGAAACATATGCATGGATCACTAATTAATCAGGGAATATTATCTTGGGTGTGAATTGCTCAATATGTATATATGTTGCCATGTATGAGACTATGAGTGATATAAAGCCCAATGTATGTGATAGGAAATTAAAAGTATAGTTGGATATCCATAGAGTCATAAATAGCTGCATAAACATTTGAGCACTCCCGGTAGAGTGCAACTTATTATAAGCACTTCAGGTAAAGTGCAAACTATTTACTAATTGTATACTCCGGTAAGTATACAGAAGCACTTTGGTGCTAAGCACTTCCAGTAAAGTGCAAATAATACACTATACTCAAGTAAGTATAGGGGGATGAGCCGTGAACATAAATTTCTTTAAATCAATACTTGGGCTAAATGAATTGAAAAACAGGATGAAAAGGTTAAAAGCAAGACGATAAACATGGCAAAGGTAATGGTAAGAATCAAAGTTATTACCATGTATTATGTTATTATATATGTATCATGTCATATAAGCTAGCAAGCATAATATGGTAAGTGGTCATGTGCATTGTTGTTTATTTATATTGATACTTATGTTAATTTACATTTGAATTAAATGTTGTTGCCTCACTAAGTATATGCTTAACGTATGATGAATTTCATGCGTAGGTTGTAAAGAAGTTTCGAAGGAAGAGTAGCCGAGCATCACTTTCAGATTTTGGGAGGTATATCTCCATACTCATAGTAATGTAATGACATCCATTCTTTCTTTTGGAAATGTACTAGATGACATGTATGATTAGTGGGGTTTGTAATAACTTATCGCCAAATATGGTTGGGTAATAGTTGTTTCATATGGATGATGAACCTAGTAAGTCCTATTATGGTTATAAATGATAATGGACTACTTTTTTAGTAAATATAGATCCTAAGATAGAAAGCTTAAAAATCTGTCCAGAAATGTACGCAAAAGCAGTGTGTTTGAAAAATCAACATAAATTACACAATTCGAATTAGATGGTGAATTTTATCTGTATGAACTGGAAATTTTGTCTATTTTCTTACAAAACAAACGGTGATTGATTTCGAGTTGTATGTAAAGAGTTATGAATTTTTATTCGAAGGAAGGTCAGAAAACATGGCAGCAGAATTTCAGTGTTTTTGGGATGTGACGTGAATTCAAAGATTTATTTGAATTCTTATGTAATGAGTTTAGGCCATTAATCTATATGGTTAGAAAGATTGATTAATCTAGTTTAATTAGAAAAATTCGGAATGAAGTTTTGATGACTATAAAAAAATTTATAAATTTTTAAGTAATGGCAGTACAGGCTGCCAGTTTTCTAAGCTAAAGTAATAAAAGGGTTTAACCTTAGTTAGTAACATCACTGACTCATATTTGGTAATGAATACGGGAAAGAGATGTTACATAAGCTTGGAGTATTGTGAGTGTAGTTTACCATAGGTTTATGACTTAGGTCCTAACTAAATGTGCATGATTATCTTCTTGCCATTGATATGCCATGTTAATGATCTCAATTTTAACTTGAATATGAATAAAAGGGAAAAATGGACAAAGCTAAAATTGTGAATAAGTAATAGCATGCAAAATCGAGAAATTAATTAGAAAGAAAACTTAAAACAAATGAATGCTTCCATGCCTTGGATATGACTTGTTATAATGCTTGCTTGATAGTGCTCTTTGATACAAATGCTTGAACCTTGATGCCTTGACTGTGATTAATTCGAGTGAATACTTGGATGTTCCATTATGATCTAAATAATTGTTAACATGATACAAATCGTGAATTAAGGATCTTGCTTGATGCCTAAGAAATGGCATATGTTAATTGCTTGCTTGAATGACAAGATTAAATTGTAAAGTGTAGAGCTAAGGCTCAATTGGCCTAAGTGTTGTGTATATGAACATGATCTTGAACTGTATCACTTGAATTGATCCTTGAATAAGCTATTGCTTGACATAAACATGTAATACTTGAATAACTGATTCATAATTGAACAAACCCTTGGTTGCTATTGGTCATAGGTAGAAGGGCATGCCTCAGAGTCTAGAGCTCATTGTGTAAGGGCGAACTACGGTCCAGGGCTAAGGCTCCTAATTGGCTACAGACGGAGGGTACGTATATGTGGTATTTGGCGATAGTAGGACGGTTAACCAGTGCTACAACATATCTTGTGGCGACAGTTGGTTGGAGACTCGATTACCTGGACAACTAAATACCAAAGGCATAAACTAAAGAAAGCAAATGAGAAATAATTAAAGAATAAAGCTCCTTGATACTTGAATTATTTGATAACTTGATTCTTGAATTAAATGATACTTGAGCTACTTGATTTTTAATTACATGATACTTGAGCCACTTGATTCTTGAATTACATGATACTTGAGCTATTGATTTTTGAACTACTTGATACTTGAGTTCCTTGATACTTGCACTACTTGATACTTGAATTGCTACTTGAATGGGTCATAAACCCTCTTGCATTGATGTGTGCCTAATGTTTTGCTTGAGTTGATATGTCACTAAATTTGAAAATGATAAGTATTTATTTGAAGCTTGGAATCGAATTGCTTCCAACCTTGACTAGGCTCAATTTAACTAATTGATACATGTCTTAACAATTGGTTAGAACTAGTTGCTACCTCACTAAGTACATTCTTGTTCTTATCACTCTCGTTTCCATTCTTCCCAATCACATGTTAAAGGATTAGATCGTTGCTTAATCTTGAAGCCTAATTTCTTGAGCCAAAAGCAAGAAATGTTAATGTAATAAAGTTAACGAACAATGAAATGGAAACATGATTGCTCTTAGGATATTCGAATGATAGTTGTAAGATGATATTAACCGTGATTGATCAATTGTTTGGAAACCTATTATGTCTTGAATGATGATTGTATGATAACGTTAATTGAAATTTTTGGTAACCTATAATGTATATAATTAAGATTGCTTATATGTTAAGTAATTAATATTTGGTTGCTTGCTAGTTAAGTAACCCATCTAATAGGGATGGGTTAGCCTATTCTTGTTTGTTCTTGCTTGTATTGTACGTTGGTAACGCTCCCGAATGGGTTTGCTACCAACCTGGGTAGGGGGTGTTATATACGACCTAAGCAAGTTCCAATGATTCCAATTCAAAACATGTATATCGACCATATACAAAATGATTTATTCCATACGCTTAAATCCCCAAAGCATTTTATACAAAACCATTCTTGAATTCCAAAGCATTAAATACAAAACCATGCTTAAATCCTAAAGCATCAAATCATATAACATGCTTAAATCCCAAAGCATTAAAAATAGGTTCAACATAAGACTCTCATATATTGGCAATTATAGTGACCCCGGATAGTCGACCACTATCCTTGACTAGCCGACCGCAAATCTTTAATTATCCGACCTTTAACTTTACACATCGTATACACAAATCTCCCTTAATGACCGACCATCATCAAGACTACCCCATGTCGACCGCATGAGTTAACAACCTTCCCGACCGCAAGTTTTACATCAACAAGGGGAACCGACCGCTCAACCCAAGTGATAACAACATAGTCCGAGTAGCCGACCGCTATACCTCAATGACCCTTAACCACGATCGATTTTTTAACATATTATAGTGCACTTTATGCTATGGCATGCCAACTATATCCAAATTTTTCTCAACTTGTCACATAGCCAATATATTATTTACAAAACCATTTACTCACTATTTTACAATGCATTACACAAAATCCCCTCATATGCAAATCACATTGCCTAAGCAATATCACATTCCCGATCGGAATAAAAACCAATGCTCACTAGCATTTAATATACTTTTACACCATTGCATATGTACTTAAAATCATGCATTTACAGTAAGTAAAACCAACCATGTTTACGACTAAAACGTGAATTACACATGCTCATATCCGAACCGATATTAAAGAGCAAAGGAAGGAAACTTACTTCCAAGCTTAGGTAAGTGTTTCAAACTTAACCTAAACTTCCAAAACCACTTTCAAACCTTTGAAAGACTTTTAAAACTGTTTCCACTCACCGATTTCACTTCGCCTTGCTTGCTAACGCGAAAGAAGCTCCCGGCAAGCCTCAAACCACCTCAAGATGCTACGCCTTGATTATCCCCTATTTTGGCCACACAAAACCAGAGGAAACATGCATTAAAATGCGTCCAACTCTTTGTTTCAAACCAAAAACCCGCAGCTCTCAAGATGCCCACTCAAAACTCATTCGAAACTTTCCGAAATCAACCTCAAACACTTCTCAATCTTAACCCAGCCATAATATAACGATTCAATACATCAAACTTCACCAAATAACATCTAAAAACCCTTTTACTTTCAGCAAAGATTAAACTCCAAAAACAACCCAAAAACCATTAACTAACAACCTAAATAAATAGAGATTCAACAAATTTCGGGATTCCATTGATAAAAACAACTTATCCACATTATAATACATCCAAAATAAGATTGAAATCAATCATCAACACTGGAAAATAGATTAAATTCGAAAATTACAAGATTCCATCAAATAAACCTCAAATAAGCAAAATTCCATTATTAATTAATTAAAACCCATTAGAAAACATATATAAAGAGTCAAGAACTTGGGAATTTCAGTAAAGAACCTTTCATTAGAGGAAAAGAACGAAACCTACCTCCAATGAGTGAGTTTCCCCTTAATTGGATGTTTTTCCTCTTGAAAAATAATGAAATTCAATAAGATATTTGGAAAACAAGTTAAAGAATCATTTAGCAAATAAAAGAATTAAGAAACAAGATCACTACCTTGTATTTCTGATAGGAAAAATAGTGTTTGGCTTACAATATTTTGAGAGAAAATATGAGAGGAAGAAAGTTACGTCAAATTGTGATTTGGAAAAATAACTACCTTTTAACTAAATCCTTTTTAATTTCCCTTAATTAAAACCCTTTTAAAAAAAACCCAATTGAAAGAAAACTCAGATTAGACCAAATTGTAAAATAGCTCCTTAAAGATTCAAAGTTTTGACTCTTTACAAAACAGTCACCTTTAAAAATAGTTTTCAAAAATTACTTTTTGGTCACTAGCCAAAATGTCACCCTTCCAAAGCTCATTTTCTAAAATTGTTTTCACCAATATTTTTAATATATTAAAACATGATTTTTAAACATTTTTCCATATTTTTATCTTTCAGAAAAAGATCTGCTCCTGAATCTGACTCGAATCTCTAACCCGGTCTATCGGACTGTCTAACTAGCCTTAAAACCGCTAGGTCCAAAACCGGGGAGTTACAACTCTCCCCCTCTTATGAAATTTCGTCCTCAAAATTTTCTTAGAGGAAAAAGATGCCGAAATTGCTCCAACATGTCCGCCTTGCTTTCCCAAGTGGCTTCCTCGACACCTCGATGTCGCCACAAGACTTTAACCAGTTCTATCGTCTTACCATGTAGAACCTTGTTGCTAGAATCAAGGATTTCCACTGGCTCCTTATCAAAGGTTAAATTCAGTCTCAACTCAATATGCTCCACCGGCATAACGTGCGAAAGAACCGACTGATACCTCTGTAACATAGATACATGGAACACATCATGTATTTTCTCAAGCTCGGGAGGCAACCTCAACCGTAAGGCACATGACCAACATGCTCCATGATCTCATATGGTCCAATAAACCTCGAACAAAGCTTACCCTTACGTTCGAACCACATCACCTTCTTCCACGGTTACACTTTCAGGAACACACGATCGCCCACCACATATTCAATTTCCCTACACTTCAAATCCGTGTAAGATTTCTGCCGATCCGGAGCTGCGTTCAAGCGTTCATACACAGGCTTAAATTTCTCATCTGTGTCTTTCAACACATTTGGCAAATAAACATGCTTTTCCCCTACCTCATCCCTACACAATGGCGTACGACACCTCCGGCCATACAATGCATCATACGGTGCCATCTGAATACTCGCTTGATAGCTGTTGTTATAATCAAATTCAACCAATGGTAAATGTTTCTTCCAGGTTCCTTGGAACTCAATAATACAACACCTCAACATATCCTCCAAGACCTGGATAACACGCTCAGACTGTCCATCTGTTTGAGGATGATACGCGACACTAAAATTCAACCTCGAACCCAAAGCCTGATGTAAACATCTCCAAAACCTTACTGTGAACCTCGAATCTCTATCTGAAACAATAAACTTTTGTACCCTGTGCAGACACACAATCTCATCTATATATAAATCTTCCAGCTTGTCCAAGGTATACGTCATATGCACTGGAAAAAAATATGCACACTTTGTAAACCGGTCAAAAATCACCCAAATAGAATCCTTTTTAGCCGGTGTCAATAGCAACCCTGTCACGAAGTCCATGGTGATTCTCTCCTATTTCTATTTTGGAAATCTCAACGGTTCCAACAACCTAGATGGAAAATGATGTTCAGCTTTAAACCGCTGACACACCATACATTTGGACACAAACTCCTCCACATCCTTTTTCAAACCAACCCAAAAGTACCTTTCCTTCAAATCACGAGAAATTTTTGTACTACCAGGATGCGTAGCAAAAGGACTAGAATGTGCCTCCATCAAAATAGTGTGCCTAAGCTCCGAGACTTCTGGCACCACTATTTGGCCCTTAAAACACAGAACACTATCCTCATCAAAATGAAAATTCGTTAGATTACCACCCGCTATGTCCTTAACATAAGGAACCAAAGAATCATCAAACGGTTGCTTTGCCTTAATTATTTGTGACAAAGTAGGCTTGACCTGCAATTCAACCAACAACCCACCTTTTGCGTCACACTCAACCTCGCAAACATCACCCTAAGCTCAACCACAACCTTACGACTCAACGCATCCGCAACCACATTGGCCTTTTACAAGATGATACTCAATTGTCAAGTCGTAATACGTAAGCAACTCCAAACACCTTCATTGTCTAAGGTTAAAATCCTTTTGAGACATCAAATATTTCAAACTCTTGTGATCTGCAAATACCACACACTTTTCACCATACAGGTAGTGTCACCAAATCTTCAAGGCAAACACCATAGCCACAAGCTCCAAATCATGAGTTGGATAATTGCGCTCATGAACCTTCAACTGCCTCGATGCATAGGCCACAACATTTCCATCCTCCAACAGCACACAACCCAAGCCAACATACGAGGCATCACTATAAGCCACAAACTCCTTTCCTTACTTAGGTTGAATAAACACATGAGCATATGTTAAAACCTCCTTCAACTTCTCAAAACTCTGATGTTGCTTCTCCATCCACACAAAAGGAACACTGTTCTGCAACAACTTTGTCAACGGGGCTGCAATACTAGAAAACTCTTCAACAAAACGGCGATAATAACTTCCCAACCCATAAAACTACTCCCTTTCGACATGGTCTTAGGTTGTTTCCAATTGAGAATGGGCTGAACTTTATATGGATCAACATGAATACCCTCCGCGGATAACACATGCCCATGAAACATCACCTCTTTGAGCCAAAACTCGCACTTGCTCAACTTGGAATACAACTGGTTATCCTTCAGCACTTGCAACACGATCTGCAAATGCCGGTCATGCACCTCCTCGATACGAGAGTACATGAGTATATTATCGATAAAAACACCACAAACTGATCAAGGTACTCATGAAACACTCTATTCATCATGTCCATAAAAGCTGCCGAGGCATTTGTCAAACTAAATGGCATCACCAAAAACTCATAATGCTCGTACCTCGTACAAAATGCCATCTTATGCACATCCACATCCTTTACCTTCAACTGGTAATACCCTGACCTTAAATCAATCTTCGAAAACACCATTGTCCCACGAAATTGATCGAACAAGCCATCAATCTGTGGTAACGAATTCTTGTTCTTCACCGTCAACTTATTTAACTGTCGATAATCAATGCATATACGCATCGATCCATCATTCTTCTTCACAAAAAGAACCGGAGGGCCCCAAGGAGAAACACTTGGTCGAATGAACTCTTGATCTAACAACTCCTGAAGCTGCGATTTCAACTCTTTTAACTCCTTCGGTGCCATCTGATATGGAGCAATAGACACTAGAGTTGTACCTTCGTACGTCTCAATACGAAATTCTACCTCCATATCCGGAGGTAAACCCGTCAACTCTTTATAAAAACTTCCAGATAATTGCATATAGCCTGAATGTCCTGCACCCGAGCACCATTGGCTTTCAGATTCATAACAATAGCTAAATAAGCTTGGCAACCATCAAATGTCATTCTCTCAGCTCGAGAAATCGACATAACATTGGACATGAATTTCACATTCTCACCAACCACCACAACTTCATAACCATCGGCCAACTTCAGAGAAATCCTTTAGGACTCACAATCCACCACCACCTTGTGCTCACTTAACCAATCCATACCCAAGATAATGTCAAAACCATGAAATGGTAACTCCATCAAATCTGCAGCAAACTCATGACCTTGTACTGTCAAAGTATAATGCCTATACAACCTTCTAATTGTAACTGTCTCCCTAAAAGAACTAGTTACTAACATGCCAACATCCAAAATCTCAACAGAAACATTCAGTAATGATGCATGCTTACTTAAAATATATGAATGAGCAGACCTCGAATCAATCAAAGAAAACAACAAAAAGGTTGCAAGGTAAAAGTACCTATGATCACATAAGCGTCGTTGCGCCCCTCACGATGAGCATAGATTCGCGCTGGCCCACCATTCTCTGGTTGTACAGCAACAGCATGAGCCACAGCTCTCTGACCATCCTCGCAACTCTAAAAATTACCCTTGCTACAGCCTCAGCCCCTAGCAGGTATAGTCGCCCTAACCGGTGCATCGCCCACAGCACGAGGAGAGTCTCGCTTTATGTGACTAGGAGATCTACATGTCCAGCAACTCATGGTATTTCCCCAACACTCACCCGTGTGGCGTCTACCACAACGCTCACACTCAGCTATAATACGAACACCTAGGTTACCATGTCCAACACTGCCACCATGCCTGTGATCCAACTTATGCCTCTTATCACGAAACCCCCTACTCTGCTTCCTAGAATTGGCAAAATCAGCCCCATAGTTGTTCGAGCTCATGCCTGAACCTTGTCCTGATGTCCTCAAGGACTGCTCAATATCCTTAGCGCGGTTCACAAGCATATCAATATCCTTACCTCTCAAGATCATCCGAAACCAACTCCGAGGCATATTGACTCAAGCAAACAAATTTTACCTCATATTCAGCCACATACACGCCACCCTGTACCAAGGCCATAAACTCACATTTCCTCGCATCCAGATACTGAGGAGCAAGATATTTCTTCTTGAAAGCTCTTCGAAAGAACTCCCAAGTTACATCCGTCTCTGGAACATTAGCAATTGTGGTCACCCACCAATGATAAGCATCGCCATGCAACAATGACACGGTACACCCTAGTTTGCGCTCATCATTACAACCCATATGATTTAGAATACTAATCGTACTCTCCAGCCATCTTTCGACTGCCTCAGGACTTAAACCCCAAAACTCAACACCTCCCAAACTACAGAGACGCTATAAGGGTAACCCTGGGTTAACTGCCACAGCAGGTGTCGGTGCCTGCGCATGCACCCTAGCCATTGCCGCTTGAAAAGCTCTAGTTATTTCATGAACTAATGGAGTTAAATCACCAAATATTGGCACTTGATGAGCCTGGGGTACTCCACCAGCCCCAACATCGATAGGCGAACCAACAGAGGAAAAAGAGGTAAAATGTTAGAGGGATTCTCTTCCTCAATGTTATTTCGCCCAATTTTGGCATTACCAGCCATTAAACGTGTCTCACTTCGAGCTATGCTAACGAAAGCATCAAAACACATTAAATTTAGGCTAACATAAGGCAAAGGATCGAAGACCATCTTATAAAACATTTTAAAACCTCGGTAATAGGCAATGTGTTCCCAATTCATACCCCAACATGATCTAAATCAAATACCGTACATATCCACAATCATCGTGCATAACAAACAATGATATACAATCAACAACAATATCCCAACCTTTCGTAACCTAGCTCTGATACCAACAAATAAACCCCCTCGACCTGGCCTAGACGCCCGACTGGACCGAAAGAACTACATTAGGTTTGTCGAAGCAAACTGGGGAAAGGTTATGAAAATTTGGTCCATTTTTTCCTTTTATATTGTCTAGATGCAAATTATTAATCTTACATGTACATACTCGCAGCAGGTGTGTTTTCGAAGAAAACGAATCACAGAAAGGCAACCAATCGCATCACAATTATAGGACCAAAATTGAAATTAAGGTTACCAATCCTCGATTAGTCAGGTTACTTCCTCACATGACAAAAATTAGCTCAAAAATATAATCCATACTCATTCAATTGCATCATCAACATTCAGGAACTAAAATGAAAGAAAACATAACTGCATATCCATGACATTAACCAAAATAACGGCCACACATATTGATACGCTACCAACCGTATCGATATGGTACCCTAAACCAACAGCCCTCATTTTGGTACACTAAGTACCGTACCGGTACTCCTAACTGAAATTAACGACCAGTTTTAAAATCACTCAGCAACCGTATCAGTATGCCTTGTGGGTGTTTTGGTACGCGAGTTTTGATTGAAAGAGGCAATTTCCAGTTGCAATGAACTATACCGATACACTGTGCCCGTACCGAAATACCTGATCTATTCATGCCTAGCTGTACCAATATGGTCCCCAGCGTATCAGTACGCCTAAGCCTGTAATTTCATTTTAGCTAGTTTTTCACACAAATCTAGATGCATTTAGGTCCTAGCAACTTGCATAAGTGCATCTAAGCATCCAACAATACATTTGTCAACACTTGCACCAAGATTTAGCAACCATACAAGCTTGAGCCACCAAAAGGGTTAATCTAGAGGCATGCTCCCCAAAACACTGCACCAAACATACAAAAAGGCTCAAATAAACATTTACCAGCACAAGCATCATACCAGCATCACTTTAATACCTTACTCAACATGTTAAGCTCATTAACGCATGCCATCCATGTAAAACCATCTAGGTGCATACCTAGGCAACCACATAACATCAACAATAGGTAACGATGCGCAAAGCGCATAACATCAATCACACACCAAAATCATAGAATACTGTAACCCCCTCGACCTGGCCTAGTCGCAAAACTGAACCGAGCAAGCTACATTAGGTTTACCGAAGTAAACCAAGAAGATGAAACCTAAAATGCACCCATTTTTTATTATTATCATGTCTAGATGCATTATTATTGTCCTACATGTACATACTGTTCACAGGTGAGAACTCATCTCAATTGGGCATCGAATCGATATCCAATTAGACGCATAGGCAATTTAGGGACGAAATTGCAATTTCAACATTATACTGGGACCTTTCCCACTTTTAAGTTACCAACCTTTATATAAATATATTTCATGCTTACATATCAAAAATCAGCTCAAAGCAATCATCCATACTCATCTAATTGCATCCACAAGATTTAGGGACCAAAATGGAAGAAAACAAAAATTCACTTCCATGACATTAACTGAATTAACAGACAACCGTATCGATACGCGGGAAATCGTATTGATACGGTGTCTCACATAAAATTGCCCCGTTTCAATACGCCGTATACCATTTCGATACACCTAGCTAGAATAAGGTTTAGTTTAAATTTTCTTAAGACCCGTACCGATACGGTAGGAGGTGTTTCGGTACGTGGGTTATGTTTCCAAAAAGTAGTTTCCAGTAGCATAAGTCTGTACCAGTACACTAAAGCCCATATCAAAATGCCAAGCTTGTTTTTGCCTAGCCGTACCGATACTGTCCCCCGCATATCGGTACGCCTTGAACTATAATGTCATTTTTAGCTGGTTTATTATACATTCAGCCATACGAAAACATCCTAACATGCTCCTAACATACATCCACATAAATAGGGAACAATTCACCGCCAAGGTTCAATTTAAATTTTATTAACACCCGTACCGATACGATATGGAGGTATTTCGGTACGCGAGTTATATTTCCAAAAAGCAGTTTCCAGTAGAATAAGTCCATACCGGTACACTAAAGCCCGTATCAAAATGCCAAACTTGTTTTTGCCTAGTCATACCGATATACCCAAGCTCGTATCAAAACTCCAAGCATACTTTTGCCTAGACGTACTAATACGGTCCACCACGTATCGGTACGCCTGGGCCTGTAATGTCATTTTCATCTGGTTTATCATACATTCAGCCATACCAAAACATTCTAACATACATCGAACATAAATAGGGAACAAATCACAACCAAGTATCATAGATTTAACATCAATTCATGTCATCTTGCATCAAATGTAAAACTATAGGCATGCTTCCTAGAAAACCATTCAAGCAAAACACCAAACTTTATACTATCACCAAAAATAAACCATAAAGGCCATTTACAACTCAAGGGCAACCAAACAAACTTGCTCAAACAGGGAGTTCAACAAAACATCTCCCAAATAACAATGGAAACCCCATTGCCCTTATTACTTATAGTCCAATCCAAAACATACTTTGGTTACCAAGTCTTTCAAGTTGCTTCTCGCTGCCTTCCAAAACTTTAATCAACTGCATTGATGGACAAAGAGAGCATAAGCACACTAGGCTTAGTGAGGAATGCTCAAAAATGAAACACCATCAATGCATTTAAAACCATTTCTCAACAACACATTGAAATCTCATTTCAACCATTATTTAAACATTATTTAGAACATTACCATTGAAACATCATGCCTTGAAAACCATGCACTTTTCATCTTTAAAAACCAGCATATTAAACCATATGCAATGTGTATCGTTAGCAACAACAAATTCCATTGCTAGACCTCAATTTAAGCCTTCCCATGCATAACAACCATATGTAAAGCTTAAAGAGTTAACTGCAACATGTATCATTAACCAACAACAAGTTCCATTGCTAAACCTCAATTTAAGACTTCTCATGCATAACAACCATATGCAAAGCTTAAAGAGTAAACATGTATAAATCATATTATACAACATAAACTTTCCAATGATACATCAACAATTATATTGGTTCACAAGTGATCATTGACTAAGCTCCTTTACTAAAATAGTTCATCGGATACAAGGATTCAGCAAGTGTTTACCCAACACTTCATACATTCTGACCGGCAACACAAGGTTCACACACAGGAGTTTTCGGTACACATAAACCCCTCGACCGTTGTGACACCCATAGTGGAGTATTCGGCACACCACATAAACCTCTCAACAGCACTCATCGGTAGATGTATAACCCACTAATGGGAGTTTACGATACCATATAACTCTCGACCATTAGGTACTTAGATGGAGTATTCGGTACACCTTATAAAACCCCTCAACATCCAAGGTAACTTATTATAGTGCACTATCAATCCTATTGTAACACCCTTAACGTATACTCGTATACCGAATATACACTAAAGATGTTACAAAGTTATTAAGGAAACTTTACTTGAAATTAAATTTACCAAACTTCATCTTGTTGTTTAACCATTTCTCGGTTTAAATTGAAAACTACATCAATCTATAGCAGCTTGTTTTGACCCTGAATTATTTTATGAAATTTATAGAAATGTTATTTAAATAAAAATATTATTAAGGATAAAAAACTAGGTACCCTGCCTAGACCATTTATTGATTTTAAAATTATTACACGATTAGGGTTAAACAATATTTAACTATGTCATAAATCATAATTATTTGTAATAAACCATATTTTAAGTCCATACATTCGTAATAATACGTAAACACATTATAAACTTAAGTTTACAAAACAGTTATACTATAAACTTACATACATTCGAGTACATGCCACTAGACATCAAAATTATAACTTAAAATGTAAATACCATGAACTACTATTATAACTTGATTTTAAAAAAAATACTGCTCCTTCCCGCTACTTTACTTTAGAAAACCTACGTGTGAAATAAACACACGCTAAGTACGAACTTAGTGAGGCATAATTTCATTTAACAAACATAAAGTGAAATAATATTTATCATATGATATCATATCAAGATCTCTACCTAAGATAGGATAGTACTATTAAGGTTTCCATAATCACTAGATTTTCATGTGCATGTCATAAGTTCCTAACTTACTCGTGGTTCCAATACTCTATCATCATAAAATAAGTCATATATATAATATGTTTCGTATACGTAACATAATTCACATACATGGTATAATTCACCTAAGTAACATGATACACATCATGACATGATTCATATACATGACATAGTTCATATACGTAACATGATTCATATTCATGGCATGATCCATTTATATAACATGATTCTTATACATGGCATATTTCATTTGCATGGCATGATTCTCATACGTGGCATATTTCATTTGCATGACATGATTCATATACATGAAATGATTCAATTACATAACATATTTCATATACGTGACATGATTCATTTATCATTGCCCAAAGTACACTATATGAGACTGAGGTATGCGAGTCATCTTGACATGACACAGTAGTGTCTAACGTGAACGTGAAGATGAGTACGTACTCGGGGACGCTCTTTGCTCCCCATAAACATGAAGCACCTCGACAGTGCACTCGGGCACAGTGGGCGTGAATCCCCAGGGTGAGGGTGCATGTGACACAATCATTTTGTCACAATATCTTTTTGATAACATGAACATGAGGGTGCATCTGCTAAGGACTCTATGGCATGCCAACTATATCCTGAACTCTCATACATAATACTTTGGCATTTCTTTTCATCAATCCATTATCATGATCAATCATATAAATAATTATTCATATGGCATGCTTCATCATATATAAATATATTCATTGCAACATATATCAACATATATACATATCATATAGTACTATTTATAGTTAAGGTTGACTAGCTGATAGTCTTCCTTTTTTATAAATTAAACATGTAAGTGCACTCACCTCTTTTAATGCAGTACAGCCTCACTAAGACTTACTCATGATTCTTATCCTTCTTTTTGTCACTTGGATCTCCTTCATTTTCTTTTAAAATTGTATAAAACCAATCGACATATAATCACCATTCTTGTGTTCAATTTAAATATAATACTACTAATTTAATTCTTGAAAATGACATTTGAATATAAATTTTTTCTGAAAATTTTCCTCAATACTTTACTAAATGCCGAATTAGTCCCTAGGTCTTTAGTGACCAATTTGGACATTAAACAATTGTTCAAACCCGTGTTTGAACAATTTCCATAATTATTTATTTATTTTGGACTATTTCCTTTTTAGTCCTTCAACTTTATAAAAGTGACATTTTAGTCACTATATTGATTATGTAAATTAAATTAATGTACAATTAAACCTTTCACTTAATTCTAACATCCTTATACATTTTCCTTTAACTTCCAAACTTTATTCAATTTAGTCCTTAATCAATCTTTCTTTTTGAATTTGGTCCCTTATGTTTCCTTTCTTGACACTTCAATCCTTCAACTTTCATAACATGCTTAAATCTTCAATTCTATCAATTTTCCATAAATTCAAGACCAATCCCTAACTTTTGCTAAATTACCAAATTAGTCCTTGAATTTCCAAAAAAATTTCATTTTGGTCCCTAATGACCAAATCAAGCTATTTTCACCATAGTTCAATGATTCCCATACTAAAATAAAATTCACAATAATTTCCCCTAAATTTTCCAAAATTTTGAAATAGCCCCTAATTTATAACTTGGGGAAATTATTCAACATATCATCAAAATAGGTCTTTTAACATCATAATTCAATCAATTTCAGGGGTTAAAATCCCCAAATTTTAGGGTTAGATTTTAAAATCTCTAACATGGAATTTATCAAATCTCAACCTTAATTCCATGTTTAAATCATCAATTCAAAATCTACTAGTCTAATTCCATCATCAACTTCAATTTCCACAATCAATCTTCATCCATAACATAACTCATACTTGACTTTTATCATGCAAAAATACTATCAAATTGAAGATAATCAAGTGTAGAACAATTTACCTAAATAAACTTTGCTTGAATTTGTCTTGATTTCTTCAAAATTTGGCTTGAAAGTTTGAAACTTCTTCCTCCTTATTTTTTCTGAATTCGAAAAGCCCTTTGAGTAGAGAAGATGATTTTTTATCATCTTTTGATCTATTTATTCCAAATGTCATATTAAATGAATTTAAAATTCATTTAATTAGTGTAATTACCATTTTGCCCTTTTATTATAATGACCATGATTCAATCTCATAAAAATCAATGGCTAAGATTTAATCCATGTGTAAATCTTCTTCCAAAATTGCCCTCAAAGTTCCAAAATATTTCAAAAATGCCATCCATGGAAACTGTCCAATTTGCCCTCCAACTAGACTTTATTTACTAACAAGGCTTGAAAATTACCATTCTATCACCATCTAACTAAATCTAGTTAGAATCCAACCAAATGTAATAAAATATTCATAAAATAATATTTTATGAATTTTCCATAATTTTTTGGAACTGTCTTTAAAATTTCAATTCGATCTGATATATTGATAATTACCAGAAAATTTTATCGGATACATTTCCTCTTAGAAATCTTATCTCCACAATACATTACGAATATTGTTGACTTAAACTGAGTCCTTTTTATCAGTCAAAATATTGAATATGGGACCTTCCCAATAGGTCACCCATCCTTGTGCTACTCTGATTTGAGCACGCTTAACAATTTTTTTATTCGATCCAAATTCGAATAATGTAAGCCTTGTATGAAAAATTTGAGTAACACCGAAATGCCACTCTTGGGGGTGAACTATTTATTTACGGGGTTAACTTACATAACTTTTGGAAATTACACTTTGATCCCTAAACTTTTCCAAAGTTCACATTTTAACAGCTAAACTTTCAAAAATTACAATTTGGTCACTAGTCCAAAAATTGGGATATTACACCTATGGCCTGCCAACTATATCCGATAACAATTTTAAAACCACATCACTTGCCAATACAAGCATAAAACCAAACCATTTTCAAAGCAACAACCATGCTTTAAACCACAAGTATAAATCATATACTTACAAGGATCACTTACCATGTGCATCCTTTAGCATCTCACGCTCAAAAACAGTATCTTAAATACTTCAAAACATGCTTAAACAGTAGGTAACATGTAATCCAAAATAAGTGCATAAAACCATTTCAATCTAGCATGACGGAGAGAGAAAAGCCATATTTACTTACTTCCGAGTTTAACAAGCATTTCAAGCTAAGTTTAAACCCCCATAAACCACCTTTAAAATACTCCAAAGATGGAACCCACGTTCTCACAAACCGATATGCAAAACCTCGATTTGTCGACGCAAAAACAAGCGTCCGAAGCCTCCAAAGCTTCACTGATCACTTCCAGATCCATCTCCCCTGTTTTAACCACATTACAACAGAGGATTAATGCATCTCAAAGCATTCAAAACAATGCAACAATAAATCCACAGGGACTTCACAATCTTCTCACAATTACCCAACTACAACAACCAAAAACATCATCTAATCCTTTCTAAACACAACCCAGCCACAATCTAACAATATATACCTTCAATATCATCAATTAACAATTAAAAATAGGATTATTTCATCCAAACACCTCCAGCAACTAAACAACCACCATAACATCAGAAAAACACCAATCTAACAACCTAAACAATTAGAGATTCAAGAGTTTCGGGATTTCATTATTAAAATCAACTTAACAACATTATAATACATCTAAAATATGTTGAAAATCAATCCTCAACACTGGAAAAAACATATCCAATTGTTAATTCAATTAATTTCACCCAATTAAATCAATTAATTCAATATAAATACACAAAAAAATCAGATTATAAGCTATAAATCAAGGATCAAACACTTGGGAATATCAATAAAGAACCATTCAATAGAGGAGAACACGGACCTTACCCCTATGGTGTGATTTCTCCCTCAATTGGCTTGTTTAAAGCTAGGAAAACACAAGATTTCAAAGAGGTTTTGTAAATGAAAGTTAAATAATCAATTGTAGATCAAGAATCTAAGTAAAATTGTTCCCTCACCTCTGGTTTTTGATGAAAACTTGAGTGTTTGGCAGAAAAGAAGTGGAGAGGAAACTTGAGAGAAAAGTTATGTCAATTTTCATTAAAACCAAATAACTAACTTTAATATCTAAAATCTCTTTTTATTATCCTTTAAAACACATGTTAAAATGATTTAATTGAAGGCAGAAATGATTTTCATTAAAACCAGCAAAAACTTGGTAAAATAGCTCCTTAAGGATTCTAAGAATTTGACCCTTTTCATTTTAGTCACCTTTAAAACTAGTTTTCAAAATTGCATTTTGGTCACTAACCAAAATGTCACACCTCCAAACCTTATTTTCCAAAATTGATTTCACCAATATTAATCATATATTAAAAGATGATATTTAACCATTTTTCATATTTTTATCTTACCGAAAAATATACAGTCCCAAATCTGACTCGAATCTCTAACCCGGCCCACCGAATTGTCTAATAAGCCTCAAAACCGCTAGGCCCAAAACCGAGGTGTTACAATTACACATAATTAAACTAGGGAAATCTGAAGCCGTCTCATCAAATCGAGGATTCATCCAGGCCGATCGTTCTTCAAGCCATCTCGACCGTTAGATCAGATCTGATCTAACGGCCGAGAACACGTCTGGCCGCTGGCATAATATCCATACCGCCACCGCGCCGATATTCAGTCCCCATGTTCAGAACATGCCCAAGATAACAAGCAAAATTGTCAGTTCATTTCAGATCTGAAAAAGCAAGATGCAACTTGCAACAAAACGAAAACAATAATATATATGAAACGGGAACTTTTGTAACGGGGATAATAACAGATAAGAGAGAGTAGTATCAAAAAAAAGAGAGAACAGAGATCTTGTAAAAACCAAAAATTGTAACCAGTCAAGTGAATCAAAAGGTCCATTGGTAAACACTTGTCTCTTTTTCTTACTTGTTTTCTTTACATGCATATACGAAAGAAAAAACAGAAACAAAAAGAAAAGAAGTCTTACCGTCGCCGTTCGTGGGTCTCCCTTCCTCAGTGACAAGCCTTTCGGCTTCCCCAAGCCAGAGATGGTGAACTGAAGGAAGGGGAAGGCCCCTGGTAGTTTTGTTTTAGGTTAAAAACTTTTTTTTCGCTTCGTATTTTCTAGATCTAGGGCAAACACGGGTGTATCCTCTGAATCTAACCACGGATTCATGTTGAGGATGAAAAGGGGGTTATTTTGGTGTATTTTGGAGGCCTGCCGACGCCGGTTAGCGGCCGGCCGCCGGATTCTGGGTTTTATAAGAACATTTGAGAGAAAAAAATAAGGCTGGGATATGAAATCAGAAAAATGAACGAATGGCCAAAAATTTGGTTTCGGCCTAAAAAGAGGGTTTATATAGTGTTTTTATTTTGCTAAATGGGTAAATTACACACTTAATCCCACCGCATTTTCAATATTTTCATTTTTGTCTTGCCGCATGGTATAATCACAATCCCAGTCCCCCTGATATTTCAAAAGGTTACAATCTAGTCCCTAAATTACACCGAATCAGTTTCTGAATGGTAAAATTACACCCTTAACCATCCCGCATTTTTTAATTTTTCATTTTGGGTCTGCCCCTTGGTCTAATTACAATTCTGGTCCTTTTAGGTTTTGTTTGTTTCGCAATTTCGTCCCTAAATTACATATTATTGTTCTTTAATTTCTGCCACTAACTTTTGTTTTTCTTTCATTTCAGTCATGTATTCTTTGTAAATATTCATGTTCGTATTATAATCGTATATATTGATATCCTATTATTTTATTTTATGTCCCTCACATATGACTCGTATTTTATGTTTATAGGTATATATGTGTTAAGCTTATGATAGTCATGTTTTTTATCCGGTTATTCAGTATTAAAGCATGTTATGTTCTATTTGACTCAGTAAAAACAGCATGTTATTGTATTTTTTTATACGTATTGTATGTTTTCTTGGCTTTTAGGTTACGTGTTAGTGTGTCTTCTTTTACGTATAATATATTGTTCATATATGTTGAAATATGTTTTATTAATAGCATGTATGTCTTTTTTAAATATTTGTTCGTCTATATACTTAATTATTCCTACCTTGTTATTCTGTTCTGTTAAAGTTGTTATTATCTATTATTTAGAATAATATGTATATATGCATGTTTTAGTCTAGAATATCATCTATGTTAGATTAATATTACATTATGTCAATATTTATTACATTTAAATATTTTGCCATGTTTTATATTTTTGCCACTAAGATTGCATATGATTTATAACTTGTTAATGCGGTGTCCTTTTATCCGAGCGTAAACGGGGCCAGTATCAAGCGTAGTGATAGTGGTTGGGCGTTTATTCTCGGATAACGGGACCCTTAAAATTAATTCGCAATTATGACAGAATTTTAAAATAATCGTCACTTTAATCCGGAAAATCCAATATTAATAAAGCGGTAATTATTAAAGTACCAATTTTGGGCGGTGTGGGGGTGCTAATCCTTCCCCATCCGTAACCGACTCCCGAACCCTGTCTTTTTGAATCTCTGGTTTCATGGTGTCCGGCCTACCTAAGTGGCCGGTGGTGACTCCATTTTTTAATGCGGTTTTTTAAAAAATCCCACGGAACAAATATTTTATATCCAAAAGAGTCACAAACACCTCTCAACATCCTTCGAAAATCCACGTTCTTATTTAGCGATTTTTAAAAAGAAAAAGACATCGCTACAGATGGCGACTCCGCTGGGGACAATTTTTTGTTTTTCAAAAACAAATGAGAGTCAAGCTTTTAAAATAATTACTGCTTTACTAATATTGAAAGTTTCGGATTAAAGTGATTATTAAATTAACATTCGGTCATAATTGCGCGTTTATTTTAACGCATTTAAAATATGGCATATAAACCCGTCTTTTTAAGTGGGGGAAAACGCTAATGCTTTCGTGGAGATATCGTTCTCCCGTATGGGCCTAGCAAGTACCTTCGGGGCTCGAGTACCTTATGCTTTCGTAAGGATATCGTTCCTTCGTAGGGGCATAAGCGAATGGGTCCCCCTGAATTGAACTCGGTTGAAATGAGCCTATAATGGGTGATGATCGGGGGCCTTGCTACTCTTAGTAGAGGACAGCGAGGACAATTCGGGTACCTCCTAGAACCAAAACTGCATGTAGAGAACACATAGAAACCTACCCTGTTAGAGCCATACGGATAACCTAGGTGTCTTAGATGGAATGTAAATAGGATTGCCTTGTTTGCTTATCGCATATAATTTGCCCTTTTATTACGTACTTATCATTTTTGTCCGGTACTGACTTGTTTTCTTTTGCTTTGTTTTTGCATATCATTGCATTCGCATTAGTGTGTGGGGCATTGATTCCCGAGTGATTTCTCCCATAATAGAAGATTATTCATGATGGACCAAAGGTTCTTTGACCTGAAAGAAGGGGGTCCAATTCCAGAGTTCCATCCCGAGACTAGACCGGTGACAGCCGAAGAAGAACCATTCAAGGACACCAGAACAGATTCGGTAAGCAGCGTCAATCCTGGTGACAAACAAGACGAAATACAAGAACTAAAGAAGCAGATGTCCGAGATGATGGACCGGATGAATGCCATGATAAAATGCAAGCAGCATGTCGAACTCAGAAAAGATTCGGTCGGGGAGCAGAATGTGGAACAAAATGGTCAGAATGTCAAAATAGATAATACCATTAAATATGACAAATCGAATCCCTTTGTGATCAATCTCAAGAAGCAGACAAGTAGCATATATGGGGAAGATACCCAGGGAACAGAGGCAAAACCAGGGGAAGTTCGAGAATCTAATGACATCAGAAGACATTATCCTATACCCATGAGATACGCCGAGTTACTTCCGTTGCTTGTCGAAAGAAACCTTATCATACCAATGAAGTCCGTACCAAGAAAAACCTCCGTATCCGAAAGATTACAACGATCGTGTGCAGTGCAGCTACCACATAGGCGATTCGAGTCATCACACTGAAAATTGTAGGGCCTCAAGGACAGAGTTCAAGATCTTATCAGAATGGGAATTTTGGGTTTCGAAGACAGACAACCCCGATTCTTCAGCCAGCCAGCCGTTGCCCGAGGGGCAAAGTCGAAGAAGGAACAATACCCAGCCCAAGGTTCAGGTAACACAGAAGTAGGTCATTCAAGCGGGATAAAGTTAGGAGTCAATAATAAAAGCGTCTCAGAAGATGAACTTGCACACAAGCGCGACCAGCTCGAGTATGAGAGGCACAATCTGAGCATGAAATCAAAGAATGTACAAGACGAGTACCAGAAGCTGCACTTTGAATTCAAGAGTTTTGGTCTGGGTGACACCGCGGAAGAGTGGGTCAATGGTATGATTCAGCTGAGGAACGGTTCAGAACGCTGGAAATAGAAATGCAAGAATAGTAAGAATAAAATCAGATCATTATCAAAGAAGCTGGAAGAAGCTGAGGGCCAACGCGACTTTATCCAAAATGAGTTGGAAAGCAGTCTGGCCATGGAAGATATCCTGAAATCAAGTCTGCACCAGGAAAGGAATGAATCACAAGCCTTCCATATGGAAAACGCAGCACTCAAAGAACAGATAGTGAGGCTCGAGACTGCTTTACATACCAGTGAGATTCGTGCTGGGGCAATGACCGTCAAGCTACAAAAGGCCGAGCAAACAATACGGGAGAAAGATCAGGACATGAAGATGGTTATGACTCAAGCCCAACAAGTAGCTCAACAGGTAGCAGATTTAGCCGATGCAGCAGCACCAATAAGCCAGAATATGGATCCAGCATTGGACCGCGAAGGAAAGCTGACAGGACTGTTGAACGAGGTCAAGACATTAGGTGCCAGGGCTCACCGATATCTGTAAAACCCTAATACCAGATGTAATGAAACCTTTTAGTCTGAATGAAAGATGTTCTATATGGACAAATCACTTGCGGAATCAATGCTTTATTGCATTCATGCATTGCATTCGCATCACATTTTATTGTTTTATCATCACATGGCACTTCATCATTTAATACATAGGGTTCGATGGTAGAATTAATCGGAAAATGGAACAAATTGAACAGTCGAGGCTTGACCAGTTAGAAGAAAAAATCGAGAAAGAGCTTAAGAAGAAAGAGAAGATAAATGTCTTCAATACATAAGGTTCCCGTATTTGCGCAGTATGACGGAACCAGCTGCCCGAAGATTCACTTAACCATGTTTTGTAGAAAAATGGAAGGATACATGAAGAACGAAGAATTGTTGATCCACCATTTCCATGATAGCGTGACGGGACCAGCAGTAGTGTGGTATAACCGTTTGAACAGAAACCAAGTTAGGTCATGGGGTGACCTCGCTAATGCCTTCTTGGATCAATACAAATATGCTTTGGATTTAGCACCCTGTCGATAGTTTCTTCAGAATGAGAAAATGAGGCCAAATGAAAGCTTCAGGGAATATGCATTAAGGTGGCGATGTCTGGCGACCCAAGTCCAGCCCCTATTGCGGAAGAAGAGTTGACTCCCCTATTTCATGCAACGCTTCCTCTCCCTTTTTTGATGTGATGTTGGAGAAATCGAGAAGCGGATTCGAAGATTTCATGACAATTGGAGAAAGAATAGAATATGCAATCAAAGAAGGAAAATTGGGGTCTAAGTCTAGGGACCGAATCGAAGATAAGATAGATAAGGATGGAGACGTAAATGAGTGTCATCTCCAGGGTTCGCGTGGCCGTAAAAGAAGGAGACAGACTGACAAATCGGGGTCATCAAGGAAAATTCCTCGGACGAGCGCAAATTTGGAAGTGTTTGGAATATCTATCTCAGACATTTGGCCTCATCTGGTAGAGGGTCACTATCTTGTTCCTAGGCCGATGAAGAGTGCACCTGATCTGTGTGCCCATAGTTTTGACTCGAGTAGGACATGCGAATTCCATATGGGGGCACCAGGGCATCCCACCAGAAAATGTAGACCTTTACTGGAGGAAATGAAGAAGCTGGTCAATGATGGAACCCTGACACAAGAGCTGATCAAGCAGTGGGAGACCAAGGATGAGAAGCAAATCTACATAGTGCTGAAGAAGCCATAGATGTCTCTACATTAAATACCTTCTTGAAGTAATACAAGGGATCAACTCTATGTGGCCCCCATGTGGCAAAGATCTTTTGTGATGAAGAATGTTTGTTGATTTTTATTTTCAATAAAGGACACATTTCGCTTAACATATAATGTTTTTGAAAGCACATAGATATTTTCTCGTCGTTGTAGGACACTAGATATCAATTGCAAGATGTGACATTAGATAGATGTCGTGACAACGATGATGTGTGATCTTCCCCACCGGACTCTGGTCAGCAAAGCGAGATTATTACTCTTTCGATGCTATTCAAGGACGAAAAAGCTCTAAATGTCAACCATGTAGAGTTGCTTGAAATTGAAACTCTAGGCATAATCTTCTAGGTAGTAAAGAAGAAACAAAACAAAAAAGGAAGAGAAAAAGAGAAGAAAGAAAAAGAAATGAAAATGAGAAAATAATAATAAAAAGTACTCCTATGTTCGAAACCTGGTAATAGGCTTGTTTGGATAAGAGTATGGAAATTTTGGGGCACTCCGCTGAAGCGATAGGGTGGAGATATATCATCCAATTCAAGAAACCTTAGCTTCATGAGTGATGGTAATATTTTCAAATCGTGACTATGCCGAGTAACTTGGGGCAGTGTTGTTTGCTCCATCGTTGTCCTCAAGACAAAGGACTGTGACGAATTGATTTCCTCAAATAAAAAGAAAAGAAAAGAAAATAGGCGATACCATGGGAAAAATTAAGACTCGCACCACCCAGAACTTTATTCCTAGAGTAATATTTCTGCGCTCGAGTGGTTATACAAGCCTACCCTTTTGAGGGCGGAGTAGATAATGAGAATTGAGAAAGAGTAGCACTCTGCAGCAACGCGGTAATCATGAGGATGAACCGAGTCACCAGGGAAGATTTCACATCTTTGGAATTACCAAGTGGTTGAATCTAAGCCACTCTTGCACATGATATCCAGAGCTCCTATGATGTGTTTTCAAAATCTTGTATGTTAATCTAAATGATACCCTTCAGTGGAACACTAATTAGCAAATTGACAAGTTAAAGCAACAAAAATTTCCATGTATTACTTCAGGGGTAAGATCCAGAACACAAGGAGGCGGATACTATTGAAGCCCCTAACCAGAAATGCCTCACAACGCATAGAATGAAGATGATAACAGAGGCATAGGTGTCAGACAGCTCAAGAACAAGAAGCGAATTCCAGCCATGATGCCTTGTTTGGTTCAAGAAAATGAAGGACGAAACAGAACGAGAATGAGCTTACAAAGTGAGGGAACGGTAAAAAAGTAAACATTGAGTCTCCAAAGAATTAAAGCACAAAGATCGATGAATGGTGTCCGTCAAGAGGCAACAAGAAGATTGAGGTTAAGAAGCATTTCGCTCACCACGATGACGAAATTAACAAATATTCAGAATATTGGGTCAAAAGAACTGGAAGATAGCCGAGCACGATCGAATGGGGCAATACAGAACAGAAAGAATAGTAAGAATCTCTGCACACGCATGATATAATGTTTATCAGTGAAGCAGACAGAAATCCTGAAGAAGAAAGGCGGGTGATCATGCAAACGAACAAGAGCAGATGCCCATTGAGCAAAATTTGACAGAAATGAAGATCAAAATTGAGCATACCGCAAAAGGAAAGGAAATAGAGAAATCAGAAGAATGACTTTTCAGGACATAAGATTAACAAAGAAAAAAGAAAAAGAGGAGAAAGAAATCATAACATTACATGCATCATATAGATATGGGCATGTCAATTTTGCTTGTTCCTAAACAGGTATTTGAAGAATTATCGAAGAATTTACCAAAGTCCATAAAACAACAGCCATGTCGGCGTCAGATCCAGATATTAAATCTTTCGGGTCATCGGTAAGTCCTTCGGGCACGATGTTAAATCCTTCAGGTCATCAGTAAGTCTTTCGAGCGTGGTGTTAAATCCTTCGGGTCATCAGTAAGTCCCGGGCATGATGTGACAAAGATATCGCGTGAGTCCCCATAAAACAATAGCCATGTCGGCGTCAGATCCAGATATTAAATCCTTCGGGTCATCAGTAAGTCCTTTGGGCATGATGTTAAGTCCTTCGGGTCATCAGTAAGTCTTTCGAGTGTGGTGTTAAATACTTCGGGTCATCAGTAAGTCCTTCGGGCATGATGTGGCAGCATATCAGCGTGAGTCCCCATAAAACAACAGCCATGTCGTTGTCAGATCCAGATATTAAATCCTTCGGGTCATCGGTAAGTCCTTTGGGCACGATGTTAAGTCCTTCGGGCCATCAGTAAGTCTTTTGAGCGTGGTGTTAAATCCTTCGGGTCATCAGTAAGTCCTTCGGGCATGATGTGGCAGCATATCAGCGTGAGTCCCTATAAAACAACAGCCACGTCGGCGTCAGATCCAGATATTAAATCCTCCGGGTCATCGGTAAGTCGCCGGGCACGATGTTAAGTCCCGGGCCATCGGTAAGTCTTTCGAGCATGGTGTAAATCCCGGGTCATCGGTAAGTCCCGGGCATGATGTGGCAGCATATCGGCATGAGTCCCCATAAAACAACAGCCATGTCGGCGTCGATCCAGATATTAAATCCCGGGTCATCGGTAAGTCCGCCGGGCACGATGTTAAATCCTTCGGGTCATCAGTAAGTCTTTCGAGCGTTGTGTTAAATCCTTCGGGTCATCAATAAGTCCTTCGGGCATGATGTGGCAGCATATCGGCGTGAGTCCCCATAAAACAACAGCCATGTCGGCGTCGATCCGATATTAAATCCTTTGGGTCATCGGTAAGTCCCGGGCACGATGTTAAGTCGCCGGGCCATCAGCAAGTCTTTCGAGCATGATGATAAATCCTTCGGGTCATTAGTAAGTCCTTCGGGCATGATGCAGCAGTCTTAGTAGCGTAGGTCCAAAAATGGCAACAGCCTCGTAAAAAAAAAGGACCTGCATTTTCAAGCCCCAGTGAAAGGTTCCATAGAGAGAGAACCCTAAATCTAAAATCTCAAAAAGAACTCCAAGCTTTTATATAGGTTTTATATAGGAGAAACCAGCGTTGAAGGCGAATAGTTCTATATGGGAAGAACTCCAAGCTTTACAGTCTCGAAGTGAAGGCTTCTATATAAGAAGAGCCTGTAGCTCCAAGATCGGAAGGTGACGAAGCTCTATATAGGAAGAACTTTCGAGCCTGAAGATTCAGCGAAGGAAGAGCGGAGATATCCAAAAGAACACGTTTTCCAAAGCTACAAATAGGGAAGTCTGATAAAAATGAGTGCTTATTAATCTTTGCTTTGTTTCCCATTCCATGAGAACAAGCAAAGAGGGGCAACTGTAATCACTCATTTTTTACCTGTAAATACATATTAGTGTTGCATGTATGTTTATTATATTATATGTTTATTATATGCATGAATGTTACTAATATAATATAAGATGGTGTATGCATGTATATTATAAGCTATGTATGTATACATATTAAGGGTGTATGTGTGTCGCGTGTGTATTTAAGCAAGACACAAGCATAGCTAAAGTATGGTCATACTTGTTTTGTACTCCCCTATTTGGTGGCACTTAGTTGTATATAATGTCTGGTGCATGCATTTTGAACACTTGAACTTGTATATGTATACATGTCTTAAATGGGCCTATCTTGTTATGAACTTGGTGGTTAATGTAAATTGAGTAATGAACTATAATTCTATGTAATGGAAATGTATCTTGCTGCTTATATAAGTATTGATATGTGTCTAATGAATGTTCAAACTAATTGACCTAGACTATTATGTTATTCGAATATCTTGTGAAAGAATATAGTCTCTTGTGTAAACATACCTTGTTGTAGTATTTTTATAAGTTGAATGGTAAGTTGGCATATGCTTTCTTGGAATCAAGGTATGTGCAATGGATCATGATTAGTAAGTTATGCTTGAAATGTTAATGTAATCAAGTTAATGAACAATGAAATGAAATGGAAACATGATTGCTCTTAGGATATTCGAATGATAGTTGTAAGATGATATTAACCTTGATAGATCAATTGTTTCGAAACTTATTATGTCTTGAATGATGATTGTATGATAATGTTAATTGAAATTTTTGGTAGCCTATAATGTATGTAAATAAGATTGTTTACAGGTTAAGACATGAATGATTTGATTGCTTATGTGTTAAGTAATGTTTGTTGGTTACTTGCTAGTTAAGTAACTCAACTAATAGGGACGAGTTAGCCTATTCTTGCTTGTTCATGCTTGTATTGTTCAATGGTAACACTCCTGAACCGGTTTCCTACCAACCCGGGTAAGGAGTGTTACAGAGAATATTCGACAATATCCTAAAGGTGGATAGATATTGCAGCGCAAGTGCAACCTCCCATTCTAGAGAGCGAAATTACTCGCATTTTCGTGGATACCCTTCAAGGACCATTATATGAGAAAATGATCCCCAACGTATCTCTAAGTTTTGACAAGTTTGAAAATACGTCAGAATCAATTGAGGCTACATTCAGAAGTGGCAAGCTCAAAACTGGCGAAAGTTTGCAGAGATTTTAGAAGAGAAAAGAAAATAAAGTCAGCAACGTAAGTACCTACATCCCTCACAATGTCATGATCACACCAAACCTGGCAGTAACAACTTCCTAGGGACCCAACAAAAAGGATACCAAAGGAAAGAAAGAAGAGACCTTTACTCCCATACCGATGACTTATGGTGAATTGTACTCCAAGCTAGTGGAGGCTGATTTGGTTTGCCCTTATCATATCACTCCAATGCAACCCTCGTACCCTTCGTGGTATGAACCCAAGGCTCAATGCGAATACCATGTAGGAATCACCGGACACTACATCAATAATTGTAAGGCATTTAAGAGGGTGGTTCAAAACTTAATTAACAAGGGAGTGCTAAAAATTGATTCCTCGAGTGTAGTAGCTAACTCTTTGCCGGGTCATGGTGACAAGGGAGTCAATGCTATTGAACCAGAGTACCATAGGAGGGTGTGGAAAAAGGTGGATGAACTCAAGTCCCCTTTGAGCTGGGTATACAAACAACTGCAGGGAGCCGGGCTGATCACACAAAATGAGAAGAGTGGCAGTAATGATGGAAAAGAATTTTGTGAATATCATCAGGAAGAAGGACACACGGTACAACTCTACATGGAATTTAGATAGTTAGTTAAGAAAATGATGGATAATAAGGAGGATTGAAGAATTGAAGAATTCAGGAAAAGGAAAATTAGAACCCGAGGGCAGGATTTTGCGGTGCATCAAAACTCCATCTTATTATTAATCATTTCCAAGTCTTTTTGTTGATATCATCTACTTTTTGTAAAATCTTTAGAATTAATTCTCACACTTTTGGCTCAAAAATGATAATATTTTGAAAAAGCCTATGTAATATTTACTCAAGGCAATGAAATGATGATTATTTTGTGCATTTTGTTGTTCTAGACAGTTAATTTACATTCTTCGTTTCTTTACACGTTCATTATTTTGGGATAATTTTTGTTTCCCATACATATCTGTACATAAATTTTCTAGAAACTCAAATATTGATTACAAGAATGGATTGGATTCAAGTCAAACGATCAATCCCTAGTAGCTTATGTTTAAAGGAAAGTAAATGTTACGAGGATAATGCAAATGTGAACATCTTCTATTCTATTTAGGTAGATGAGAGGAACAAAACGAGTGTTCAGGTAATGGGCAGATCCCATTGAGTGAATTCCCCTCTCAGGCATTTATTGTTTAAAATACTTGAATCGAGTGTTAACCCTAAAACTCTACCCCCTGAAGACTATTTTGATATCCATGTAGGGATGACGAGTGGTATTCCTTCACTTCCTTTTACAAATAAAAAATATATCCATTTGTTGTCCTCTTTGAGCATGATCGTTTCTTTTCATTTGAACCCAAACCAAGGATCGCCCTCACACTGGGGGCAAAAAGGACAAGGATTTTGTTTGCGAATTAAAGTCACCCAATTTGACCATATTACAAAGATAGTGCTTCGTGAATAAGTGCAAGAAATAAGGATTGATGTACTGGATACGAAGACCAGAGAAACATTTTTCGAAAGGACTGGCTGTGCCAAATTAAAAGTTTGCTAACAAGAAACTTGAAACAATGAAGATTGAAAGCACCAAGCCAGAAAGGGCAACAAATGATAATAAAAGCCTTGAATATTTGATCATATTTGAATAATAACCGCATCAAGGATGCAAGCTACATGAGAAGAGGAAATGAACTCTAAGGTGAAACCCCAAAAATAGGCAGTCTAGAGCGATCCAAGAAACAAATTAAAGAAGTTTTCATTTGAACACATTCAGATCAACAGGTACAGAAAAGATATTTCACCAAGAAAAAATGATCCTTAGTTTCATCACCCTTAAACACTTATTTTGGGCCTATATATCATTTCTTTCATAACCATGAGCCATAGCCTACATTACAAGCCTACAAAGACCATTCAGATCATATATGGATCTCTGAGTTGGATAATTTTATCTTTAGACCACATCCTGCTTATATGGGTTAACCTTTCTTCCAGGAACGTCAAACTTCGAGTGCCTGATCGACACCTAAATGAGGGAAGAATGGGGCATGGTGAGTTAGTGAGGTCAAGAGAGCCACTTAAATGGGATAGAAATTAGGTATGGAGAATGTTCCTTTCAGAAATCTAATAGCCCAGAAGGAACTTCACACGTGCATATGTCATTGCAACCCTCGCGGTCCTTTAAACATAAGCTCCATTTGGGATGAGCTTTGTCAATTCGAAACAAATGCACTCTTGCACTTAATATGTGGGTATCTAATTTTATCTCACTTTTAAAAGTTCTTTTTCCAAAATTAATTAGTTTCTCTAGCTTATCTTCATAAGTTTTTGAACTGAAACGAGCTTAAAGCATCTTTTCGCCCAAAATTTTGAAACTAGGGCTGACTATACACAATACTTTTGCCTTAAAATAAGATTTTAAAAACTCATCTTCATAATTTTTACATTAAAATGAATTCAAAGTTTTTTTACCCTAAATTTTGAAAATAGGGTTGACTTTACACAATATTTTGACATAAGTTTTTTTAAAAAAACTTATTTTCATAGTTTTTGCATTAAATGAGTTAAAAGCAGTAAGACCTTTAGTGCATGGTGTTATGATCTTTAGACCATCAGTAAGACCTCAAATGCTTGGTGATTTGGGGAAATTAGAGTTGTTCGAACATCAGTCAGACCCTTAGTGCGTGGTGATTCGGGCAATTATTAAGGCTTCTAGTGCATAACTCCAAGATTTTTGAGCCATCAGTAGGACCTTCAGTGCATGGTGATTCGGGATCGAAATAGGGAAGCATGATAAAAATGATTGCTTTTGGTCTTTGCTTTGTTCTCATTTTACAAGAATAAGCAAAGAGGAGCAGTTGTAACCACTCATTTTTGTTCGGCTATATATATAATATAGTATTATATAAAGATTTAACATTTTCTAAATATATGAATATTCGTATATGTATTATTATGTCGCATGAATGCGTATACGTGTTTATGCATGCCTAAATGAATATTACGTGTGTGTATGTGATGTATGCATATTATGTGTATGTGATGTATTGTATATTAATATTATAGTTGTTACTATTAAATGGGCTAAAGGAAACATATCATATAATAAAAAATGTATATGTACATAATAATTATATCCAGTCCCTTATTACAAAGCCCAAAACAATATTACAAAGGCCCTAGTTGGCCAAACCCATTAGCCAAAACCCTAATATCCTATCTGATTTGTGCAGCCGCCAAGGGATCTGAGCCGTTGGATCAGATCTGATCCAACGGTCCAGATCCAACCAAGAGGACATCTGGATTCCTCACGCGCGCGTGCCAACCACCACCGTGGCTGTTCCACTCTGCCACGCGCCCACGCACTCGACTACTCACCTCTCTGCCACGTGGCTGCTCGGCCGCGCCACCTTACGCTTCTGTACACCGGCTCTCAACCACCAAACATGCAAAACCAAAAACCAAGGAATAGTCAGATCAAAAGCATGGGCTTCAATATTCAAAAGTTGGATTAGGTCTTTTTTATCATTTCATGTACTACAAAATGCATCTATAAATCCAAACAGAAAATTATAACATCAGTTACCAATGATCAATAAAAAAAAAGAAAAAACTCTCAAAGTTTAAGAGGTAAAAAGAAAACAGATCTCTTTTTTTCTTTTTAATTCGAAATCTAATTAAATACAAAAAAATTAAAAGCAAAATGGGTGAGGGTTTATACCTGTTCGGACTTGGGGTTTAGGGTTTAGGGTTTAGGGTTTATACCGGTTCGTATCATTTTCCTAGATCCAGGTCGTAGCTTTGGGGTTCGATTTCTCAAAAAAATAAGGATTTCTCATTGATTTGAGCTTCTGTTTTTTAAAAAAATCCTGATTCTGACGCTATTTGACGGCGGTGCTCGGCCGAAATCCGAGAAACGCATGGCGGCGTGGGGCCGAGGTGATGAATACCGGCCAAGGTATTCATCGAATTTTTAGAGAAAAAAAAGATAAAAGGTTCTTTTTTGGTTTGGTTTCAAATGAAATAAAAAAATATAAATTATCATTTATACCAGGCCAGTTTTAAAAAAATGGCTAATTCTTATTTTTAAATCCTTCCGCATCAAAATTATTCGGCCGCAAGACACCATGTTTTCATTTCTTCCATTTCAGTCACTAGTTTCAAATGAGTTTTGCTTATTTTTAATTTCATCCTTAATTTTTGTTTTTGTTCATTTCGGTCCAAGGACCAGTGGGTAAAACTCCCCTTTTGATCCCTATCTTTTCGTAATTAATGTTACTTAATTGTTTTATTTATCTAATTTGTGCCTTTAATGTTTATTTTATTCTCTTTTAGTCCCTTTTTTTTACATGTATATTATATGCTTAATATATTTTATGATTTCATATATGTATTATAAGTATATTAGTTTACATATTATATTATTTTATTAATGCTATACTTTACATTAAATATATATATGTATGGTACAAGTATATCACATGTAATATATATCTTTATAAGTATTTTATTATATGTTATGTACATATCATCATAAATTTATAACCAATGTTTTTCCTTTTTATATATTTATATTATTCATATTATGTATCATATTATATATCACGTGTATTGTAAAATATATGATATTATATTATATACATATATTGTAGATACATGCAAATGTCTTACTTATTTTCAATCGCATATAAATTTTTATATTATATGTATTTTATATGTATTATATGTATAATTTATCATATGCTAGGCATACCATATATTATTTTAAAAATATATATGTTGTAATGTTTTTCATTTATATATGTATTTTATACGTAATATATATCATATACGTTTTTCATGTGTTGATTTTATATTTTATATGTATACATATATTATATTACAGTATATATTTTATTTACGTACATATTTTATCATGTTTATATTCATAATTAATCATCATGTTTAATAAGTTTACATATCAGATGTATTAACTGTTCAATGCAATGCTCCATTTTTTGAGGATAAACTTGGCTACCAGTCTAAGATGTAGATGGTAGTTTTCGTTTATTCTTCAAACACCGGAGCCCTTAAAATTTACTTGTGCTTATAACCAAATCTTAATTTAAAGGTCACTTTAATTTATAAAATTCAATATTAATAAAGCGGTAATTATATTTTTGATACCAATTTTTGGACGGTGTGGGGGTGCTAATCCTTCCCCATCCGTAATCGACTCCCGGACCTAAATTTTTGAATCTCTGGTTTTATTTTATGGTGCCCGGACTACCCTTTTTCCCATTTATTACTTTTAATAATTCTATTTATTTACTCCCCTCAATTTTATTTTAAAATACAAACTTTTTCAACTTTTTTTTCTTTTTCTAAACATGTCCCAAAATATTTTTCAAATACAAATTTTAGAAACATTTAAAATTTAAATTTTTAACTCCCCTATTTATTTACTCCCCTTCAATTTTATTCCAAAATACAAGGTTCCCAATTTTTTCCTTTTTTAACATTTTCCCAAAATCTTTCAAATAAAGAAGAAACTTGTAAAATTTTTAAATTTTTAAAGGGTCGCTACAATCGGTGGTCAATATGTACCTCTTCAGCTCCTTAACCAACCCATACCGGAACTGGTAGCATCGTTGTCGTTCGCCAGGAACCAGCTCAAGAGCATACTGGTTCAACCCATACAACTTAACTTGCATGCATCCGTACACTCTATCTGGCCAAGGATCCTCTCAGTGCTAGCAAACCACTCCTCTGCGACCTCAGGAGCCAAACCTCTAAACTTAGTGACACCCAACCTACATAGACGCTCTAATGGTAGCTCGGTATTAACTGCTATAGGCGCCAGTGCAGGTACTTTCACTGCAGCTATGGCAGCCTGAAAAGCTCTAGTAATCGTCTGGATTAGCAGTGTCATATCTTCAAAAACTAGTCCTTGTGGTGCCTGAGGATCACCACCCTTAACTCCACCACCAGCAGAAGGAATCGGCGGAGGAGGAGGCAACTTATCATTTTCTCCGTCTACAACACACTCCCCATGTAAGCTCTCGTCTCTCGTCTCGGTCCCATTTTGTGAAAATATAAATCTAAACCATGATAATGCAATAAAACAAAATAATTGGGCCAGGTTGTAGTAAGAATCTAAGCTTCATATGTTTCAAAACAAAACCATTTTACACTAGTAGTAATAAGGCAATGTGTCCCCAAGTTGATACTCCAAACATATTATATTTTAATCATAATAATTCAAAATCAAACACTGTACATGTCAAACAACGTATTTATGTAGCAACCATCAAACAAACAACCATAACCCACCTCTCAACAATCATAACCTGGCTCTGATACCAACAAATGTAACCCCCTTGACCTGGCTTAGACGCTAGACCAAATCGAGTGAGCTATACTGGGTTTATCGAAACAAACCCGATAAATTTCCTTAGAAAAAGGTCTATTTTTTCATTTTATCTTTTCTAAATGCTTTATTTAATCCTAAGGTGATCATGCTGGCAGCAATGAAGATTACAACACAATCGGGCGTCGAATTGACATCCAATTGCATAAATTATCCTTTTAGGGACCAATTTGTAAAATCATATATTTATAAGGTCTTATTAGGAATTTAAGTTACCAAACATTAATTATTCAGGTTTCATGCATACATGATAAATTTCAACTTAAAATAATCATTCAGACTCATTTAATTGCAAGAGTAAGAAATATGGACTAAATTGCAAAGAATCAAGCTTAAGCAAGCATTTTAATAGAATTTACTAATTGCGTATCGGTACACTGGCACCCCGTATCGATACGGGTATAATTTCCAAAGGCATACCGATACGGTCCTCAAGCGTATCGGTACGGGTATGCTATATTTGAAATAGGGAATTCTAGTAGCCAAAAGGCGTACCGGTAAAGTTGCCCGTATATTGAAACCAAACCAAAATTTAAGCTATGCGTACTGATACGGTCACCAGTCGTATCGGTACACCAAGTCAATTTTTCCTGGATTGAGCTAAGATAGGTCCCCACATACCGATCCCAAAGGACCCATATCGATACAGACAGACCTGTAATTACCTCTTGGTCCAACATATGACACTTTGGCTAAATCTAACTCACACCAATCCACATCAAATCATCATATAACATCTCAAACACTAATTCCTCAGACATTGAAACATGATAGGAGATCATACAACATATCAAGACCAAACATAAATCCTATTGGCATGATCACTACCCAAGCATGCATTTTGTTTCCCAACCCCTCAAAACCAATCATAAAAGTCCAAAACATCAAACATAACTTGTACAACCAGGGAGTATCCAAAATAAACCTCCCAAATACAACTTGATCATATTGCCTCTTATTACTACTTAGTATTTATAAACCATACTTTGAAAATGTCTCAACTCTTGGATTTCCCCTTGTGTACTTGTTTTCCGATAGAGCCTATTTCTCTGCATTGATGAAAAAAGAGAGCGTAAGCTATAAGCTTAGTAAGGGAATCACAAAAACACTCATCAATGCATTTAATACCATTTCATATCAAAACAAGTTTTTAATGTTCATTCCAAAATCATTTCATGCTTCTCAAATCTGTCCGGACATGCACAATTAAACCATTTTCAACTCATGTATCATGGATTCTATATCATACCTCAATTTAAGATTCAAATGTCAAAATCTATATAACAAGCTTAAAGAGCATCACATGTATAAACCACATTATACAAACATAATCCATTCCTTATAATACATTATTTCATATATTGGCATTCAAGTGACTCAAAACCAAGTTCCATTTCATTTTATAAAACACATCGAATACATGAATTTCCCAAGTGGTTCCTTCGACCACTACACATACATCCTCGAACTGGAGCAGCCCTCAATGGTTATAACATATAGGTCCACCATGTAACCCCCTCGACCCGGCCTAAGCGCCCTGCCGAACCAAGAGAACTACATTAAGTTTGCCGAAGCAAACCGGAGAAAGATTGCAAAAACTGGTCCATTTTTTATCTTGTCTAGATGTGTATTATTAATCCTAAGTGTACATACTTGCAATGGGTGAGTTTACAAAGGAACCGGACCAAGGGTAGGCAACCAATTGCATAACATACCTTTTAGGGACTAAAATGCAAATCTGATAAACTTAAGGACCAAACCTGAAATGAAGGTTACCAATCCTCAATTAGTTCAATTACATGTTTACATATCAAATTTCAAGCCAAAACGATCATCCAAGCTCATACAATTGCGTTCACAAAACTTAGGGACCAAAATGAAAGAAACAGAATCTTCCAAATATCCCAAATAACAGAAATAACTACAGCCGTACCGGTACGCGTACAGGTGTTTCGTTATGCCTTAACATTTTCCAAAACTCAGATTCCAGTGGCTAAAACTCATACCGAAACACTTGCTTGCGTATTTAAACGCCAAGCCAAAATGCTTGAGACTGTACCAAACACTTGCTCGAGTATCGAAACGCTATGCCTTTAAAGGCTTACCCTATTGAAACACCCTCCCTTGTATCAAAGTGCTATGCCTGAAATGGCCTAGCCGTACCGGTACGGGGACACCTATTTCTATACGCCTAGACCTGTAATGTCCCAAATTGTTGTCTAAACACACTTTGATGATAACCATAACACTCCAACCTGCTCTAAACATACAAACAACATTATTAGGGAACAACCCTAACCAAAACATCACAGAATCAACATCATTACATGGCATTCAAACAATCAAGATTTTATATAGGCATTCCTAATATCATTTTGACACATAACCAAAACTCCCATTTGTACTTTTAAGGCATACACAACGTGCTTACACATCTAAAGCATCATAACCAACATGCTTGAGTCATCAAAACATGGCAACCATTCCAAATCAACTAGATGCATACCTAAGCACCCATCTAGAACCAACATAAGCAATGATTCTCAACAAGCTTAACAACAACAAACCAACCATAAAATCCAGCACTTCACATGCTTAAAAATCATGGGAAAACAAGATTAAAAGTCCCAAAAACATGGCGAACACATTGCCTTATTAACCAAAAACATAAACCGAGTTCATACTCAAGTATTCTTGCACTTGGATCACTAAAAACCTTACCTTTGCTGCCCCAAACCTTAATGCTCTGCATCATTTGGAAAAAAGAGGGCGTAAGCACACATGCTTAGTGAGGATACTCTTAAACAATGATGCATTTAAAATCCTTTGAAAATTAAACACTTGTTTTTAGACCATGCTTACGACCAAAGCATTTTCATTGATTCTAATCAAAACATGCATATCGACCATATGCAAAAACATTTACAAATTACATGCTTAAATCCCAAAGCATTGAATCAAATTACCATGCTTAAATTCCAAAGCATTAAAAAGTAGATTCAACACATAAGCTTTCATATATTGGCAATTATAGTGACCCCGGATAGTCGACCACTATACTTGATTAGCCAACCGCTAACCATTGGTTAACCGACCGTTAACCTTATATATCGGATACACGGATCTCCCATGATAGTCGACCACTACCATAACCTATACCATGCCGACCGCATGATATAACAACCTTGGCGACTGCAAGATCAACATCAACAAGGGGAACCGACCATTCAACCCAAGTGATAACATCACAGTCTGAGTAGTCGACCCCTTACCTTAAGGACCCTTATCCACGATCAATTTTTATCATATTATAGTGCTCTTTATCCTACGGCATGCCAATGATATTCAAATGTTCTCTCATCATGTCGCATAGCCAATATATCATTTACAAAACCATTTACTCACTGTTTTACAATGCATTACACAAAATCACCATATATGCGAATCACATTGCGAAACCAATAACACCATTCCTGACCGGAATGAAAGCCAATGCTCACTAACATATCTTATACTTTTAAACCCCTACATATGTACTTAAAATCATGCATTTATAGTAAGTAAAACAAACCATGTTTACGACCACATGAATTACACATGTTCATATCTCAACCAATATTAAAGAACAAAAGAGGGAAACTTACTTCCGAGCTTAGGTAAGTGTTTCGAGCTTAACCTAAACTCCCAAAACACTTTCAAACCTTTGAAAGACTTTTAAAACTGTTTCCACTCACCGATACAACTTACCTTGCTTGCCAACGCGAATCGAGCTCTCGACAAGCATCAATCAACGTCAAGCTTCGTCGCCTTGACTATCCCCTATTTTTAACAACATAAAACTAGAGGGCAAATGCATCATTATGCATTCAAATCATTTCCAACAAGAAATTACCCGCAACTCACATGTTTCCCATTCACAAACCATCTGAAACTTATCGAAAACATCCTCAAGCACTTCCAAAACTTAACCCAGCCATAATATAACGATTCAATACATCAAACCTCATCAATTAACATCTAAAACTCTTTCCCAACATGCTTTTACTTCCAGAAATGATTAAAATCCATTAACCTCACAAAAAACCATAATTGTAATACCCCGATTTTGGGCCTAGCGGGTTTGAGGTTTATTAGACGGTTCGGTGGACCGGGTTAGAGATTAAAGCGAGATTTAGGACTGTATATTTTTTGGTAAGATAAAAATATGAAAAAATAGTTAAAAATCATATTTTAATATATATTGATTTTTGGTGGAATCAATTTTAGAAAAGGGAATTTGGAAATTTGACATTTTGGGTTAGTGACCAAAATGCGATTTTTTAAAACTGTTTTAAAGTGACTAAAATCAAAAGGGTCAAATCCTTAGAATCCTTAAGGAGATAATCTACCAAGTGCTTGCTGGTGGTTTCTCCCTTCAATTAAATCATTTTAAACACGTGTTTTAAAAGGGTGTTAAGGAGGATTAAATATCTAAAGTTAGTTATTAGCTTTTAAAAGAAATTCACGTAACTTTTTCCTAAACCTTTTCTCTCAACTTCTTTTCTTCCAAACACTCAAAATTTCATAAAAATCCAGAGGTGAGGGATTCTTTTCACTCAAATTATTAATTTTAACTTGATTCTTTAACTTTGTTTTGAAAAATCTCATTGAAATTTATGTTTTCTTAGCTTTAAACAAGCCAATTGAGGGAGAAATCACATTACAGGGGTAAGGTCTGTGATCTCCTTTTTTAAATGGTTCTTTATTGATATTCCCAAGGGTTTGATCCTTGATTTATAAGTAGTAATGTGATTTTAATGTTTTATCAATGTTTACTTGAGTTATTTTGGAAATATTGATGAAACATGGTAATTTCCGAAGTGGATCTGATTTCCAGTATTTGAGATTGATTTAATATATATTTTGGATGTGTTCTGATGTTGATAAGTTGTTTTTATCAATAGAATCCTGAAACTCTTGAATCTCTAATTGTTTAGGTTGCTAGATTTGAGTTGTTGTGGAGATAATCGAGTTTAACCTTTGCTGGAAGTAAAAGGATGTGAGGAAAGGGTTTTTGGAGGTTAATAGATGTTGGTTGATGGGTTGAATTGTTGTTTTATGGCTGGGTTAAGTTTCGGAAACGTTTGATGATGATGTCGGTTTGTTTCTGATGGTTTCTTAGTGGGCAACCTGAGAGTTGCGGGGTTTTGCTCTGAGGCAGTGGTTTGAATGCATAATGATGCATTTATCCTCTGGTTTTATGTGTTTAAAAGAGTGGACAATCAAGGCGACAAAGCTTGACGTTGTTTTGGTGGCTTACCGGGAGCTTGTATCGCGTTGGCAAGAGAGGCAAAGCGTATCAGTGAGTGGAAATTGGTTTTAATGCTTTACAAAGGTTTGTAAAGGTTTTTGGGAGTTTAGGGTAAGCGTGAGACCCTTACCTATGCTCGGAAGTAAGTTTCCCTTATTTTGCTCTTAAATATCAGATTGGATATGAGCATGTTGTTTGCATGTATTGGTGATAAACATGGTATGATTTACTTACTGGAAATGCATGATTTTGAGTACATATGTAGGGTATTGAAAGTATATTAAATGCTATTGAGCATTTTCTTTCATTCCGGTTGGGAATGGTGTTATTGCTTTGGCAATGAGATTTGTATATGTGATGTTTTGTTTAATGCATTGTAAAATAGTAAGTAAATGGTTGTAAATGGTTTGTAAATGATATATTGGCAATGTGACAAGGTGAGAAAACAATCAGATATAGTTGGCATGCCATAGGATTAAAAGTGCACTATAAAATATGAACAAAATTGATCGTGGCCATGGGTCCTTGAGGTATGGTGGTTTAACAAGGCCACTCAGACTATTGGGGGCCTCGTTTGGGGCTTACGGTTTAACTAGGCAACCCAAATTGATGGTGATCTTGCGGTTTAACTAGGCAAGTTCGGTACACTTGTAGTTTAACTAGGCAAGGGTGAAATCTCGCGGTTTAGCTAGGCGGGGGTGTCAAATCTTGCAGTTTAACTAGGCAAGGTTTGGGATATCATGTGGTTTAACTAGGCATGGTATGAGAGATCCGTGTATTTGATGTGTATATAGGATAGAGGTAGTCTATCTGGGTCATTATAAATGCCAATATATGTGAAAGTTCATGTGTTGAACCTTGTTTATAATGCTTTGGGTATTAAGTATGGTTTGTTTATAATGCTTTGGCATCTAAACATGGATTGTATATGATGTTACATAAAGGTTGTTATGTTTTGATTCGGTTGGAATCATGGAAAGACTTTGGTTGTAAGCATGTTTTGGAAAACAACATATAAATTTTCAAATGGTTTTAATGCATCATTGTTTTATGAGCATCCTCACACGCATTTGTGCTTGTGCTCTCTTTTTCCTATTGATGCGGAGAATTAAAGTTTGGGGCAACAAAGGTAAGCTTTGAAGGGATCCAAGAGATAAACTACTTTTGAGTATGAACTCAGTTTATGTTTTCAGTTAATAAGGCAATGTGCTCGCCATGGTTTTTGGGAGTTGTAAATCTGTTGCATTGTGGTCTTTAGAATGATTCTATGCTGGTTTTTGATGTTGCTCAGCTTGATGTTATTACTTGCCTACAATTGTGGTTGAATGGATGTTTAGGTATGCATCTATAGTTCCCTTGTGGATTGCTATGTTGTGCTGATTTGACCAGGTTTAATATGCTATGTTGAGTGTGTTGGCATGATGCCTATGCTGAGAATGGCCTAATTGTGCATTTTGGTATGTTTGGCAAAGTGGTTTAAGAAGCATGCCTCTAGAGTGGTCCTTTGGAAGTATGAGGTTGTTTTTTTTGCCTAACCTCGGTATAAATGATAGTTTATGTAAGTTCAAATGTTGTTATGCGTGTATGCAAGTTGGTAGGGGCCAATTGCATCTAGAATTGTGTGAAAAACCAGCTAATTTTGACATTATAGGCCCAGGCGTACCGATTCGTGGGGGACCGTATCGGTACAGCTTGGCAAATAAGGTCAGGGTGTTTTGGTACAGGTATGGGCATTTCGATACACCTAATGGTTACTATAATTTTACTTTTTGGGAATGAGGCTGCGTACCGAAACACTAGGTGACCGTATTGGTATGGTGTTTAAGGATTTTAGAAAGTATTTTATACTCAAAGAGGCGTACCGGTACGGGTCCTACCGTATCAAAATGATGAGTTCACAACTGTATCATACGAGACTCAGTGTATCGATACAGATACCGTTGTTTCTGTTAATGTCTTGGAAAGACAGTTTTGGTTTCTTTCGATTTAGTCCTTGAATCTTGTTTTGCCAATTATTTGAGCATGGATGATCGTTTGAAGCTGATTTTTGACATATAAGCATGAAATGCATTTAATTAAAGGTTGGTAACTTAAAATTTAGTAAAGTCCTCATATATTGCTGGAATTACATTTTGGTCCCTAATATGTGTTTGTGGCCAATTGGATGTCGTTACGATGCCCGATTGAGATGCGTGCCCACCTGTGGATAGTATGAACATGTAGGAAAGAATTAATGCATCTAGACAAGATAAAAAGAAAAATGGATGTCTTTTAGGTTTTATCTTCCTGATTTACTTCGGCAAACCTAATATAACTTGCTCGGTTCGGCCTTGCGACTAGGCCGGGTCAAGAGGGTTACATTTGTTGGTATTAGAGCCAGGTTTGCGAAAAGTTGGGATGTTGTTTGACTAGATGATGTTGTTTGAACTGTATGTTGATTGTGTATATGTTTGGGGATTATTTAATATTCCATTGGGGTATGCTTTGGGAACACATTACCTATTACCGAGGACTTTAAATGCATTTTAAAGTTAACTTGGATCCTTTGCCTGACGTTATCCTAACTCTAACATTTTTTGATGCTTTTATTAGCATAGCTCAACGTGAGACACGATCAATGGCTAATACTACCGGGGTTGGGCAAAATAATGAGACAAAAGAGAATCTCCCTCATGTTTTACCCCCTCCTCCTCTAGTGGTTCCTCCAGTTAACGTTGGGGCGGGTGAAGCACCCCAGTTCACCAAATGACTGTGTATGGTGATTTGACTCCGTTAGTTCAAGCAATAACGAAAGCTTTCCAAGTAGCAATGGTTGGAGTGCAGGCACAGGCGCCAACACCTACTATAGTGGCAAATCAAGGTTTACCCTTGGAGCGTTTGAGGAGTTTAGGAGGTGAGGAGTTTCAAGGTTTGAGCCCTGAAGCAGCCGAGGGTTGGCTGGAAAAGACGGTTCGCATCATGAATCAGATGGGATGTAATGGGGAGCACAAGTTGGGTTGCACTGTATCTCTGCTGCAAGGGGATGCATATCATTGGTGGGTGACCACAATTGCTGGTGTTCTTGAGGCAAGCGTTAATTGAGAGTTTTTTCGAAGAGCTTTCAAGCGAAAGTATCTTGGTACCTAGTATTTGGATATGAAGAAGCGCGAGTTTATGTCGCTATCTAAGGGAGGCATGTCTGTTACTGAATACGAGGTGAAGTTTGTCCGACTGAGTCAGTATGCTCCGGATTTGGTTTCAGATGACTAGCAGAGATGTGATAGGTTCTGTTATGGCCTTGTTAAGGATATTAAGACGTATCTTCTGACTGCAGATTACACGGATTTTGATGTGTTGGTCAATCGGGCCAAGGATATCGAGCAATCCTTGGGTGCACCAGTTCAGGCTGCAGCTATGAACTAGGGTAAAAGAGTGGCTGACTCTAGCTATTTTGGGAGGCAGAATAGGAGGTTCAAGGACAAGAGACTTAATCCAGATCACAAGCGTGGTGGTGGAGTTGGCCAGGGTGCTCAAGGAACCCGTGTTACACTAGAGTGTGAGCGATGCGGTAGGCGCCATGCGGCTATGTGCTAGGGTAATGCTAGAGCTTGTTGGATTTGTGGTTCATCTGATCACTTGAAGCGTAATTGTCCTCGGGCTGTGAGAGATGTACCAGCATAGGTTGTTGTACATGCTAGGAGCCGAAGCCGTGGCAGGGGTAATTTTTAGAGGCGTGAGGATGGTCAGAGGGGTATGGCTCATGCTGCATTGGTGAGACCTAAAGGTTGTGGACCGGCTCGGGTCTTTGCTCACCGTGAGGGTCGTAATGACACGAATGTGATCATAGGTACTTTTACTTTGCAATCCTTGTCATTGTTATCTTTGATTGATTCGGGGTCTACGCATTCATATATCTTGAGTGAACATGCATCTATGCTGAATGTTCCTGTTGAGATCTTAGATGTTGGCATGTTAGTCACAAGTTCCTTTGGGGAGACAGTTACAACAAGAAGGTTGTACTGGCATTATCCTTTGGTGGTGCAAGGTCATGAGTTTGCTACATATTTGATGGAATTGCCATTCCATGGTTTTGATATCATTTTGGGTATGGATTGGTTGAGTGAGCATAGAGCAGTTGTGGATTGTGAACCCAAGAGGATTTTCTTAAGGTTGGTCGACGATTATGAAGTTGTGGTGGTTGGCGAGAATGTTAAGTTTATGTCCAATATGGTCTCGACTGTTAGAGCGGAGAAGATGATCTTTGATGGCTGCCAAGCTTATTTGGCTATTGTTATGAATCCAGAGGCTAAGGGTGTTCAAGTGTAGGAAATTCGGACCGTGTGCGACTTCTCTAAGGTTTTTCCTGAGGAGTTGTCGGGTTTACCTCCAGATAGGGAGGTGGAGTTTCATATTGAGACATTTGAGGGTACATCACCAGTGTTCATTGCTCCTTATATGATGGCACCAAAAGAATTGAAGGAGTTGAAGTCTCAGCTTTAGGAGTTTTTGGACCATTGGTTTGTTTGGCCAAGTGTTTCTCCGTGGGGTGCTCTTGTTCTCTTCGTGAAAATGAAATATGGTACGATGCGTATGTGCATTAATTATCGTCAGTTGAACAAGTTGATGGTAAAGAACATGTACCCGTTACCACGGATTGATGACTTGTTCGATTAGTTTCGTAGAGCAGCGATGTTTTCCAAGGTAGATTTAAGATTGGGGTATTACCAGTTGAAGGTTAAGGATGTGGATTGCATAAAACCGCATTCCGTGCGAGGTATGGGCATTATGAGTTTCTGGTCATGCCTTTCAGTTTGAAAAATGCCCTAGTTGCGTTTATGGACATGATGAATAGAGTGTTCCATGAGTATCTTGATCAGTTCGTGGTGGCGTTCATAGATGATATTCTCATGTTCTCCCGTACTGAGGAAGAACATGATCAGCATCAGCGGATAGTGTTGCAAGTGTTGAAGGATAATCAGTTATACGCTAAGTTGAGCAAGTGCGAATTTTGGCTTAAGGAAGTGACATTCCTTGGTCATGTGGTTTTTCCAGAGGGTATTCGCGTTGATCCACAAAAGATTGAGGCTATTCTCAATTGGAAGCCACCTAAGTCTGTATCAGAGGTGCGTAGTTTTCATGGGGTGGCTAGTTATTATTGTTGTTTCGTTGAATATTGCAGTAATGTTGAACAAGTTGTTAAAGAAGAATGATCCTTATGTATGGACGGAGAAGCAGCAACATAGTTTTGAGAAGTTGAAGGAAGTTCTGACACATGCCCCTATGTTGACTCAGCCTGAGTCTGGGAAGAAGTTTATGGTTTATAGTGATGCATTGTATGTTGGCTTGGGTTGTGTGCTGATGCAGGATGGGAAGGTTGTGGCCTTTGCATCGAGGGAGCTGAAGGTTCATGAGCGCAATTATCCAGCTCATGATTTGGAGCTTGCGGCTGTGGTATTCACTTTGAAAATTTGGCGACATTACCTCTATGGTGAGAAGTGTGTGATCTTTACGGATCACAAGAGCTTGAAGTATTAAATGTGTCAGAAAGATTTGAATCTTAGGCAACGTAGATGGTTGGAGTTACTTAAGGATTATGACTTGACAATTGAGTATCATCCTGGTAAAGCTAATGTAGTGGCAGATGCATTAAGTCGTAAGGTTACGGTTGAGCTTCGAGCTATGTTTGCAGGGTTGAGTGTGACATGGGATGGCAGTTTGCTGGCTGAATTGCAAGTTAAGCCTATGTTATCACAGTTGATTAAAGCTAAGCAACCGTATAATGATTCGTTAGTTGAGCATGTTAAGGACACAGCAGATGGTAATTCGACGAAATTTCATTTTGATGATGATGGAGTTTTGTGTTTCAAGGGTCGAATAGTGGTGTTGAATGATCCAGAGTTGAGGCACACTATCTTAACGTAGGTACACTCTAGTCCTTTTACTATGCATCCTGGTAGTGTTAAGATGTATCATGATTTGAATGAGGCATACTATTGGGTTGGGTTGAAAAAGATGTGGCTGAGTTTGTTTCCAAGTGCATGGTATGTCAGCGGGTCAAGGCTGAACACCAATTTCCATCCGGGTTGTTGTAACCGCTAAAAATTTTAGAGTGGAAATGGGAGAGAATCATAATGGATTTTGTAATAGGTTTTCCGTTGACACCAGCTAAAAAGGAATTCATTTGGGTGATTGTTGACCGGTTCACAAAGTGTGCACATTTCCTGCCAGTGCATACAACGTACACCTTGGACAAGTTGGCAGATTTGTATATAGGTGGGATTGTGTGCTTCCTTGGTGTACCTAAATCCATTGTTTCTGATAGGGATCCGAGGTTTACGGCAATGTTTTGGAGGAGTTTGCCAGGCCTTGGGTTCGAGGTTAAGTTTTAGCACTGCGTATCATCCTCAGTCGAATGGGCAGTCTGAGCGGGTTATACAGGTTTTAGATTATATGCTGAGGTACTGTATTATTGAGTTCCAAGGAACCCAGGAGAAGCATTTGCCTTTAGTTGAGTTTGCTTACAACAACAATTATCAGGCGAGTATACAGATGGCACCTTATGAGGTGTTATATGGTTAGAGGTGTCGTAGGCCCTTATGTTGGGTTGAGGTGGGGGAAAAGCATGTTACTCTACCATATGTGTAGAAAGAAACTGATGAGAAGGTTAAGCTTGTATGCGACCGGTTGAAAGCGGCTACAGATCGGCAGAAATCTTACGCGGATTTGAAGCGTAAGGAAGTTGAATATGCGATGGGCGATCGCGTATTCTTGAAAATGTTACCATGGAAAAAGGTTATGAGATTCGGATGTAAGGGTAAGATTAGTCCGAGGTTCATTGGACCATACGAGGTTATTGAACATGTGGGTCATGTGGCATACCGGTTGAGGTTGCCTCCCGAGTTGGAGAAAATTCATAATCTGTTTCATGTTTCAATGTTGAGGAGATATCGATCAAATCCATCGCATGTTATGCCGGCGAGGATGTGGAGTTGAGGATAGATCTATCCTTTGATGAGGAACCCGTAGAGATCCTCGATACCATCAAGAAAGTCCTACGTAGTAAGACCATAGAGCTCGTGAAGGTCTTATTGCGACACATAGGTGTTGAGGAAGCTACTTGGGAAAGCAAGGCGAATATGAAGAAGCAATTTCCGCATTTGTTTCCTCCAGGTAATTTCGAGGACGAAATTTCTTAACTGGGGGAGAGTTGTAACACCCTGGTTTTGGGCCTAGCGGGTTTGAGGTTTATTAGATGGTCTGGTGGATCGGGTTAGAGATTCAAGTTGGATTCAGGACCGTATATTTTTCGATAAGATAAAAAATATGGAAAATAGTTAAAAATCATCTTTTAATATATATTTATTTTTGGTGGAATCAATTTTAGAAAAGGAATTTGGAAATATGACATTTTGGGTTAGTGACCAAAATTCGATTTTTGAAAACTGTTTTAAAGTGACTAAAATCAAAAGGGTCAAATCCTTAGAATCCTTAAGGAGCTAATCTACCAAGTGTTTGCTGGTGGTTTGTCCTTTCAATTAAATCATTTTAAACATGTGTTTTAAAAGGGTGTTAAGGAGGATTAAATATCTAAAGTTAGTTATTAGCTTTTAAAAGAAATTCACGTAACTTTTTTCCTAAACCTTTTCTCTCAACTTCTTTTCTTCCAAACACTTAGAATTTCATCAAAATCCAGAGGTGAGGGATTCTTTTCACTCAGATTATTGATTTTAACTTGATTCTTTAACTTTGTTTTGCAAAATCTTATTGCAATTTTATGTTTTCTTAGTTTAAACAAGCCAATTGAGGGAGAAATCACATAACAGGGGTAAGGTCCATGATCTCCCCTGTTAAATGGTTATTTATTGATATTACCAAGTGTTTGATCATTGATTTATAAGTTGTAATGTGATTTTAATGTTTTATCAATGTTTAATTGAGTTATTTTGGAAATATTGATGAAACATGGTAATTTCTGAAGTGGATCTGATTTCCAGTATTTGAGATTGATTTAATATATGTTTTGGATGTGTTTCGATGTTGATAAGTTTTTTATCAATATAATCTCGAAACTCTTGAATCTCTAATTGTTTAGGTTGCTAGATTTGAGTTGTTGTGGAGATAATTGAGTTTAATCTTTGCTGGAAGTAAAAGGATGTTAGGAAAGGGTTTTTGGAGGTTAATAGATGTTGGTTGATGGGTTGAATTGTTGTTTTATGGTTAGTTTAAGTTTCGGAAACGTTTGATGATGATTTCGGTTTCTTTCGGATGGTTTCTTTGTGGGCAACCTGAGAGTTGTGGGGTTTTGCTCTGTGGCAGTGGTTTGAATGCATAATGATGCATTTATCCTCTGGTTTTATGTGTTTAAAACAGGGGATAATCAAGGCGACAAAGCTTGACGTTGTTTTGGAGGCTTGTCGGGAGCTTGTATCGCGTTGGCAAGAAAGGCAAAGCGTATTGGTGAGTGGAAACTAGTTTTAAAGCTTTACAAAGGTTTGTAAAGGTTGTTGGGAGTTTAGGGTAGGCGTGAGACACTTACCTAAGCTTAGAAGTAAGTTTCCCTTATTTTTCTCTTGAATATCAGGTTGGATATGAGCATGTTGTTTGCATGTTTTGGTGATAAACATGGTATGGTTTACTTACTGGAAATGCATGATTTTGAGTACATATGTAGGGGATTGAAAGTATAGTAAATGCTATTGACCATTGGTTTTCATTTCGGTTGGGAATGGTGTTATTGCTTTGGCAATGAGATTTGTGTATGTGATGTTTTGTTTAATGCATTGTAAAGCAGTGAGTAAATGGTTTGTAAATGATATATTGGCTATGTGACAAGGTGAGAAATCAATCATATATAGTTGGCAAGCCATAGGATTAAAAGTGCACTATAAAATATGAACAAAATCGATTGTGGCCATGGGTACTTGAGGTATGGCAGTTTAACAAGGCCACTTGGACTGTGGGGGACCTCGTTTGGGGCTTGCAGTTTAACTAAGCAACCCAAATTGATAGTGATCTTGTGGTTTAACTAGGCAAGGTCGGTACACTTGCTGTTTAACTAGGCAAGGGTGAAATCTAGCGGTTTAAGTAGGAGAGGGTGTCAAATCTTGCGGTTTAACTAGGCAAGGTTTGGGATATCACGCGGTTTAACTAGGCATGGCATGAGAGATCCGTGTATCCGATGTGTATATAGGATAAAGGTAGTCTATTTGGGTCACTATAAATGCTAATATATGTAAAGTTCATGTGTTGAACCTTGATTATAATGCTTTGGGATTTAAGCATGGTTTGTTTATAATGCTTTGGGATCTAAGCATGGATTGTATATGATGTACATAAAGGTTGTTATGTTTTGATTCGGTTGGAATCATGGAAAGGATTTGGTTGTAAGCATGTTTTGGAAAACAAACATATAAATTTTCAAATGGTTTTAATGCATCATTGTTTTATGAGCATCCTCACTAAGCATGTGTGTTTACACTCTCCTTTTCCTAATGATGCATAACATTAAAGTTCGGGGCAGCAAAGGCAAGGTTTGAAGGGATCCAAGAGATAAACTACTTTTGAGTATGAACTCGGTTTATGTTTCCGGTTAATAAGGCAAACTGCTCACCATGGTTTTTGGGAGTTGTAAATCTGTTGCATTGTGTTTTTTAGAATGATTCTATGCTGGTTTTTGATGAAGGTTTGATGTTGCTCAGCTTGATGTTATTACTTGCCTTGAATGGATGTTTAGGCATGCATCTAGAGTTCCCTTGTGGATTGCTATGTTGTGCTGATTTGACCAGGTTTAATATGCTATGTTGAGTGTGTTGACATGGTGCCTATGCTGAGAATGGCCTAATTGTGCATTTTGGTATGTTTGGCAAAATGGTCTAAGAAGCATGCCTCTAGAGTGGTCCTTTGGAAGTATGAGGTTGTTTTGTTTGCCTAACCTTGGTATAAGTGATAGTTATGTATGTTCAAATGTTGTTATGCATGTATGTAAGTTTCTAGGGGCCAATTGCATCTAGAATTATGTGAAAAACCAGCTAATTTTGACATTACAGGCCTAGGCGTACCGATACGTGGGGGACTGTATCGGTACGGCTAGGTAAATAAGTTCAGGGTGTTTCGGTACAGGTACGGGCCTTTCAATACGCCTAATGGTTACTGGAATTTTACTTTTTGGGAATGAGTCCGCGTACCGAAACACTAGGTTTTCGTATCGGTACGGTGTTTAAGGATTTTAAAAAGTATTTTATACTCGAAGTGGAGTACTAGTACGGGTCCTACCGTATCGAAATGACGAGTTCACAACCGCATCGATACGTGACTCGACGTATCGATACGGATACTATTGTTTCTATTAATGTCTTGGAAAGGCAGTTCTGGTTTCTTTCATTTTAGTCCCTAAATCTTTTGTTTTGCCAATTATTTGAGCATGGATGATCGTTTGAAGGTGATTTTTGACATATAAGCATGAAATGCATTTAATTAAAGGTTGGTAACTTAAAATTTAGTAAAGTCTTCAGATATTGCTAAAATTACATTTTGGTCCCTAATCTGTGTTTGTGGCCAATTGGATGTCGTTACGATGCCCAATTGAGATGAAAGCTCTCCTATGGACAATATGAACATGTAGGAAAGAATTAATGCATCTAGACAAGATAAAAGAAAAAAATGGATGTGTTTTAGGTCTTATCTTTCCGGTTTACTTCGGTAAACCTAATGTAGCTTGCTCAGTTCGGTGTTGCGACTAGGCCGGGTCGAGGGGGTTACAATAACTAACAACCTTAAACATTAGAGATTCAACTTGTTTCGGGATTACAATGTTAAAACCAAGTTATTAACTCACTTTAACATCAAAAACATGATCTAATCTGATCATAAACTCAGCAAATCAGATCCAATTCGAAATATGCCAATTTCATCAATCCAAACACAATTAAACCAATTTTCCTTAATTAAACTATCAAAACACATTAGAAAACAATTGTAAAGATTCAACCACTTGGGAATTTCAGTAAAGAACCTTTCATTAGAGGAGAAGAACGAACCTTATCTCTAATGGATGCTTTCTCCTTTAATTGGATGATTTACATGAGAAAATAAAGTTAAAACAATAAGGTTTTGGTAAACTAACAACAAGAAATCATTTGGAAACGCACAATGGGCTTAGGCATCCCGTGCAAAGGCACAATCTCAGTGATATACAAATTTGCCAACTTGCCCAAGGTATACGTCGTATGTGCTGGCAGAAAATGTGCACACTTCGTAAATCGATCCACAATCACCCAAATGGAATCCTTTTTAGCTTGTGTAAAAGGTATCCCTGACACAAAATCCATGGTGATTCTCTCCCATTTCCATTCCGAAATTCTCAACTGTTGCAACAACCCAGATGGAAACTGATGTTCAGCCTTGACCCGCTGACACACCATGCACTTAGAAACAAACTTAGCCACATCCTTTTTCAAACCACCTAATAATATGCATCTTTCAATCCACGATACATCTTAACACTACCGGGATGCATAGCAAAAGGACTAGAATGTGCCTGTGTCAAAATAGCGTGCCTCAACTCTGGATTATCCTACACCGCTATTCGAACCTTGAAACACAACACTCCATTATCATCAAAATGAAAATCCATTGGATTACCATCCGATATGTCCTTAACCTGCTCAACCAAGGAATCATCAAACAGTTGCTTAGCTTTAATCACTTGTGACAACGTAGGCTTAACTTGCAACTCAACCAACAATCCACCTTTTCGCGTCACACTCAACCTCGCAAACATAGCTCTAAGCTCAATCGCAACCTTACGACTTAACACATCTGCAACCACATTGGCTTTTCTAGGATGATATTCGTTCATCAAGTCATAATCCTAAAGAAAATCCAACCATCTACGTTGCCCAAGATTCAAATCCTTTTGAGACATCAAATACTTCAAACTCTTATGGTCCATAAAAACAACACACTTCTCACCGTAAAGGTAATGTCTCCAGATTTTTGTGGCAAACACCACAGTCGCAATCTCCAAATCATGAGTCGGATAGTTGCGCTCATGAAGCTTCAGTTGTCTTGATGCATAGGCCACAACCTTACCATCTTTCATCAGCACACAACCCAAACCAACGTAAGATGCATCATTATAAACCACAAACTCCTTCCCAGATTCGGGTTGAATCAACATAAGAACATGTGTTAAAACTTCCTTCAACTTCTCAAAACTAAGTTGTTACTTCTCTGTTCACACATAAGGAACATTATTTTGCAACAACTTCATCAACGGTGCCACAATTCTAGAAAACCCGTCAACAAAGCGACGGTAATAGCCAGCCAGCCCATGCCACAATGCTAGAAAACCCATCAACAAAGCGACGGTAATAGCCAGCCAGTTCAAGAAACTATGAACTTCTGACACTGATTTAGGTTGCTTCCAATTGAGAATAGCCTCAATTTTCTGTGGATAAACATGATTACCCTCTACAGAAACCACATGAACAAGGAACATCACTTTCTTAAGCCAAAACTCACACTTGCTCAGTTTGGCATACAACTGGTGTCGGTGCTGGCACTTGCACTCCAGCCACTACTGCCTGAAATACTCCCGTCATCGCTGGATTAACGGGGTCAAATCACCGAAAATTGGCACAGAAGGAGCTTGGGGTACACCACCCGCCCCAACATTAGTAGGAGGAACCAACGATGGAGGAGGAGGTAAAACATCAGGGGGATTCCCTTCCACATCATTATTCTGCCCAACTCTGGCATTATTAGCCATTGAAAGTGTCTCACGTCGAGCCATGCTAACAAAAGCATCAAAACACATTAAAGTTAGGCTAACATTAGTTAAAGGATCCAAGGTAACCTTATAAAACCCTTTTAAAACCTCAGTAATAGGCAATATGTTCCCATTTCGTTAAATGACATGATATTAAACAATCACCGTACATATACACAAAAACGATGCATATCAAACATCACCAAATAATCAACCAACAGCATTCTAACCTTTCGTAACTTGGCTCTGATACCAAAAATTGAAGTCCCTCGACCCAGCCTAAACGCCCGACCGAACCGAGAGAACTACACTAGGTTTGCCAAAGCAAACCAAAGAAAGATTATGAAAACTGGTCCATTTTTTATCTTGTCTAGATGCGTATTATTAATCCTAAATGTACATACTTGCAGCAGGTGAGTTTAGAAAGGAATCGGACCACAAAAAGGCAACTAATTGCATAACATACCTTTTAGGGACTAAAATGCAAATCTGATAAACTTAAGGACCAAAATAAAATTAAGGTTACCAATCCTCAATTAGTCCAATTACATGCTTACATGTCAAATTTTAGGCCAAAACAATCATCCAAGCTCATACAATTGCGTTTACAAAACTCAGGGACCAAAATGAAAGAAACAAAATCTTTCAGATATCCCAAATAACAGAATTAATAGCAGTCGTATCAGTACGCGTACAAGTGTTTTGGTACGCCTTAACATTTTCCAAAACTCAGATTCCAGTGGCTAAAACTCGTACCAAAACACTTGCTCGCGTATTGAAACGCCTAGCCAAAATGCTTGAGACCGCACCAAAAAACTTGCTTGAGAATCGAAATGTTATGCCTGTAAAGGCTTACCCATATTGAAATACCCTCCCATGTACCAAAAGGCTATGCCTAAAATGGCCTAGCCGTACCGGTATGGGGCACCTGTTTCGATATGCCTGGACCTGTAATTTCCCAAATTGTTGTCTAAACACACTTTGATGATAACCATAACACTCTAACATGCTCCAAACACTCAAACAACATTATTAGGGTACAACCCTAACCAAAACATCACAACATCAACATCATTACATGGCATTCAAACAATCAAGATTTTCTATAGGCATGCTTCCTAATATCATTTTGCCACATAACCAAAACTCCCATTTGACACTTTTAAGGCATACACAACGTGCTTACACATCTAAAGCATCATAACCAACATGCTTGAGTCATCAAAACATGGCAACCATTCCAAATAAACTAGATGTATACCCAAGCACCCATCGAGAACCAACATAAGCAAGGATTCTCAACAAGCTTACCAACAACAAACCAACTATAAAATCCAGCACTTCACATGCTTAAAAATCATGGGAAAACAGGATTACAAGTCCCAAAAACATGGCGAACACATTGCCTTATTAATCGGAAACATAAACCGAGTTCATACTCAAGTAGTCTTGCATTTGGATCACTACAAACCTTGCCTTTGTTGCCTTCAAACCTTAATGCTCTGCATTATTTGGAAAAAGAGAGCGTAAGCACATATGCTTAGTAGGGATGCTCTTAAACAGTAATGAATTTAAAATCCATTGAAAATTAAACACTTGTTTTCAAACCATGCTTACTACAAAAGCATTTTCATTGATTCCAAGCAAAACATGCATATCGACCATATGCAAAAACATTTACAAATCACATGCTTAAATCCCAAAGCATTAAGTCATCTCATGCTTAAATCCCAAAGCATGAAATCAAATTACCATGCTTAAATCTCAAAGCATTAAAAAGTAGATTCAACAAATAAGCTTTCATATATTGGCAATTATAGTGACCCCGGATAGTCGACCACTATCCTTGATTAGCCGACCGCTAACCATTGGTTAAACGACTATTAACCTTACATATCGGATACACGGATCTCCCATGATAGTCGACCGCTACCATAACCCATACAATGCCGACTGCATGATATAACAACCTTTCCGGCCGCAAGATCAACATCAACAAGGGGAACCGACCATTCAACCCAAGTGATAACATCATAGTCCGAGTAGCCGACCGCTTACGTCAAGGACCCTTATCCACGATCAATTTTTATCATATTATAGTGCACTTTATCCTATGGCATGCGAACCATATCTGAATGTTCTCTCGTCATGTCACATAGCCAATATATCATTTACAAAACCATTTAGTCGATGTTTTACAATGCATTACACAAAATCAGCACATATGCAAATCACATTGCCAAAGCAATAACAGCATTCCCAACCGGAATGAAAACCAATTCTCACCAGCATCTCTTATACTTTTAAACCCCTATATATGCACTTTAAATCATGCATTTTTAGTAAGTAAAACAAACCATGTTTACAACCAAAACATGAATTACACATGCTCATATCTGAACCAATATTAAAGAGCAACGGAGGGAAACTTACTTCCGAGCTTAGGTAAGTGTTTCAAGCTTAACCTAAACTCCGAAAAACACTTTCAAACCTTTGAAAGACTTTTAAAATTGTTTCCATTCACCGTACAACTCGCCTTGCTTGCCAACGCAAATTGAGCTCCAGACAAGCAACAATCAACGCCAAGTTTCATCGCCTTGACTATCCCCTATTTTTGATGACATAAAACCAGAGGGAAATGCATCATTATGCATTCAAACCATTGCCAACAGGCAATTACCCGTAACTCACAATTTTCCCACTCACAAACCATCCAAAACTTATCGAAAACATCCTCAAACACTTCCAAAACTTAACCCAGTCATAATATAACGATTCAATACATCAAACCTCATCAATTAACATCTAAAAACTCTTTCCCAACATCCTTTTACTTCCAGCAATGATTAAACTCCATTAACCTCATAAAACCCATAACTAACAACCTTAAACATTAGACATTCAACTTGTTTCAGGATTACAATGTTAAAACCAAGTTATTAACTCAATTAAACATCAAAACATGATGTAATCTGATCATAAACCCAACAAAACAAACCCAATTCAAAATATGTCAATTTCATCAATCCAAACACAATTAAACCAATTTTCCTTAATTAAACTATCAAAACACACTAGAAAACAATTTTAAAGAGTCAACAACTTGGGAGTTTCAGTAAATAACCTTTCCTTAGTGGAGAAGAACGAACCTTACCTCTAATGGATGCTTTCTCCCTTAATTGGATGATTTACATGAGAAAATAAAGTTAAAGCAATAAGGTTTTGATAAACTAACAACAAGAAATCATTTTGAAACAAAAGATTTATGAAAAGAAAGTTTTACCTGAAGATTTAGAAGAAGGATTTGATGTTTGGCTAGAGAGATAGAGAAAATATTTGAGGGAAAAGTTGTTACATAGTTTTTGTTTAAAAGATTTAATAACCAAATTAATTCTCCCCAACCTCTTTATATTTTCCAAAACACTTTGAAAATAGCCAATTAAGGGATAAAGTTTGATATTAGACTTTTGGGCAATTAGCTCCTTAAAGATTCAAAGTTTTGACTCTTTACAAAACAATTTTCAAAGTTTGCATTTTGGTCACTTGTCCAAAATGTCTAATTTCCAAAACTCATTTTCCAAAATTGATTTCACCACAATCATTAATATATTTAATAATGATTTTAGAATATTTTCCACAATTTTATCACCCTCAAACATATTTAATTCGATTTAATCCCAAAACTGACTCGAATCTTTAATATCGGTCCACCGGACCATCGAACCAACCCTTAAAACATCTAGGCCCAAAATAGGGGCCTTACACACTAGCGAGAGAAAACGGCACAATTGTAACCACCTCGACCCAACCTAGACGCCCGACCAATTAAGAGAACTACATTAGGTTTGCCGAAGCAAACCGGTGAAAGATTACGAAAAAATGGTCCATTTTTGTTCTTTTTATCTTGTCGAGATGCATATTATTAATCCTACATGTTCATACTTGCAGCGGGTTAAATACAAAGGAAACAGATCACCGAAAGACATCCAATTACAAAACATACATTTTAGGGACTAAAATGCAAATCTGATAAAGTTAAGGACTGAAACTAAAAATAAGATTACCATTCCTCAATTAGTCAAATCACATGCTTATATGTCAAATTTTAGATCAATACGACCATCCCAACCCATACAATTGCATTTACAAAATTTAGGGACCAAAATGAAAGAAACAAAAACATCCAAATATTCTAATAACTAAAATTTCTGTAGCCCATACCGATACACGGGTAGTTGTTTCGATATACCTTAACCATTTTACAAAACACAAATTCTAGTAGCTCAAACTCGTTCTGATACGGCCCGCGTATAGAAACGCCCAACCAAAGCGCACTAACCTGTACCGAAACACTTGCTCGCGTATCGAAACGATATGACTGGAAAGGCTTACCCGTATCGAAACACCTTCCCTAGCATCGTTACGCTATGCCTGAAATGGCCTAGGCGTACTGGTACAAGGGCACCTGTTTCGATATGCCTAGACTTGTAATGTCCCAAATTGCTATCTAACCATTCTTTAATGATAACCAAAACGCTCTAACATGCTTCAAACACTTATTCAACATTACTTGGATACAAACCATACCAAAGCATCATAGAATCAACAACATTACATAGCATTCATACATCCCAAGATATTCTATAGGCATGCTTCCTAATAACATACTACTAAGCAACTAAAACTCACATTAGGCACTTTTAAGGCACACTCATCATGCTCACACATCTAATGCATCAAAACAAACTTGCTTGAATCATCAGAACATGGCAACCATCAAGGGTTAACTAGATGCATTCCTATGCAACCAACTAGTCTCAACTATAAGCAAAGATCATCAACCAACTTATCAACATCAAATCAGCCTTACAATCTAACACATAACATGCTTAAAAACCATGGGAAAATAGAATTACAAATTCCCAAAATATGGCGAACACATTGCCTTATTAACCGGAAACATAAACCGAGTTCATACACAAAGTAGTCCTTATTTTGGATTGCTTTAAACTTTGCCTTTGCAGCTCCTAAACTTCAATGCTTTGCATCATTAGGAAAAAGAGAGGGTAAGCACACATGCTTAGTGAGGATGCTCTTAAAACAATGATGCGATATAACCCTTGAAAACTAAACACTTGTTTCAACCCATGTTTACGACCTAAGCAATTCCAATGATTCCAATTCAAACATGCATACCGACCATATGAAAAAACCTTTACAGACCACACGCTTAAATCCCAAAGCATCAATTTACAAAACCATGCTTAAATCCAAAAGCATCAATTTACAAAACCATGCTTAAATCCTAAAGCATTATAAAGTAGGTTCAACACACGAACTTGTATATATTGGCATTTATAGTGACCCCAGATAGACGACCACTATCCTTGATTAGATGACCGCTAATCTTTAGGTAACCGACCTTTAACCTTACATTTCAGATACATAGATCTCCCATGATAGTCAACCACTACCATGACCCATACCATGCCGACCGCATGATACAACAACCTTGCCGTGTAACCCCCTCGACCTGGCCTAGTCACAAAACTAAATCGAGCAAGCTTATATGTCAAAAATCAGCTCAAAACGATCAACCATGCTCATTCAGTTGATAAAACAAGACCCATGGACTAAAATGAAAGAAACCCAAAATAGCCTTTCCATGACATTAACAGAATTAATTGCCTCTGTATCGATACGCTAAGTCTCGTATCGATACGATATTGCAACTCGTTTTGATACACCAAGCATCGTACTGGTACACCACTTCGAATATTAGAATCCATTTAATTTCTTTAAACACTGTACCGATACGGTCATCTAGTGTTTCAGTACGCGGGCTTGTCCCAAGAGATGAGATTCCAGCAGCAATAAAGCGTATCGAAATGCCTACCCCCATACCGAATCACCCTGCCCAAAATTGCCGATCCGTATCGATACAATCCCCAAAAGCCATCATAGAAACATACTTAAAATCCATAAGAAAACAGAATTACAACTCCCAAAAACCATGGCGAACACATTTCCTTATTAACCGAAATGTAAACCGAGTTCATACTCAAACTTGTAAATGTCCATGGATCACTTAGCCTTACCTCTTTCTGCCCCCAAACCTTAAAGCTCTTCATCATTAGGAAAAAGAGAGCGTAAGCACACTTGCTTAGTGAGGATGCTCATACAACAATGATGCATTAAAACCACTTGAAAACTATATGGCTATTTTCCAAAAACATGCTTACAACTAAAGCATTTTTTCATGATTCCAACCGAATCAAAGCATAATTACCGTTATGCAACATCAAGCACATTCCATGCTTAAATCGCCAAAGCATTAAATCATAAGCCATGTTCAAATCCCAAAGCATTAAAATAGGTTCAACACATGAACTTACTCATATACTGGCATTTATAGTCACCGGATAGACTACCTCTATCCTATACATATCGGATACACAGATCTCTCATACCATGCCTAGTTAAACTACATGATATCCCAAACCTTGCCTAGTTAAACCGCAAGATTTGACACCCTCAGTTGGTTAAACCGCGAGATTCCACCCTTGCCTAGTTAAACAGCAAGATCACCATCAATTTGGGTTGCCAGTTAAACCGCATGCCTTAAATGAGGTCCCCAACAGTCCGAGCGGCCTTGTTAAACTGCCATACCTCAAGGACCCATGGCCACAATTGATTTTGTTCATATTTTATAGTGCACTTTTAATCCTATGGCATGCCAACTATATCCGATTGTTTTCTCATCACGTCACATAGCCAATAAACCATTTACGAACCATTTACTTACTGCTTTACAATGCATTAAACAAAACATCACGTATACAAATCTCATTAAAAATGCAATAGCACCATTCCCAACCAGAATGAAAGCCAATGCTCATTAGCATTTAATATACTTTAAAACCCCTGTATATGTACTCAAAATCATGCATTTCCATTAAGTAAATCATACCATGTTTATCACCAAAACATAAAAACAACATGCTCATATCCAAGCCGATTCAAGAGCAAAATAAGGGAAACTTACTTCCGAGCTTAGGTAAGTGTCTCACGCTTACCCTAAGCTCCAACAACCTTTACAAACCTTTGTAAAGATTTTAAAACCAATTTCCACTCACCGATACGCTTCGCCTTCTTTGCCAACGAAATATAAGCTCCCGGCAAGCAAAAAACAATGTCAAGCTTCATCGCCTTGATTATCCCCTATTTTAAACACATAAAACTAGAGGATAAATGCATCATTACGTATTCAAAACACTGACTCAAAGAAAAACCCCGCAACTCTCAGGTTGCCCACTTAGAAACTATCCAAAACAATCTGAAATCATCATCAAACGTTTTAGAAACTTAACCCAGCCATAAAACAACGATTCAACCCATCAATCAACATCAATTAACATCCAAAAACCCTTTCCCAACATCCTTTTACTTCCAGCAAAGATTAAACTCGAAAATCATCACAAAAACTCAAATCTAACAACCTAAACAATTAGAGATCCAAGAGTGTCGGGATTCTATTGGTAAAAACAACTTATAAACATCATAATACATACAAAATATGTATTAAATCAATCTTAAACACTGGAAATTAGATCCACTTCAAAAATTACCTTGAAACATCAATTTTATCCAATTTACTCAATCAAACATTGATAAATCATTAAAATAATCTTATAATCAATAAATTAAAGATCAAATACTTGGGAATTTTAGTAAAGAACCATACGATAGAGGAGATCATAGACCTTACCCCTATTGTGAGATTTCTCCCTCAATTGGTTTGATAAAAGCTAAGAAAACACAAGATTTAGATGAGATTTTAAAAACAATATTAATTAATCAATTACAAATCATAAATACAAGTTAAAAGACTTCTCACCTCTGGATTTTGATGAAAACTTGAGTGTTTGGCTGAGGAGAGAGTGGAGAGAAAAGTTACACGAATTTTCTTTAAAAAACTTAACTAAAATTCTTTTTTAATTAACTTTAAAACACATGTTAAGATATCTTTAATTAAGGGAGAAATCATCAGAAAAAAACTTGGTAAAATAGCTCCTTAAAGATTCTAAGAATTTGACCCTTTTCACTTTAGTTACCTTTAAAAGCAGTTTTCAAAACTTGCATTTTGGTCACCAGCCAAAATGTCCGATTTCCAAATCTTATTTTCTAAAATTGATTTCACCATTATCCTTAATATAATTAATAATGATTTTAGAATATTTTCCCTCAATTTTATCACCTTAAAAAACATTTAAACCAATTAATGATAACCAAAACGCTAATACCAGTCCACCGGACCTTCAAACCAACCTTTAAAACATCTAAGCCCAAAACCAGGGTGTTACAACTCTCAAAAACTTAAGAAATTTTGTCCTCAAAATTACCTGGAGGAAACAAATGCGAAAATTGCTCCATCATATCCGCCTTGCTTTCCCAAGTGGTTTCCTTAACACCTTGGTGTCGCCACCAGACCTTCACAAGCTCAATCATCTTACCACAAAGAAATTTACTGCTAGAATCAAGGATCTCCATCGTTTCCTCATCGTAGGATAAATCCGGCCTCAACTCTATATGCTCCACCGGCATAACATGCGAAGGATCCGACTGATACCTACGTGACATAGATACATGGAACACATCATGTATTTTCTCTAGCCGGGAGATAACCTCAACCGATAAGCCACAAGACCTACACGGTCAACAACCTCGTACGGTCCAATAAACCTCAGACTAAGCTTACCCTTACATCCAAATATCATCACCTTTTTCTATGGTGACACTTTCAAGAATACCCGATCACCACCGCATATTCAATTTCTCTATGCTTCAAATCTGCGTAAGACTTCTGCCAATCCGTAGCTGCTTTCAAGCGGTCACATACAAGCTTTACTTTTTCATTCGTGTCCTTCAACACATTCGGTAAGTTAACATGCTTTTCTCCTACCTCAGCCCAACACAAGGGCGTACGACACCTTCGACCATACAATGCCTCATTTTGGTGCCATCTGTATACTCTTTTGGTAGCTATTGTTATATGCAAACTCAACTAAAGGTAAATGCTTCTCCCAGGTTCCTTGAAACTCAATAATACAACACCTTAACATATCCTCCAACACTTGGATAACCCACTTAGACTATCTATCCGTCTGGGGTGATACGCGGTGCTGAAACTCTACCTCGAAACCAAAGCCTAGTGTAAACTCTTTCAGAACCTTGCCATAAACCTTGAATCTCTATCAAATACAATAGACTTAGGTACCCCGTCACAAAATCTATGGTGATTCTCTCCTACTTCCACTCCAAAATTTTCAGCGATTGCAACAACCCGGATGGAAACTAATGTTCAACCTTGACCCGTTGACAAACCATACACTTGGAAACAAACTCATCCACATCCTTTTTCAACCCAACCCAGTAGTATGCCTCCTTCAACCCGCGATACATCTTAACACTACCGGGATGCATAGCAAAAGGACTAGATTATCCGACACCACTATTATACCCTTGAAACACAAAACTCCATCATCATCAAAATGAAAATCCGTCGTATTACTCTCTGATATGTCCTTAACATTCTCAACCAAAGAATCATTGTACGGTTTTTTAGCTTTGATCAACTGTGACAACGTAGGCTTAACTTGCAACTCGGCCAACAAACCACCTTTCCATGTCATACTCAACCTTGCAAACATAGCTCTAAGCTCAACTGCAACCTTACGACTCAATGCATCCGCAATCACATTGGCTTTACCAGGATGATACTCAATTGTCAAATCGTAATCCTTAAGCAACTCCAACCATCTACGTTGCCTAAGATTCAAATCCTTTTGAGACATCAAATACTTCAAACTCTTGTGATCCATAAAAAACCATACATTTTTTGCCATAAAGATAATGCCTCCAGATTCTCAAGGAAAAAACCACAGCTGCAAGCTCCAAATCATGAGTTGGATAGCTGCACTCATGAACCTTCAACTGTTTCAATGCATAGGCCACAACCTTACCATCTTGCATCAACACACAACCAAATCCAACATATGACGCATCGCTATAAACCATAAAGTCCTTCCCTGATTCTGATTGAATCAACACAAGGGCATGTGTCAAAACCTCCTTCAACTTCTCAAAACTATGCTGCTGCCTCTCCGTCCACACATAAAGAACATTCTTTTGCAACAGATTTGTCAATGGTGTTGCAATACTCGAAAACCCCTCAACAAAATAGTGATAATAACCAGCCAACCCAAGAAAACTACGCAACTCCGATACAGACTTGGGTCGCTTCCAATTTAGAATAGCCTCAATTTTTTGTGGATCAACATGAATATCCTCTACGAAAACCACATGTCCAAGGAACATTACTTCCTTAAGCCAAAACTCACACTTGCTCAGCTTAGCATACAATTGATTACCTTCAATGCTTGCAACACAATCCGTAAATGCCGATCATGTTCCTCCTCGATACGCGATTACAAGAATATTATCTATGAACACCACAACAAATTGATTAAGATATTCATGGAAAACCTTATTCATCATATCTATGAACGCAGCCGGGGCATTTGTCAAACCAAAAAGCATGACCAAAAACTCATAATGCCCATACCTCGTACGGAACACGGTCTTATACAAATCCTCATCCTTAACCTTCAGCTGATAATACCCCGATCTCAAATCTATCTTGGTAAACACTACTACTCCACGAAATTGATCGAACAAGTCATCAATTTGCGGCAATGGATACTTGTTATTCAGCGTTAATTTATTCAACTACCGGTAATCAATGCACATACGCATTATACTATCCTTCTTTTTCACAAAGAGAACAGGGGCACCCCAAGGAGAAACACTCGGTCAAATTAACCCGTGATCTAACAACTCCTGAAGTTGTGACTTCAATTCCTTCAGTGCCATCCTATAAGGAGCAATGGACACCAGTGTCGTACCTACAAACAATTCAATACTAAATTTTACATTTCTATCTGGCGGTAAGCCTGACTCTTCAAAAAAACCTCTGAAAAATCACAAACAGCTTGAATGTCCTGTACTCGATCACCCTTGGCTTCAGGATTCATCACAATAGCCAAATATGCTTGGCAACCTCCTTGCATCATCTTTTTTGCCTGGGTAGCCGAAACAACATTAGAAAAGAACTTTACATTCTCGCCAACCACCACAACTTCATAACTGCTAGCTAACCTCAAAAAAATCCTTTTGGATTCACAATCCACAACTGCCTTGTGCTGACTCAGCCAATCCATACCCAAAATAATATCAAAACCATGGAATGACAACTCCATCAGATCTGCGGCAAACTCATGACCTTGTACAACCAAAGGACATCGCCTAAACAACTTTCTAGTAGTAACTGTCTCACCAAAAGAACTAGTTACTAACATACCAACATCAAGGATCTCAACAGGAACATTCAACAATGATGCATGTTCACTCAAGATATATGAATGTGTAGACCCCGAATCAATCAAAGATAACAATGACAAGGATTGCAAAGTAAAGGTATATGGGATCACATCCGTGTCATTACGACCTTCACGGTGAGCAAAGACCCAAGCCAGTCCTCCACCATCTGGTCTCACCGCTGCACCATGAGCCATACCCCTCTGACAATCTTTGCGCCTCTAAAAATTACCATTGCCACGGCCTCGACCCCTTGCAAGTGCAGTAACCTGTGCCGGTGCATCCCCCACAACTTGAGGACAATCATGCTTCAAATGATCCGACGATCCACATATCCAACAACCTCCAGCATTACCCGGCACATACCCGTGTGGCACCTACCGTATCGCTCACACCTCACTACAACACGAGCTCCCTAAGCACCTTGGCCAACTCTGCCACCATGCTTGTGATCTTACCTATGTTTCTTGTCCTTGAACTTCCTATTCTGCCTCCCAGAATAGCTAGAGTCAGCCACTCTCTTACCCAAGCTAGCACCAGCAACATGAACCGGTGCACTCAAGGATTGCTCGATATCTTTGGCCTGGTTAACCAACACATCAAAATCTATGTAATCTGTAGCCATGAGATACGTCTTAATGTCCTTAACAAGTCCATAATAGAACCTATCACATCTCTGTAGGTTATCAGGAACCAACTCCAGAGCATACTGACTTAGGCGGACAAACTTCACCTCGTATTCTGCAACAGACATGCCACCCTGAGTCAGCACCATGAACTCGCGCTTCTTCATATCCAAATTTTGGTTACCAAAGTACTTCCTCTAGAAAGCTCTTCGAAAGAACTCCCAAGTAACATCTGCCTCAGGGACGCCAGCAATGTGGTCACCCACCAGTGATATGCATCACCCTGCAACAATGACAAGGTTCAATCCAACTTGCGCTCCTCATTGCTTCTCATCTGATTCATGATACGAATCGTGTTTTCCAGCCAACAGTCGGTTGCCTCAAGGCTCAAACCCTAAAATTCCCCACCTTCCAAACTCCTTAACCGCTCCAAGGGTAACCCTTGATTTGCCACATCCGGTGCAAGTGCTTGTGCCTGTACTCCAGCCACCGCTGCTTGGAAAGCTCTTGTTATTGCTTGAACTAACGGAGTCTAATCACCATATACTGGCACCTGGTGAACCTAGGTACTTCACCAGCCCCAACATCAACTGGAGGAACCATCAGAGGAGGATGAGGTAAAACATTAGGGAGATTCTCTTCCATCTCATTATTCTGCCCTACCCCGACAGTATTAGCCATCAATCGTGTCTCACGTCGAGCCATTCTATCAAAAGCATCAAAACACATTAAAGTTAGGCTAGCATCAGGCAAGGATCCAAGACAACTTTAAACGCATTTTAAAACCTCGGTAATAGGCAGTGTGTCCCCAATTCATACCCTAGCATGATATTAAACGATCACCGAATATATACCCAATCACCATGCAACTCAAACAACAACACCCCAACTTTTCGCAGACTTGGCTCTAATACCAGCAAATGTAACCCCCTCGACCTGGCCTAGTTGCAAGACCAAAATTGAGCAAGCTACATTAGGTTTACCCATCTCAATCGGGCATCGAAATGATATCCAATTGGACACAAACACAATTTAGGGACTAAATTGCAATTTTAGTAATATTTAGGGACTTTTCCCAATTTTAAGTTACCAACCTTTAATTAAATATATTTCATGCTTATATGTCAAAAATTAGCTCAATATGATCAACCATGCTCATTCAGTTGATAAAACAAGACCCGTAGACTAAAACAAAAGAAACCCAAAATAGCCTTTCCATGGCATTAACGGAATTAACTGCCTCCGTATCAGTATGCTAAGTCCCGTATCGATACGGCATTGCAACTCGTTTTTATACACCAAGCACTGTACTGGTACGCCACTCCGAATACAATAATCCCATTTAATTTCTTTAAACACCGTACCGTATGGTCAGCCAGTGTTTTGGTACACAGGCTCGTTCCAAAAGGTGAGATTCTATTAGCAATAAAGCGTATCGAAATGCCTACCCCCGTACCGAAACATACTGCCCAAAATTACCTAGCTGTACCGATACGATCCCCCGCGTATCGGTACGCATGGGCCTGTAATGCCAAATTTAGCTGGTTTTCACTCGAATCTAGCTCCATTTGGGTCCTAGCAACTTGCATACATGCATACAAACAATCACAAATATATAAACTCACATCTATGCTAAAATTAAACAACCAAATCAATCTCATGTTACAAAAGGATCACTCTAAAGGCATGTTTCCTAAACCATTTTGCCAAACATACATAAATACACAAATAGGCCAATCTCAGCATAAGTATCATAATAATACAACCCACACATCATAATAAACTTTTTCAAACCATCACAACATGGCAATCATCAAGGAGGCTCTAGATGCATACCTAAACAACCAATCATCCACAACTATAAGCAAGGATTAACATCACGCTTAGCAACATCAAACCATCCCCAAAAGCCAACATAGAAACATACTTAAAATCTATAAGGAAACAGAATTACAACTCCCAAAAACCATGGTGAGCACGTTGCCTTATTAACCGAAATGTAAACTGAGTTCATACTCAAGCTTGTAAATGTCCTTGGATCACTTAGCCTTGCATCTTGCTGCATCCAAACCTTAATGCTCTGCATCATTAGGAAAAAGAGAGCGTAAGCACACTTGCTTAGTGAGGATGCTCATACAACAATGATGCATTAAAACCTTTTGAAAACCATATGCTTATTTTCCAAAAAATGCTTACAACCAAAGCATTTTTTTCATGATTCCAACCGAATCAAAGCATAATAACCATTATGCAACATCATGTACATTCCATGCTTAAATCTCCAAAGCATTAAATCATAAGCCATGTTTAAATCCCAAAACACTAAAATAGGTTCAACACATGAACTTTCCCATATATTGGCATTTATAGTGATCAGATAGACTACCACTATCCTATACATATCGGATACACGGATCTCTCATACCATGCTTAGTTAAACTGTATGATATCCCAAACCTTTCCTAGTTAAACCAAAATATTTGACACCTTCGCCTAGTTAAACCGCGAGATTCCACCCTTGCCTAGTTAAACCACAATATCACCATCAATTTGGGTTGCCTAGTTAAACCGCATGCCCCAAATGAGGTCCCCAACACTCTGAGTGGCCTTGTTAAACCGCCATACCTCAAGGACCAATGGTCATGATCGATTTTGTTCATATTTTATAGTGCACTTTTAATCCTATGGCATGCCAACTATATCTGATTGTTTTCTCACCATGTCACATAGCCAATATACCATTTACAAACCATTTACTTACTGCTTTATAATGCATTAAACAAAACATCACATATGCAAATCTCATTGCCAATGCAATAACACCACTACAAACTAAAATGAAAACCAATGCTCATTAGCATTTAATATACTTTTAAACCCCTCCATATGTACTCAAAATCATGCATTTGCAGTAAGTAAATCATACCATGTTTATCACCAAAACATGCAAACAACATGCTCATATCCAAGCCGATATTCAAGAGCAAAATAAGGGAAACTTACTTCTGAGCTTAGATAAGTGTCGCACACTTACCCTAAGCTCCCAAAAACCTTTACAGACCTTTGTAAAGCATTTAAAACTAGTCTCCACTCACTGATACGCTTCGCATTCCTTGCCAACGTGATACAAGCTCCCGGCAAGGAACAAACAACGTCAAGCTTCGTCGCCTTGATTATCCCCTATTTTAAAAACATAAAACTAGAGGATAAATGCATCATTATGCATTCAAACCACTGCCTCAAAGCAAAACCCTGCAACTCTCAGGTTGCCCACTTAGAAACTATCCGAAACAAACCAAAATCATCATCAAAGATTTCCAAAACTTAACCTAGCCATAAAACAACGATTCAACCCATCAATCAACATTAATTAACATCCAAAACCCTTTCCCAACATCCTTTTACTTCCAGCAAAGATTAAACTCGTAAATCATCACAAAACTCAAATCTAACAACCTAAACAATTAGAGATCCAAGAGTTTTAGAATTCTATTGGTAAAAATTTCTTATCAACATCATAACACATCCAAAATATGTATTAAATCAATCTTAAACACTAGAAATTAGATCCACTTTGAAAATTACCTTGTTACATCAATTTTACCCAATTTACTCAATCAAATAATGATAAATCATTAAATCAGTTTACAATTAATAAATCAAGGATCAAATACTTGGGGATTTCAGTAAAGAACCATACAATAGAGGAGATCACAGACCTTACCCCTATTGTGAGATTTCTCCCTCAATTGGTTTGATAAAAGCTAAGAAAACAGAAGATTTAGATGAGATTTTGTAAAAACAATATTAATTAATCAATTACAAATCATAAATACAAGTTAAAAGACTTTTCACCTCTGGATTTTGATGAAAACTTGAGTGTTTGGCTGAGGAGATAGTGGAGAGAAAAGTTACGTGAATTTTCTTTGAAAAGCTTAACTAACTTTTTAACTAAAATCCCCTTTTAATTAACTTTAAAACACATGTTAAAATATCTTTAATTATGGAGAAATCATCAGAAAAAACTTAGTAAAATAGCTCCTTAATGATTCTAAGAAATTGACCTTTTTCATTCTAGTCACCTTTAAAAGTACTTTTCAAAACTTGCTTTTTGGTCACAAGCCAAAATGTCCGATTTCCAAGTCTTATTTTCCAAAATTGATTTCACCATTATCCTTAATATAATTAATAATGATTTTAGGTTATTTTTCCTCAATCTTATCACCATCAAAAACATTTAAACCAATTTAATCCCAAAACTGACCTGAAACTCTAATACCGGTCCACCGAACCTTTGAACCAGCCTTTAAAACATCCAAGCTCAAAACTGGGGTGTTACATGCCGACCTCAAGATCAACATCAACAAGGGGAACCAACCGCTCAACCCAAATGACAACATTATAGTCCGAGTTGAAATAACTTACCTCAAGGACTCTTAACCACGATCGATTTTTTTATCATATTATAGTGCACTTCATCCTGTGGAATGCCAACTATATCCGAATGTTTTCTCATCATTTCACATAGCCAATATATCCTTTACAAAACCATTTACTCACTATTTTACAATGCATTAAACAAAATCACCACATATGCAAATCACATTGCCAAAGCAATAACACCATTCCCGACCGGAATGAAAATCAATGCTCACTAGCATTTCTTATACTTTTAAAGCCCTGCATATGTACTTAAAATCATGCATTTCCTGTAAGCAAATCAAACCATGTTTACGACCAAAACATGAATTACACATGCTCATATCCGAACTGATATTAAAGAGCAAAAGAGGGAAAACTTACTTCCGAGCTTAGGTAAGTGTTTCAAACTTATCCTAAACTTTCAAAAATCTTTATTTAACCATTTAAAGGCATTTAAACTAGTTTCCACTCACCAATACACCTCACCATGTTAGACTTAATGTTCGAATACATGTTACCATGGTTATATGTTTGATTGTGATAGGTGATACTTAGTTAGTAATCTTGGATAATAAGTTTGAGCTTTAAATAATACAACATGTAAGCTTAAAGATCATTAATCTATGGTTTTCGGTCATCATAATCAATTTTAAATCTTGATTGATATGTTTTAGAAATGGATTAAAGTATGCAAGTTTGTAATCGAACTAAGATTAATAAAGTGTATGAACGAAAAGAAATATGTTTAGATAGTAGAAAGATGTAATAAAACTTGTGTTCTGAAATTCCTAAATTATCAAGGCATGCTACGAACTAGTGGTTGATGTATTTTTCTTAATGTATGTATTATTGTTTGTACATGATTTAAAGTTGAGGATATACCTATCCAATTTATATAAAAAGTTTTAAATTACTATGTTTTTCGAGGGCATGATCAGTTGATTATACTAATTTGATCAATAATCTTTGTATGTTTGTTTGGTAGCACGTTCGGAAAGATTTGAGGAGCATGAGATGAATTTGGAATGAACATTAAAAACTTGTTTTGACATGAATTGTTTTAAATGCATAGATGAGTATTTTTACGATTCGCTCACTAGGCTTATAGCTTACGCTCTCTTTTCTAATCAATGCAGAGAAATAGACTCTACCGGATAGCATGTACGCAAGGGGAAATCCAAGAGTTGAGACATGTTCAAAGTATGGTTTATAAATACTAAGTAGTAATAAGAGGCAATGGGATCAAGTTGTATTTGAGAGGTTTATTTTGCATAGTCCCTGGTTGTACGAGTTATGTTTGATGTTTTGGACTTGTATGATGTTTTATGATTGGTTTTGAGGGGTTGGAAAACAAATTGCATGCTTGGGTAAAGATCAAGCCTATAGAATTTATGTTTGGTCTTGATATGTTGTGTATAATCTCCTATCATGTTTAAATATATGAGGAATTAGTGTTTGAGATGCTATATGATGATTTGATATGGATTAGAGTGAGTTTGATTGAGCCAAAGTGTCATATGTTGGACCAAGAGGTTATTACAGGCCTGTCTATACCGGTGTGGGTCTTCAGGGATCGGTACGCGGGGACCTATCTCGGCTCAATCCAGGCAAAATTGCCTTGGCATACCGATATGACTAGTGACTATATCATTACGCATAGCTTAAATTTTGGCTTAGTTTTGGTACACGGGCAACTGTATCGGTATGCCTTTTGGCTGTTGGAATTCCCTATTTCAAATATACCATACCAGTACCGATACGCTAGAGGACTGTATCGGTACACCTTATAAAAATTATACCCATATCAATACGGGGTATCATTGTACCGATGCGCAGTTAATTAATTCTGTTAAAATGCTTGCTGAAGTTTGATTCTTTGCAATTTAGTCCATGTTTCTTGATCATGCAATTAAATGAGTTTGGATGATTATTTTAAGTTTAAATTTAACTTGTATGCATGAAACCTGAATAATTAATGTTTGGTTACTTATATTCCTAACAAGTCCTTATAAATATCTAATTTTACAAATTGTTCCTAAAAGGCTAATTTATGCAATTGGAAGTCAACTCAATGCCCGATTGTGTTGTAATCTTCACCTCTGCCAGAATGATCACCTTAGGTCTAAATAAAGCATTTAGATAAGATAAAACAAAAAATATATCATTTTCTAAGGAAATTTCTTGGGTTTGTTTTGGCAAACCCATTATAGCTCACTCAATTCGGACTGGCGTCTATACTAGGTCAAGGGGGTTACATGCTAGGCGTGGACAACATAGTCAGAACACGGGCGATGTAACCCCTTTGACCTGGCCTAGTCGCAAGACCGAATTGAGTGAGCTATATTAGGGTTTGTTGAGACAAACCCAAAAGAATTACATTAGAAATGATACATTTTTTCTTTTATCTTATCTAAATGAATATTTAAGCCCTAAGGTGTTCATGCTGGTTATGGTGAAAGTTACATCCTAACCGGGAGTCGATTCGACTCCCAATTGCTCAAAATCGCATAACATGGACTAAAATGTAATTTTCATTAATTATAGGGACTTTTATGAAATTGAAATTACCAATCCTCATTTAGTCATATTACACGCCTTCAGGTTAAATCTCAACTTAAAATAACCATACAAACTCATTTAATTACATAATTATGGAACATGGACCAAACGACAAAGAATACAACATTCAGAAGCATCTTAACTAAATTAGCGGCTGGCGTACCGGTACAGGTCACTACCGTATCGCAACGAGTAAAAATGACAAGGCATACTGAAATGGTCCTCAAGCGTATCGGTACGGGTATGCCAATTTTGAAAATTAAGATTATAGTAGCCAAAGGGCGTATCGGTACGATAACTCGTGCACCGAAACCAGGCATATTATCCAGCTATGCATACCGATACAGTTACTAGGCATATCGATATGCCTAGGCAATTTTGCCCATCTTGAGCCGAGATAGGTCCCAGCGTACCGATCCCTAAGGACATATACCGATTCGGATAAACCTGTAAGGTCCTCTTGGTCCAACATATGACACTTTGGCTCAATCTAACATACACCAAACAACATCTAATCATCATATAACCTCACAAACATCAAATCCTCAAACATAGCAACATGCTAGAAGACCATACACATCATGGCATATTCATAGCAAACTCCTAAAGACATGATTTCTACCCAAGCATGCATAATGTTTCCCAACCCCTCAACACCAAGCATAAAGCATCATACAAGTCTAAAACATCAATCCAAACTTATACAACAGGGAGTAACCAAAAATACATCTCCCAAAACCAACTTGGTCACATTGCCTCTTATTACTACTTAGTTCTTATAAAAACCATACTTTGAAAATCTTAACCCTTGGATCCTCCCTTGCTCACTCGTTGTCCGATATGGTCTATTTCTCTGTATTGATGAGAAAGGTGAGCGTAAATGTCTCATGGCAAAATATCTCATGCCTCAATAATCTCTTCAAGTATGCACATTTAAATCATTTGCAACACATGCATCATGAATTCTATCTCTACCTCAATTTAAGCTTTAAATGCCATAATCTCTATAACAAGTTTAAAAAGGGATTGTAACCCCCTTAACCTGGTCTAGCCGAAAGATCAAACCGAGTGAGCTATATTAGGATTTACCGAAATAAACCCCGAAAAGATTACTACTAAAACGGTCCATATTTTTTCTTTTATCTTATCTAAATGCTTTAATAGGTCTTAAGGTGTTCATACAAGACATGATTAAAATCTCAACTCAATCGGTCGTCGATTCGACACCCAATTGCTCGAAAACCCATTACAAGGACTATAACGTAATTTCTGATATTGAAAAGAACTTTCATAAAATTTAAGTTACCAATCCTCAATTAGTCATGTTATAAGCCTTCATGTTAAATATCAATTCAAAATAATCATTCATACACATTTAATTGCACATTTAAAAAGTAGGGACCAAAATACAAAGATTTCAAACTTCAGATGCTTAAATAATTGAAATAACGGTCTGCGTACCAGTACGGGTCATATGTATTTTGATACGGCATAAAAAGACAAAGGCGTACTGATACGGTCCCTAGCCATATTGGTACGGGCTTGCATACTTTGAAAATTAGAATTCCAGTAGCTAATCACCGTATCGATACGGTAACCCATGTACTGAAATGAGCACTATTTCAACACTATGCACACCGATACGGTTACCAGGCGTATCGGTACACCTAGGCTATTTTGAACACATTGAGCCTGGATGAGTCCTCACGTACCGAAACCTGAGGGGTCTGTACCGGTACGAGGTGACCTGTAATAACCTCTAGATCCAACATATGACATTTTGGCTCAATCTAATGCTATCCAAACAACCTCAAATCATCATATGACATCATAAACATTCAATCATCAACCTTAGCAACATAGATTGAAGCTACACTAAGCATGGCATACTCAAGCAATCACCTACGATCATGATTTCTACCCAAGCATGCTTAATGTCTCCCAACCCCTCAAAACCACAATTAAAAGCATCATACCAAACCAAAACATCCAACTAAACTTATTACTACTCAACGTATATAAAACTATACTTTGAATCGAAGTGTTCCTTGGATCCTCCCTTGCTCACATGCCATCCGAGAAAGCTATTTCTCTGTACTGATGAGGAAAATAGAGCGTAAGCTATAAGCTTAGTGAGGGAAATCACAAAACACTCATCAATGCATTTAAATCCATTTCTATCCAATCACATGTAAATATCTCATGGCAAAACATCTCATGCTTTTTCTCAACATCTCAAATATGCACTTTTAATTCATTTTCAACACATGTATCATGGATTTAATCTCTACCTCAATTTAAGCTTCACACCACAACACATTTATAACAAGCTTAAAGAGTAACACATGTATAAGTGACTCAAAACCAGCAACCTTATATTTTACAAAACTTATCGGATACACGAATTTCTCAAGTGGTTCCCACAACCACTTCACATGCATACCTCAACCGGAGTAACGACACACTTGCACACCTATACGGTTCAAACTGGAGTAACGACACACTTGCCCACCTCTACGGTTTGGATGTATAATCCACCAGCGGGAGTAAACGAAACATTTACCCACCTCAACCGCTGCGGTTCTCATGTTGAAGATTACAGACTCTTAACACCGCTCGAAAAACATGAGGTGCCTTTTTATAGTGCACTCTAAACCCTATGAAATGCCAACTATATCCGATATCATTTTAAACACAACCACTTGCCAATATACTCAATAAACAACATTACCTCACTATTTTACATATGCATCAAATCAACCTTCCACAAATACATTTAACCATGTATTTTTCATATTCTCAAAATACCTTCATAAATCATATGTTATTTCCAAAAGTAATCCTCAATGATCATTTGCATCATAAATCATTTCTAAACAAGCATAATACAGTGAGTAATCAAAACCATAACATGTTATGAGATTTCATTTTGTAAAAGCCGAAACCGAGAGAAACTCAACCGATACTTACTCCCGAGCTTAGATAAGTGTGTCAAACTTAATCTAAACTCCCACAACTCCTTTTCAAACCTTTTTACAGCAGAAAAACACTTTTCCACTCACCAACAATCCAACACTTTCTTGCCGATGCGCGAATCAAGCTTCTGAAGCTTCTGCGCCTTCTTCAAAAGCCAAAGGATTCAATTCCCCTGCTTTACCCAACCAAAAACAGAGGATTAAAGCGCATCTCCGTAACACAAACCTCCAGCAACCAACAAACACAACATCATCTCACAAGATCCCACTCAACACCTTCCTAAAACCATCAAGAACGCCACCAAACCTCTCTTAATCAAAGCCCAGCCAACATCTAATGATTCTAACACATTAACATCATCAATTAACATCCAAAAACACTTTAAACACGTCCTTATACGTCCAACAACACTACATAAATAGGATCAAGCCAAAAACCAACTATCCACAACCTAGAAAACTAACAATTCACTTAGATTAAGGATTAGATTGATTAATCATCTCTTTCAACATTAAAATACATCCAAATTAAAATATAAATCAATTAAATCCCTCACCACAACAGATCCAATTCAGTTTCTATCAATTTTCTAAGAAAACTCAATTTAACTAATAAATCCATAGTAAAATCATATTTTCTTAACATAAATCCATAACAAAGGACCTGGTAATTTCAGTAAAGAACCCTTAATTAGAGGAGAGAAACTAAAATCACCTCTAATTGTTGATTTCTCCCTTGGTTGGCAAAGCTTTGATGAAATCTAAGTTGATTTAGTCGAGGAAATCAAAGGAATCAAATGAGAAATTAAAACGAAATCAAAGGTTGATTCCTGGAATTTTTAGAAAGATTTTGATAGTTTGGTTTCTAAGAAAGTAGAGAGAAAATGTGGAATGAAAAGTGGTTCCGTAAGAAAATGATTTAGTTTACCAAAATTCCTTTTTATTAAATCCTTTTAATTGCTTATGAAACCACCTTTAAAACACCTTAAAATAACCCAAAACAAGAGAGAAATCTGATAAAAACTTAGCGGTCAAATAACTCCTTAAAGATTCTAAGTTTTGATCCTCTTTTAATCTAGTCTCTAAAAGCAATTTTGAAATCTTTCAATTTAGTCACTATACCAAAATGTCATCAAATCAGATTTAATTATCCCAAATTGACTTTACCAAATTACTTAAAATATTAAATAAGTAATTTCCCACATTTTCCCATAATTTATTTTGATCCAAAATAAAATTTTAAGATTTAATTTCCCAAAACTAGTCGAATTATCTAATCCGGTTCTCTTAAACCCCTAACCCGATCTAGCCCATGTCGAAGCCCTATTTTAGGGCGTTACAACTCCCCCTCTTAAGAAATTTCATCCTCAAACTTTACTTGACGATAAAAGATGAGGGAACTGTTTCAAAATGTCTGTTTTGCTTTCTCAGGTAGCTTCTTCTACACTGCGGTGCTGCCACAACACCTTTACCAACTCTGTGGTCTTTCCGCGGAGAACTTTGCTACTCGAATCTAGAATCCTCACCTATTCTTGATCATAGGTTGAATGCGGATTCAACTCAATCTCTTCAACATGCATTAGATGTGAAGGATTCGATCTATACCTCCGCAACATCGACACATGGAAGACATCATATATCTTTTCTAGCTTAGCTGGCAACCTCAATATATACGCAACTAGACCAACGCACTCCAACACCTCATACGATCTAATAAACCTAAGACTCAACTTGCCCTTTCGACCAAATCTCATCACCCTTTTCCAATGCAAAACCTTCAAGAGCACACGATAACCAACTGCATACTCAATCTTCCTTTGCTTCAAGTCATCATGACTTTTGCTGATCCAAAGCAGCTCTCAACTGATCACTAATCAACTTTACTTTCTCATTGGCATCCTTCAACCTATCCAGCAAAGAAACATATTTTTCTCCCGTCTCCTCCCAACAAAGTGGCCTACGACACCTCCTACCATACAAAGCCTCATAAGGAGCCATCTGGATACTAGCTTGGTAACTGTTATTATAAACAAACTCTACCAATAGCAACTGCTTTTCCCACGATCCTTGAAAATTTATGATGCAGCACCGCAACATATCCTCCAATACTTGTATAACACGCTCAGACTGACCATCCGTTTGAGGATGATACGAGGTACTAAAGTTCAACCGTGTACCCAATGCCCTATACAAACACTCCCAAAACCTTTCGGTGAAACGCGGATCTCTATCTGGCACAATAAACTTTGGTACACCATGCAACCTCACAACCTCAGCAATGTACAACTCTACTAACTTATCCAAAGTATACGTTGTATGCACAGCAAAAAATGTGCACACTTCGTAAGCCTATCCATGATCACACAAATGAAATTCTTGTTTGACAGTGTCAAAGGCAAACCGGACACAAAGTCCATGGTGATCCTCTCCCATTTCCACTTTGGAACCCTCAACGGGTGCAACAACCTCGAAGGAAGCTGATGATCCACCTTAACATGTTGGCAAACCATGCAATGAGCCACAAAATCCACAACATCTTTCTTCAAGCCAACCCAAAAATACTCTTTCTTCAGATCTTGGTACATCTTCGTACTCCCCGAATGCATAGCAAAAGGACCAGAATGCGCTTCAATCAAAATAGTGTGCCTCAACTCTTCATCCATCGGCACCACCACACAACTCTTAAAGTTCAAAACCTCGTCCTCATTAAAACCAAAATCTATCGAATTCCTATCCAAGATATCCTTAACATGAGGCACCAACGTCTCATCATATGACTGCTTCTCTTTTATCATATAAAACATCAAAGTTTCACTTGCAACTCCGCTAACGACCCACCATCACATGATAAACTCAACCTCACAAACATGGACCTTAACTCCACTGTGACCTTTCTAATCAAAGCATTCGCCACCACATTCGCTTTCCCCAGATGGTACTCAATCGTTAGGTCGTAATCCTTAAGCAACTCCAACCATCTTCGCTGCCTAAGATTTAACTCCTTCTGAGACATCAAATACATCAAATTTTTGTGATCCGTGTACACGATACACTTCTCACCATATAGATAATGTCTCCAAATCTTCAAGGCAAACACCATCGCAGCTAACTCAATATCATGCATAGGGTAGTTGCGCTTGTGCACCTTTAACTGCCTAGATGCATACGATGCCACTCTTTCTTCCTGTATCAGCTCACACCCTAAGCCCATGTAGGATGCATCACTATATACGACAAACTCCTTCCCTAACTCTGGTTGAATCAAGATTAGAGCCTGCGTCAAAGCTTCCTTCAACTTGTCGAAAGCTTACCGTCTTGCTTTTGTCCACTGAAAACTCACATCCTTCTACAACAACTTCATCAAAGGGGAAACAATATTAGAAAATCCATCTACAAAGCGTCGATAGTATCTTGCCAACCCCAAGAAACTACGAACTTTCGAAACAAACTTTAGTTACTTCCAACTCACAATGGCATCAACCTTCTGAGGATCCATATGAATACCCTCACCTAAAACAACATGTCCATGGAAAACTACCTACTTAAACAAAAACACGCATTTACTTAGCTTGGCATAAAGCTTATTGTTCAATAGAACCTGTAACACAATTCAGAGATGTCGATCGTGATCTTCCTCGGCACGCGAGTACACGAGAATGTCATTGATGAACACTACCACAAATTACTCCAAAAACTCATAGAAAACCCTATTCATCATATCCATGAACACTACTGGTGCTTTTGTCAAACCAAACGGCACCACTAAGAACTCGTAACGCCCATAACATGTGCAAAAAGCTGTCTTCGGCACATCTTTATCCCTCACCTCCAACTGATAATACCCCAACTATAGATCAATCTTGAAAAACACTGTAGCACCCTTGAACTAATCAAACAGATCATCAATCCTCAACAAAGAATACTTGTTCTTAATCGTTAACTTGTTCAGTTGTCGGTAATCAATGCACATTCTCATAGTGCCATCCTTTTTCTTCACAAACAACACCGGTGCGCTCCATGGTGGCGCACTTGGCTGAATGAACCCACGATCCAACAACTCTTGCAACTGTGTCTTCAACTCCTTCAACTCCTTAAGTGTCATACGATACGGAGTAATAGACACTAGAGATGTATCCGTATACGTCTTAATGTGGAACTCCACCTCTCTATCTTGCGGCAAACCAGACAACTCTTCTGAAAACAGTCTTGGAAAATTGCAAACCGTGTAAATATCCTGAGCACATGATTCTTTCATATTCGGATTCATCACATAGGCTAGGTATGCTTGACCCCCAAAATCTAACAACCTACGAGCCTCCAAAGTAGATACCACATTTGACATGAACTTTACATTCTCGCCCACAACCACAATTTCATAATTCTACAAGTTTCAAAGAAACTCACTTGGCTTCAAAATCCGCTACAGCTTTGTATCGAGACAACCAATCCATACCCAAATTCATATCGAAAGCATAAAATGGTAACTTCACTAGATCAGCCTCGAACACATGCCCTTGAACCATCAAGGGACAACTTTCTAGATACAATCGTCTCACCAAAGGAACTTGTTACCCGCATACCGACATCTACCAACTCTATAGGTAAATCCAACAAACATGCATGCTCGTGCAAAATATAGGAATGCGTAAAACTGGAATCAATCAAAGATGACAAAAGAATAGATTGCAAGGTAAAGGTACCTGCAATCATATCGGTATTATTCCTTCCCACATGGTGAGCAAAGACCTTCTTCGGTCCACTCTCCTCCAGCTAAACTACCATGGTATACGCTACCACACTGTCCATCATCCTTGTGCTGGAAATGTCCACGGCCGAGCCCACGACCCCTCTATGCCACAACAATCGGTGAATGAGCCTGACATCTCTAGCCAACTGCGGACAATCCCTTCTCAGATGATTCCTCGATCTGCAACTCCAGTATGTGCCTATAGCACCCCAACATTCCCCCGATTGCTTCCTACCACACCTCCTACTACTCAGGAACTCCAACATAGGTGTTATGAACCTGAAAACCACATCCAACACCATTTCCTCCCCGCCTTTGATCCGGAGGGTACCTTCTGTCTCTATGCCTCTTATATTGATCCCTACCAACATCAGATTCAACACTCCTCTTTCCCGCTACAGAATTCCCTAAATGAACAGATAAGCCCAAATTATATTCTACATCATTTGCTCAAGAGACCGGTACATCAAACTCTGTGTAATCGGTGTCCAACATGTATGTCTTTACTTCTTCGATCAACCAGTAACAACCGATCACACCTCTCTCGCTCGTCTAGAACAAACTTAGGAGCATACTTACTCAATCGTACGAACTGGATCTCATACCCAGAAATAGACATGTTTCCTTGCTCCAAAGCCAAGAACTCCCTATTTTTTCATCTCTATATCGGGTTCCCATATACTTCTTCCTAAAAGACTCGCAAAAGAATTTCCATATAACATCAATAGGTTCTATCCCCGCAATCACAGTTTTCCACCAACTGTAAGCATCGCCTTGAAGCAATGACACAATACACCCCAGCTTGCATACATCCATACACTCTATCTCGCCAAAGACTCTCTCAGTAATATCAAACCATTCCTCGACTACTTCAGGAATCAATCCTCTAAACTCAACACCAACAAGACTATGCAAACGCTCTAGAGGTAGCCCAATGTTAACAGCATGTACATGCACTCTAGCTATGGCCGCCTAAAAAGCTCTCGTCATCGCTTGGACCAACGATGCCATATCACCAAAAATAGGTGCTTGGGATGCCTGAGGCGCACCTCCCTCAACTCCAACACCAGCAGGAGGATTCGGTGGAGGAGGAGGCAACTCATCATCATGTGTATCCACTGTTACGCGTAATAAGTGCTCCGCAATTGTGCAAGTATACACGTCACAAGTTATAGTATAAAAGATATCTTCTCCACAGTGATTGGTGCCACTTCAAGAAACTAATCTCTTGCACTGTAAAAAGTAAAAGAACATATGTAGAATATTGTAGGAGTTTAACTAACAACTAAACTAGAAAGCAATAAAGTAAAAGAAGATGTAATCAAATGAGAGAGAATAGGCTAGGTTATCGTGAGTTGAAGAGTGATAGCCAATTGGATCGTCTTGGTAAAAGGGTGCAAGGGCAACTCAGTTACCGTGGCAACTTGCGCAACGGGGTTGCCTTGGCAACTAATCGATGGTTGCCTAGGCAACTGGTTGGGCAACTGTATGGGCGGCTGGGCAGCAACTTCAAGGTTTGACGAAACGTTCTTCAATGGTTTCTTCTTATCCCTAAGTTGAAACTCTAGCTAATTGTGTATGCCTTGATAATACATCCCTGTGTGAATCAAGGGTGAACAACAACCAATCTTGCGCTCCTCTTAGCCGTTGAAATCCTTAACTTATTCCTATGTCGGATTAATCTTCACCATCAATAGATTGAATAAAGACCATACTCATTCGTTTCTTGAATCTAACACTCCCGATATTAGATAAATAGATGAAGTTACGAGATTCTCTCCCAATTTACTCGCAAACAAGAATAAAAAACAAGAATGAGTAAACCTTAAATTGAAAGTGCAAACTCTTATTACCTAAACAAAATCCAATTGTTTCTCACAGCCACAAAACACAATAACGTTAGCCAAATAGATTTAGTTCATGGCTGGGTTCCAAAGAAACACAAAACAAAGAATCCCTAACATAAACCTAATTGAACAAGAAAGAAAAAGATGAAGAATGGTTGAAGCCTTTGTCGAAATCTCTCCCATTTGCTCTATCCTCAATTGAACTCTCCCCCTTGCTCTCTCTTGGAGTTGATGACTTGGTCTACTTTAAATAGAAGATGGCTATGTCAAAGTCTCTCTTGAGGAATAAGTTAAGTTGGAATTAAATACTTTAAAAGAATATAATTCTTTATTATATTTAAATTCCTTATAGATCTTCTCCTATCTTCTTGGGATCTAATTTCTCTTTGACCTCTTCATGAAAATCAAACTCCTTTGGGATTTAACTTTGCTCCACGTCATCTTGGGCTTATCTAGTCATCAATTTAGACTGCCATATCATTTTATCCCTTATCGACAATTACCCTGACAACTAGCTCGGTATCTCCTTCATGCACTACCCTGGCAACTGCGTCGGCATCTACTTCATACCCTACCCTGGCAACTAGTTCCAACCTTGTTTAGGCAAGTGATTATGCATACACACAAAAACAACTATCGGTAGCACCTTTTTTTCCACAAAATTAAGCAAAATATGAAATCAAGCTTGTCCACCAAGGAAACAATACAAACATGCATTAATGGCTAATAATGCAACTAATATGAGGCTAAGTCTTGCAATAATATGAATAAAAAAGGTGAATAAAATAGTACTTTTAGACGCTTAACACACCCCCAAACTCGAACTATTGCTTGTCCTCAAGCAATGCAAACTAATAATTACTCGCCAAGACTTCAATTTCACAAACTTAGCTTTGAACTTGATTTCAATTCTCAAAACGGTGGCACAAAGTATGATTGGCTTTTCATTTTTCAGAAAACTTAGGAGTTACTCATCAAACTATAATGCTTGTGAGTGTGTGCGGAGTTGTGTACAAGTTGATTTTTTGGATTCTATGCAAACAAGAGGTTTTCAAATTACTTTATTGGGTTCTTTTAACATGTTTTAACTATAGCCGATTTTGGGCACCTTTAGTGTTTTGTTTTTAGTTTTCTTAAGTTAATTAATTTATTCGACTAGTGCCGGTTTCGGGCACCTCTAGCGATCAATTTTTAACACATACTAGAGCCAATTCTGGGCACCTTTAGCAATCAATTTTTAGCACATACTAGAGGCAATTTTGGGCACCTCTAGCATTCATCCAATTTTTATTCTAATCCCCCAATTTTTTAACTATCAACCTAAGTTTGCTAGAATTCCTTAAATCAATCAAGCCACAACAGTGTTTCATCAAGTTTAGCATCATAGTAAGATTATAAGTGTTTCCTCGTTTATCCTATAATAAAAACTTCTATCAATTAAGTACACTGGCAAAGTCACCATCTGATATTCATCAAATCTAGGCAATTCTTGTTCCAACTAAAGGCATGGCAAGCAATTTATGTATCCTAAATGCAATACTTAAGATGAATGCAACTAAACATGGTAGCTAACTAATAACAATCCCCCCTAAACTCGAGTGAGGCATTGTCCTCAATGCATGCAACAAATAAAAATAAAAATAAAAATAAAAATACAGAAAAATAAAATACAAACAATGAATTACTTTGAGAGTTCATCGTCGTGGATGATTAGTTTCCTTTTGGTCGGTGTTTTGATTCTCTTGCTTGAACGCGGTGGTTGCTTCCTTGTTACCGATGGTGGAATCGATGTCATTAGCTTTTCGCTTGGGCTTAGAGGATTCGATTGGTGCGGTCTTTGTTGGTGCAATGGAGGACTCATCTGAATCTAAAAAATCAGACAATGATTCAGTACGAGTTGATTCAGGCATAGGTGCTTTACCTTCGGCTTTTGCAGTGGTTGTCGCGACATTTTTAGTGTTGGTTGCCATGGCAACTGCTTGGGTAGGCACACTGTAGGTTTCCGTGGCATCATCTGTTGCGGTTGTCGTGGCAACTTCTTCATTGGTTGCCGTGGAAAAGATTTCGGCAGGAAAGATGAGGAACGACACACGGCTGTTCAGGTACCCTTCCATGATGACTTGGGTGATGGAATTGTTGTGATCCTTCATGTACCACATGAACATTAGTTGTCGGTCTTCAATTTGCCTAATACGGTTCTCCAACGGTTGTAAGAGTGCTTCAAGTTGTCTCAGGGTTGCTGTCTGAGTTGCCCGGGCATCAGTTGCCGAGGCAACAGGAGTTGCCGCGGCAATTGAAGGCGTTGAGGATTTTACTGGTGCCTTTCCCATTAGCTTTCAGATTTGTACTCGATTCCAACCGGACTTTGGTAGGGCCTTTTCATCAGTGGACTCACTTGGGACATGCATCTCCTTGCAAAGATTGAAAATTAAGCAAGGGAAGAAAAGAGAACCCTTGTCTTTTGTGCTACATACAAAAAATCTCATCACAAATAAATTTTCCAATGTTAATGATGCGATTATGCAAGATAGAATGTTTGAGCAAAAGACGAGGTGTATCAATGGTGGTATTGTGTGTTGTTGGAATTAAAGAAGTTTTAACAAACTTATTCCTTAATTTTGCCTCGGGTTTAAGCCGAAAGCAATTTACCGTGCCCTTGTATTTACCGTCATTCCAATGAGTTCCTGGTAGAGTGAGTTCTTGAAGAACCTTGTCGAGTTGCTTGAGCGTGAGTTGATCAACAAAGGCTTGATGATCATCCTTCTCAACGTAGATCCCGTAAAAGGTGTTGATGCTTTCGGGGCTTATGAGTATAGCCTTGTCACGAACAAAAACATAAGGATTATCTGGGTTAGGTGAGTGAGCATAGAATTCTCTTACCCATAAGATGTTACCCGGTTCTGATTGATGGCAAAAGATTTGCTAGTTTTGATGTGCAATCCTTTCGAAGATGAATGGTTCAAGGCTGAAATCTTGATGAGAGTTGGAGTATTCGAAGCCTTGTTCTTCACAAATCTTCCGGATTTCAAACTTGGAGTGAAATGTTTCTTGAACCACCGGTGTAGCAAACTTCTTGTATCTTGGTTCTTTGGAGGAACTTGGATGAACCAAAAATTTGATTTTGGATGCCATGGATGATCTTGGCTGTGAGTTTAGTAGAAACAAAGAAATGAAAGCAAAAAAACTAAAGAGTTGCAAGATAAAAAGTAAGAATAGGTTTCTTGGAAGTTAAGGGTGATGGGTTGAATAGAAAAGATAGGTAGTAAATATGGTGGGTGAGATTAATTGGAAAGAAAGAAAACAAGTGTTTTGATTGTGGGAAATGGATGGCTAGGGGATTTGGGGAAGGAGAAGGGTTTAGCCGGCTATGTAGGGTTTATTTAGGGTAAATTGGAGGCTTAATATAAGCCTTAGATTTAGCCCATTAATTTCCTTGTTGAAGAAGTTTCCTTCTTGAATCAAATTCCTCTTTATCTTAAACTCTTTTCCTACAATTCAAAAACAAATAAAATAAGGATTAAAATAAAGATAAACTAATAAAAGAAAATAAATAAAGATGTGCAAAGAAATTCTTAAACCTAAAATTTAAAAACAATTATATAAATATGAAAGAAAAATAACTGAAATTAATAAACAAAAATTAAAAAAATTAAAATATTTGAAAAAATAAAAATAAAAAGAAAATATCACAAGGAGAGCATGCTCATGCATCTCCTACGGTGACCACTTCTTTGTTACGTTCCACATGGGCACCGTTGTAGTGCTTCAATCTTTGTCCATTGACTTTGAATTCATGTTCGTCAGTGATGGACTTGATTATCACGGCACCATGGGAGAACGGTTTGACAACTTCGGATGGTCCCGACCATCTTGATTTTAGTTTTCCCGAGAAAAGTTTCAGCCGAGAATTGAATAAGAGAACTAGTAGCCTTGGCATGAATTGACGTGGCAATAGTTTCTTGTCATGCCATTGGTTTTTTTCTCCTTGTAGATTCGTGCATTGTTATAAGCGAGTGCACAAAATTCTTTTATCTCGTTGAGGTCCAACAAATGCTTTTGCCCGGCACTTTCCCAATCCATATTCACGGTCTTGATTGCCCAATATGCCTTGTGTTCCATTTCCACCGGTAGATGGCATGTTTTGCCATAGAGAATTCGAAAGGAAGACATACCTAAGGGTGTTTTGAATGCAGTGCCATATGCCCAAAGTGCATCATCTAGTCTTACTGACCAATCCTTCCTAGAGGGATTTACAACTTTCTCGAGTATACCATTAAATTCTCGGTTGGAAATTTCTGCTTACCCATTGGTTTGTGGGTGATATGCCGTAGCAATTTTGTGTGACACGCCAAAGCGTGGCAATATCTTGGCAATAAGTCAGTTGTCAAATTGCTTGCCTTCATCACTGATAATTGCTCTCGGCATCCCAAACCGTGTAAACATATTTTTCTGCAAGAATCGTTGCACGGTCTTGGAATCATTGGTGGGAACTGCAACTGCCTCAACCCATTTAGACACGTAGTTGACGGCAAGTAGAATGTAGAGGTTGCCGAATAAAGATGGGAAAGGTCCCATAAAATCGATCCCCCACACATCTAACAATTCCACCTCGATGATGTTTTGGAGTGGCATCTCATGTATTTTAGAGATATTGCCCGTCCTCTAGCAACGATCACATTGCTTGTAAAACTCTTGGGCATCTTTGTACAATGTTGGCCAATACAAATCGGATTGCAAAACTTTGGCCGCGGTATGTGTTCCTCCAAAATGTCCTCCATAGGGTGAAGAATGGCATTGCCAGAGTACATTCTGATGCTCCTCTTCAAGGACACATCGGCGTATAACCTGATCTGCACATTGTTTAAACAAAAGAGGCTTGTCCCAAAAGTAATGCTTAGCATCATGGCGGAACCGCTTCTTCCCTTGGTGAGTAAGACCATAAGGTAAAATACCACAAACAATGAAATTAACTAAATCCGCATACCAGGGTATTGTCGAGGCATGTGTTGCCATGGAAACTGCTTCCATGGTTGCCGAGGTGTGCGCGTCTAGAGTTTTTGTGGCATGCACGTCAAGGGTTGCCGAGGCATGCGCATCAGTGGTTGCTGAGGCATACGCATTTGGAGTTGCCGAGGCGTGCACATCAGTGGTTGTCGAGGCATACGCGTCTGGAGTTGTCGAGGCATGCGCGTTAAGGGCTGCCAGGGCATGCGCGTCAAGGGTTGCCGAGGCATACGTGTCTGGAGTTGCCGAGGCGTGCACGTCAAGGGTTGCCGAGGCATGCGCATCCATGGTTACAGAGGCAACTAACAGTTGCTCATCTGGGAATGCATCGCATATCTATAAATCTATGTCCTCCTCCCTATTGTGTTATAAGTGTGATAAGTGATCGGCCACTTGATTTTCTGTTCCTTTCCTATCCTTAATTTCAATGTCAAGCTCTTGTAAAAGTAGTATCCAACGAATCAATCGAGGTTTGGCATCCTTTTTAGCAAATAGATACTTAATTGCCGAATGGTCTGTATGAACAATTACCTTTGTACCAATCAAATAGGATCGGAACTTGTCAAATGCAAAAACTACGACTAGTAACTCTTTCTCCGGTTGTGTAATTCACTTGAGCATTATTAAGAGTTTTACTAGCATAGTATATCACATGAAAGGTCTTACCCGTGCTTTGGCCTAGGACTGCTCCTACTGCGAAATCACTTGCATCACACATGAGCTCAAAAAGGTAGCGTCCAATCGGGTGGAACGACAATGGGTGCCAAGGCAAACTTTTCCTTTAGGGTTTCGAATGCTTGGGCGCTAGAATAATCAAAATTGAAGACTTTATCCTATTCAAGCAAATTGCACTAGGGTTTAGTAATTTTAGAAAAATTATGAATGAACCTCTTGTAAAAACCTGCATGTCCAAGAAAGCTTCGGATTCCTTTAACCGAACTTGGTGGGGGTAATCTCTCGATCACGTCCACCTTGGCTTTGTCTACTTCAATTCCCTTGGATGAAATCTTCTGGCCGAGCACTATTCCTTCATCTACCATAAAATGGCACTTCTCCCAATTAAGGACTAAATTGGTTTATTCACATCCTGCAATACCTTCTCTAAATTGCCGAGGCAACTGTCGAAGTATTACCAAAAACAGAAAAATCATCCATGAAGATCTCAAGGAAGTCTTCGACCATGTCTGAAAAGAGTGCCATCATGCATCTTTGGAAGGTTGTCGTGGCATTACACAATCCGAACGACATCATTCGAAAAGTAGAAGTACCGTATGGGCATGTGAAGGTTGTATTTTCTTGATCTTCTGGTGCTATGGCAATTTGATTGTAACCTGAATAACAATCAAGAAAACAATAAAAGGGTTTACCTACAAGATGGTCAAGCAATTGATCGATAAAGGGTAATGGGAAGTGATATTTTCTAGTGGCTTTGTTTAGCTTTCGATAATCCATACAAATCCTCTAACCGGTCACAGTCTTGGTTGGAATGAGTTCATTGTTTTCATTTCTTGCCACCGTTATACCTCCCTTTCTCGGTACACATTGTACCGGACTTACCCATGTACTATCAGAGATAGGGTATATGATACCGGCGTCAATCCACTTGATGATTTCTTTCATTACAACCCCTTTCATGGCATGATTCAGTTTCTTCTAGGCCTCAATTAAAGGTTTGTGATCATCTTCAAACAAAATCTTGTGCATGCACACTATCGGGCTAATTCCCTTCAAGTCGACAATTGTCCACCCTATTGCCTTCTTGTGTAGCATCAACATTTTGATCAGCTTCTTTTCCTGCTCAGGCTGTAACTTAGAGGAAATAATTATAGGCAATGTATTATCAGTTCCCAAGTAAGCATATTTTAGTTGCCCTGGCAACTATTTCAACTCAAGAGTCGGTGGTTGTTCAATAGAGGGCTTTTCGAGTTTTTCTTCCTTACCTGAGTAATCTAGTGGTTCAACGTATGTACCAGGTCGATTGACTAACCAATTTGCCTCTTCTTGTTGTTCCTCATCGACCGGTTCTTCATACTCCTTAGGTTCCTCTTGATCGGCAATGTAGTTGCCAGTGCAACTAAATTCCTCGTCGAAGTCAAACTCTGTCATGGCATGAAGAAGTTGGCATTCTTCCGAATCATCAGCATGTCTTAGTGTTTGGAACACATTTAGTTTAACTTGCTGGTCATTCACCCTCATTATTAGTTCTCCCTTTTCAACATCGATCAAGGTTCTCCCTGTTGCTAGGAAGGGTCTCACGAGAATGATAGGTGCATGTTCATCTGCTTCACAATCCAAAACAATAAAGTCAACGGGAAAAATAAATTTATCAACTTTTACCAATATGTCTTAGATTTTTCCCTCTGGATGCACATAGGATCTATCGGCTAGCTGTAGCATAACTATTGTAGGTCTTGCCTTCCCGATTCCTAGTTTCTGGAAAACCGATTTAGGCATCAAGTTTATGCTTGCTCTAAGGTCACATAATGCTTTCCCGACAGAGTGGTTTCTGATGGAACAAGGTATTGTGAAAATTCTGGGATCCTTCAACTTGGGTGGCATACGATTGTGCAACATGACCATGCATCCCTCTATTGCGGCAACTGTTTCAAACTCTCCTAGCCTTGTTCTCTTGGACACAATGTCTTTAAGAAACTTGGCATAGTTCGAAATTTGTTCAATTGCTTCAACCAATGGCAAGCTGATGTGGACTTGCTTTAGGATACAAGAAACTTCTTGAATTGATATTCTTGCTTTTGTCGCTTCAACCTTTGTGGGAATGGTGGTGGAAGTCAGATATCTTTGATCCTTTCATTGGTCTGGAACCTGATTGATGGCATTGTTGGGGCAATTGGAGTTTCCAAGGCATCGTCAACTAGGGTTATTGTGGCGTGCCTATCGTTGGCTGCTGCGGCATTTCCTGGTTCACCATTTAAGGCTTTGCCGATGAGTTCATCTTGTTCTTTTTGTGGAGTTTTGTTTGATGAGCGAGCTTGAGCCTCTTTAAGTTGTTGGCCACTTATAGTGGTGATCGCCTTACATTGCTTATGGCCAGTTCCTCTTGCGAATTCAGTATCGCTAGGTAAACCTCATTGCGGTCTAGTATTCAGGTTTTGAGCAAATTGTCCGACTTGATTTTCCAATGATTTGATTGTCGCCTCTTGGTTTTGCAATCTCATCTCAGTCATGTTAATAAAAGCATCAGTTCTTTTTATGAAGTTACTATTCTCAGCCATATAAGATTCAGTTTTCAACATAAAAGCATTGAGAGAATTTTACAAAGAACTAGATGTTGTCGATTGTTGCTGCGGCAACTGTTGCCGTGGCATATTCAGCTGGAATCCTGATGCTTGTGCATTCTGATTGTTCTGGTTTAGAGCATTGTTGGGATTACTCCATGAAAAATTCTGGTGCTTCTTCCAAGCTGGATTGCATGTATTGGACATCACATTGTTGTTCCGGTTGTAATTCCCCACATAAAAGCTAGATATCGGATTCTGTATACATTCAGAAGAATCATGGTTACCACCACATAACTCACAAAAGGAATCCGTTACCTTGACCTCCTGTGTGTTGTTTGGTTTTTGCTTGTTCTGGACCATCTTGGTTAGAGAGGCCAATTGTGCCAAAATTGAGTTTGATGATCCCAGTTCATGTATTGTGGCTTGGCATCTAACTCCTTCTCTTCTAGCAGATGGGAATTGATAAACATTCTTGGCAAGCCTTTTTAGAATTTGCATTGCTTCCTCCGGCGACTTATCTAGGAGTATGCCGTTTGCCGAGGCATCTAGCATCATCCCTATTGATGTATTCACAGCGTTGTAAAACATTGTTACTTGTGTCCACACTGGGAATCCGTGTAGGGGCATTTGTGTAGAAGTTCTCTATATCGCTCCCAAGCCTCGTACATGGATTCATCATCTGCCTGTCGAAAAGAAGAAATTTCGTTACGAAGCTTATTAGTCAAATTTGTAGGATTAAATCGAGCAAAGAAATCATGACAAAGATCGGTCCAAGGTCTTATTGATTTTGCAGGAATACTACTCAACCATGCTTTCGCCCTATCCCTCAGTGAATAGGGGAATAATCTTAGCCGTAAAACATCGGGGTGACTCCTTTTATTTTGAATGAATTGCAAATCTCGATGAAAGATTTAAGATGTTGTCGTGCATCTTTAGTTGCTGAGGCGCCAAATTGACCAATTGTGTTGATCATATTGAACATCACCGATTTCAACTCAAAGTGGTCGGCTTCAATTTCAGGTGTGACAACTCCTGGATTAAGTCCTTCAAGATCTTCTTCAAGATAGTCTGGAATAGTTCTGTTTCATGCAAGAATCACTCCTCCTCCTGCTGGAACATCCTGATTCATATTGCCACCTTGATTAGCCATTGCTACTCTTAACCTTTGTCCGAGTCTTTGCAAGGTTCGTTCAATTTCTGGATCAAAGGGATATTCTAGTGTAATCGGTCTCGCCCTGGTCATATACCAATGCACAAACAAAGTTTGTTAGCCCTTTGAATATTAAACAAGAAAAATAAAAAGTGAAAGAAAATAAAAACAAAGTTGTTATTGCCAATCCCCGACAACGGCGGCAAAAACTTGTTGCGTGTAATAAGTGCTCCGCAATTGTGCAAATGTACACGTCGCAAGTTATAGTATAAAAGATATCATCTCCACAGGGATTGGTGCCACTTCAAGAATCTAATCTCTTGCACTATAAAAATTAAAAGAACACAAGTAGAAGATTGTAGGAGTTTAACTAACAACTAAACTAGAAAGCAATAAAGTAAAAAAAGATGTATTCAAATGGGAGAGAATATGCCAGGTTATCATGAGTTGAGGAGTGATAGCCAATTGGATCGTCTTGGTAAAAGGGTGCAAGGGAAACTCAGTTGTCGTGGCAACTTGCGCAGCGGAGTTGCCTTGGAAACTAATCGACAGTTGCCTGGGCAACTAGCTGGGCAACTATTTGGGCAACTAGGCAGCAACTTCAAGGTTCGGCAGAGCATTCTTCAATGGTTTCTTCTTATCCCTAAGTCGAACCTCTAGCTAATTGTGCATGCCTTGATAATACATCCCTGTGTGAATCAAGGGTGAAAAACAACCAATCTTGCGCTCCTCTTAGCCGTTGAAATCCTTAACTTATTCCTAAGCCAGATTAATCTTCACCATCAATAGATTGAATAAAGACCATACTCATTCGTTTCTTAAATCTAACTCTCTTGATATTAGATAAATAGATGAAGTTACGAGATCGTCTCCCAATTCACTCACAAACAAGAATAAAAACCAAGAATGAGTAAACCTTAAATTGAAAGTGTAAACTCTTATTACCTAAACAAAATCCAATTGTTTCTTACAACCACAAAACACAATAACCTTAGCCAAATAGATTTAGTTCATGTCTAGGTTCCAAAGAAACACAAAACAAAGAATCCCTAACATAAACCTACTTGAACAAGAAAGAAAAAGATGAAGAATGGTTGAAGCCTTTGTCGAAATCTCTCCCCTTTGCTCTCTCCTCAATCGAACTCTCCCCCTTGCTCTCTCTTGGAGTTGACGGCTTGGTCTCTTTTAAATAGAGGATGGCTAGGTCAAAGTCTCTCTTGAAGAAGAAGTTAAGTTGGAATTAAATACTTTAAAAGAATATAATTCTTTATTATATTTAAATTCCTTCTAAATCTTCTCTTATCTTCTTGGGATTTAATTTCTCTTTGACCTCTTCATGGAAATCAAACTCTTTTGGGATTTAACTTTGCTCCACATCATCTTGGGCTTATCTAGTCATCAATTTCGACTGTCATATCATCTTATCCCTTATCGACAATTTCCCTGGAAACTAGCTCGACATCTCCTTCATGGATTGCCCTGGAAACTACATCAGCATCTCCTTCATGCACTGCCCTGGCAATTGGTTCCAGTCTTGTTTAGGCAAGTGATTCTGCACACACATAAAAACAACTATCGGCAGCACCCTTTTTCCACAAAATTAAGCAAAATATGAAATCAAGCTTGTCCACCAAGGAAACAATGCAAACATGCATGAATGGCTAATAATGCAACTAATATGAGCCTAAGTCTAGCAATAATATGAATAAAAAGGGTGAATAAAATAGTACTTTTAGACACTTAACATCCACCATACTACCTGTGTGACCTCTAGTCTCTCTTCTCAGTCCCACATGTGAAAATATGAGACTAAACATGATAATGCAACAAAACAAAACAATTAGGCCAGCTCGCAACAATAATCCAATTCATTCTTGTTAAAAAATCATTTAACTCAAGTAGTAATAAGGCAAAGTGTCCCGAGTTAAAACACCCCAAATATACCACACATCGAATACAATTTTACAATTTCAATCATCGTACATGTCAAACAATGTATTCAACAACATCAACCATCCAAACAACCATAACCCACCTCCCAAGAATCATAACCTGGCTCTAGTACGACCAAATGTAACCCCCTTGACCCGGTCTAGCCAAAATATTGAACCGATTGAGCTACATTAGTGTTTACCGAAATAAAACCCAAAAAATATTACTACTAAAACGGTCTATGTTTTTTTACTTTTATCTTTTCTAAATGCTTTAATAGGTCCTAAGGTATTCATACAAGACATGGTTAAAATCTCAACTCAATCAGGCATCGATTCAACACCCAATTGCTCGAAAACCCATCACAGAGACTATAACGTAATTTTCGATACTTACAATGACTTTCATAAAATTTTTGTTATCAATATTCAATTATTCATGTTATATGCCTTCATGTTAAATATTAATTCAAAATAATCATTCATACACATTTAATTGCACATTTAAAAAAAATGACCAAAATGCAAAGATTTTAAACTTTAGATGCTCATATAAATGAAATAACAGTCTATGTACCGGTACGGGTCATATGCATTTCGATGCGGCACAAAAAGACAAAGCCGTACGGATACAGTCCCTAGGCGTATCAGTACGGGCTTATGTGTTTTGAAAATCAAAATTCTAGTAGCTAATACCGTATCAATTTGGTAACCCATGTACTAAAACGAGCACTATTTTATCACTATGCATACCGATACGATTACTAGGCGTAACGATATACCTAGGCTATTTTGAACACATTGAGCCTAGACGTGTCCCCGTGTACTGAAACCTGAGGGGTATGTATCGGTACAGGGCGACCTGTAATGACCTCTAGGTCCAACATATGACACTTTGTCTCAATCTAATGCTATCCAAACAACCTCTAATCATTATACGACATCATAAAATTCAATCATCAACAATAGCAGCATAAATTGAAGCTACACTAAGCATGGCATACTCAAGCAATCACCTACGATCATGATTTCTACCCCAAGCATGCTTAATGTCTCCCAACCCTTCAAAACCACAATTAAAAGCATTATACCAAACCAAAACATCCAACTAAACTTATTACAACAAGGAGTATCTCAAAATACATCTCCCAAATAGCCCGGTCACATTGCCTTCTTATTACTACTTAACGTATATAAAACCATACTTTGAATTGAAGTGTTCCTTGGATCCTCCCATGGTCATGTGCCGTCCGAGAAAGCTATTTCTCTGTACTGATGAGGAAAAGAGAGCGTAAGCTATAAGCTTAGCGAGGGAAATCACAAAACACTCACCAATGCATTTAAAATCATTTCTATCAAATCACATATAAATATCTCATGGCAAAGTATCTCATGCTTTTCTCAACATCTCAAATCTGCACTTTTTAATAATTTTCAACACATGTATCATGGATTTAATCTCTACCTCAATTTAAGCTTCACACCACAACACCTTTATAACAAGCTTAAAGAGTAACACATGTATAAGTCTCATTATACAAACTTAATCCATTTCACATGATACATTATCTCATATATTGGCTTTCAAGTGTCTCAAAACCAGCAACCTTACATTTCACAAAACTTATCGGATACACGGATTTCTCAAGTGGTTCCCACAACCACATCACATACATACCTCAATCGGAGTAACGACACACTTGCACACCTCTACGGTTCAAACTGTAACCCCCTCGACCCGGCCTAGTCGCAAGACCGAACTGAGCAAGCTATATTAGGTTTACTGAAGTAAACCAGGATGATTAAACCTAAAACACATCCATTTTTTATTTTATCTCGTCTAGATGCATTAATTTTTTCCTACATGTTCATACTGTCCACATATGAGTACTCATCTCAATCGGGCATCGTAACGACATCCAATTGGTCACAAACACAAATTAGGGACAAAAATGCAATTTCTGCAATATAAAAGGACTTTTTAATTTTTAAGTTACCAACCTTTAATTAAGTACATTTCATGCTTATAGTTCAAAAATCAGCTTCAAACGATCATCCATGCTCAAATAATTGGCAAAACAAGATTCGGGGACTAAAATGAAAGAAACCATAAAAGATATTAACAGAAACAACGGTATCCGTATCGATACACTGAATCTTGTATTGATACGGTTGTGAACACATCATTTTGATACGGCAAGACCCATACCGATCGCCACTTCGAGTATAAAATACATTTTAAAATCCTTAAACACCATACCGATACGGTCACCTGGTGTTTCGGTACGCGATCTCATTCCCAAAAAGTGAAATTCGAGTAACTATTAGGCGTATCGAAATGCCCCTACCTGTACCTAAACACCCTGGCCTTATTTTCCTAGCCGTACCGATACGGTCCCCCGTGTATCTGTACGTCTGGGCCTGTAATGTCATAATTAGCTGGTTTTTCACACAATTCTAGATGCAATTGGCCTCTAGCAACTTGTATCCACGCATAACAACATTTGAACATACATAAACTATCATTTATACCAAGGTTAGGCAAACAAAACAATATCATACTTCCAAAGGACCACTCTAGAGGAATGCTTCTTAGACCACTTTGCCAAACATACCAAAAAGCACAATTAGTCCATTCTATGCATAAGCATCATGCCAACACACTCAACATAGCACATTAAACCTGGTCAAACCAGCACAACATAGCAATCCACAAGGGAACTCTAGATGCATACCTATACATCCATTCAACCAGAACTATAGGCAAGTAATAACATCAAGCTGAGCAACATTTAACCATCATCAAAGACCAGCATAGAATCATTCTAAAAACCACAATGCAATAGATTTACAACTCCTAAGAACCATGGCGAACACATTGCCGTATTAGCTGGAAACATAAACCGAGTTCATACTTAAAAGTAGTTTATCTATTGGATCATTGAAAACTTTGACTTTGCTGCCCAAACTTTAATGCTCTACACCATTAGGAAAAAAAGTGCATAAGCACACATGCTTAGTGAGGATGCTCATAAAACAATGATGCATTAAAAACCTTTTGAAAACCACATGCTTGCTTTCCCCAAAACATGCTTACAACCTAAGCATTTTTCCATGATTATAACCGAATCAAAACATAATAACCTTTATATAACATCATATACAATCCATTCTAAGATCCCAAAGCATTTTAAGTAAACCATGCTTAAATCCCCAAAGCATTATAAACAAGGTTCAACACATGAACTTTCACATATATTGTCATTTATAGTGACCCAGATAGACTACCTCTATCCTATACACATCGGATACACGGATCTCTCATACCATGCCTAGTTAAACCGCATGTTATCCCAAACCTTGCCTAGTTAAACGCAAGATTTGACACCCTCGCCTAGTAAAACCGCGAGATTTTACCCTTGCCTAGTTAAATCGTAAGTGTACCGACCATGCCTAGTTAATCCACAAGATCACCATCAATTTGGGTTGTCTAGTTAAACCGCTAGTCCCAAATGAGTTCCCCAACAGTACGAGTGGCCTTGTTAAACCACCATACCTCAAGGACCCATGGCCACGATCAATTTTGTTCATATTTTATAGTGCACTTTTAATCCTATGGCATTCCCACTATATCCTATTGTTTTCTCACCTTGTCATATAGCCAATATATCATTTACAAATCATTTACAGCCATTTACTTACTGTTTTACAATGCATTTAACAACACATCACATATGCAAATCTCATTGCCAATGCAATAACACCATTCCCAACCATAATGAAAACCAATGCTCAATAGCATTTAATATACTTTCAATCCCCTGCACTTGTACTCAAAATCATGCATTTCCAGTAAGTAAATCATACCATGTTTATCACCAAAACATGCAAACAACATGCTCATATCCAAGAGCAAAATAAGGGAAACTTACTTCCGAGCTTAGGTAAGTGTCTCACGCTTACCCTAAACTCCCAACAACCTTAAATAACCTTTGTAAAGCATTAAAAACCAGTTTCCACTCACCGATACGCTTTGCCTTTCTTGCCAACACGATACAAGCTCCCGACAAGCAACCAGAACAACGTCAAGCTTCGTTGCTTTGATTATCCCCTATTTTAAACACATAAAACCAGAGGATAAATGCATTCAAACCGTTGCCTAATAGCAATCTCCCGCAACTCCTAAGTTGCCCACTCAAAAACCATCCGAAACATACTGAAGTCGTCATCAAACGTTTTCGAAACTTAACCCAGCCATAAAACAACAATTCAACCCATCAACCAACATCTAATAACATCCAAAAACCCTTCCCTAACATCGTTTTACCTCCATCAAAGATTAAACTCGATTATCTCCATAATAACTCAAAACTAGCAACCTAAACAAATATAGATTCAAGAGTTTTGGGATTCTATTTATAAAAACAACTTATCAACATCAAAACACATCCAAAACATATATTAAATCAATCTCAAACACTGGAATTCAGATCCACTTCGGAATTTACCATGCTTCATCAATATTTCCAAAATAACTCAATTAAACATTGATAAAACATTAAAATTACATTACAACTTATAAATCAAGGATCAAATACTTGGGAGTATAAATAAAGAACCATTTAATAGATGAGATCACTGACCTTACCCCTGTTATGTGATTTCTCCCTCAATTGGCTTGTTTAAAGCTAAGAAAATATAAAATTCCAACGAGATTTTGCAAAACAAAGTTAAAGAATCAAGTTAAAATCAATATTACGAGTGAAAAGAATCCCTCACCCCTGGATTTTGGTGAAATTCTGAGTTTTTTGAAGAAAATAAGTTGAGAGAAAAGGTTTAGGAAAAAGTTATGTGAATTTTGTTTTAAAAGCTAATAACTAACTTTAGATATTTAATCCTCCTTAGCACCTTTTTAAAACACATGTTTAAAATGATTTAATTGAAGGGAGAAACCACCAGCAAACACTTGGTAGATTAGCTCCTTAAGGATTCGAAGGATTTGACCCTTTTGATTTTAGACACTTTAAAACAGTTTTCAAAAATCGCATTTTGGTCACTAACCCAAAATGTCATATTTCCAAATTCCCTTTTTCTAAAATTGATTCCACCAAAAATCAATATATATTAAAAGATGATTTTTAACTATTTTTCCATATTTTTATCTTACCAAAACATATACGGTCTCGAATTCAACTCGAATCTCTAACCAGTCCACCAGACCGTCTAATAAACCTTAAATCCGCTAGGCCCAAAACCGGGGTGTTACAACTCTCCCCCGCTTAAGAAATTTCGTCCCTGAAATTACCTGGAGGAAACAGATGCAGAAATTGCTCCTTCATATCCGCCTTGCTTTCCCAAGTAGCTTCCTCAACACCTCGGTGTCGCCACAGGACTTTCACGAGCTCTATCGTCTTACCACGTAGGACTTTCTTGTTGGTATCGAGGATCTCTGCGGGTTCCTCATCAAAGGATAGATCCAGCCTCAACTCCACTGGCATAACATGCGATGGATCTGATCGATATCTCCTCAACATCGGAGCATGGAACACATTATGAATTTTCTCCAACTCGGGAAGCAACCTCAACCGGTATGCCCACGGGACCCATACGCTCAATAACCTCGTATGGTACAATGAACCTCGGACTAAGCTTACCCTTACGTCCGAATCTCATCACCTTTTCCATGGTGACACCTTCAAGAATACGCAACGCCCACTGCATATTCAATTTTCTTACGCTTCAAACCGCGTAAGATTCCCGCCGATCCACAATCGCTTTCAACCGTCGCATACAAGCTTAACCTTCTCATCTGTGTCTTTCAACACATCCGGTAGAGTAACATGCTTTTCCCCACCTTAGTCCAACATAAGGGCGCACGACACCTACGGCCATATAACGCCTTATAAGGTGCCATTTGTATACTACTTTGATAATCTGTTGTTGTAGGCAAACTCAACTAAAGGAAAATGCTTCTCCCGGGCTCCTTGAATTCAATAATACAACACCTCAAAGATATCCTCTAAACCCCTGGATAACCCACTCGGGCTACCCATTCGTCGAGGATGATACACAATGCTAAAACTTAACCGAGAACCAAGGTCCGTGTAAACTCCTCCAAAACCTTGCCGTAAACCTCGGATCCCTATCGTAAATGATGGATTTGGGTACACCATACAAGCGCACAATCTCAGCTATATACAAATCGCCAACTTTTCCAAGGTGTACGTTTTATGCCTTTGGCAGAAATGTGCACACTTTTTGAACCGATCAACAATCACCCAAACAAAATCTTTCTTGGCTGGTGTCAACGGCAAACCTGTTACAAAATCCATGGTGATTCTCTCCTATTTCCACTCCAGAATTTTTAGCGGTTGCAACAACCCGGATGGAAATTGATGTTCAACCTTGACCCGCTGACATACCATGCAATTGGAAACGAATTCAGCCATATCCTTTTTCAACCCAACCCAGTAGTATGCCTTATTCAAATCACGATACATCTTAACACTACCAGGAGGCATAGTAAAATGACTAAAGTTTGCCTCTGTCAAGATAGTGTGCCTTAACTCTGGATCATCCGGCACCACTATTTGACCCTTGAAACACAAAACTCCATCATCATCAAAATGAAAATTTGTCAGATTACCATCCGCTATGTCCTTAACATGCTCAACTAACAAATCATTGTACGGTTCCTTAGCTTTAATCAACCGTGATAACGTAGGCTTGGCTTGCAATTCAGCCAGCAAACTGCCCTCCCGTGTCACACTCAACCTTGCAAACATAGCTCAAAGCTCAACTACAACCTCACGACTTAATGAATCCGCCACTACTTTGGCTTTACTAGGATGATACTCAATTGTCAAATCGTAATCCGTAAGCAACTCCAACCATCTATGTTGCCTAAGATTCAAATCTTTCTAAGACATCAAATATTTCAAGTTCTTGTGATCCGTAAAGATCACACACTCCTCACCATAAAGGTAATATCACCAAATTTTCAAAGCGAATACCACAGTCGAAGCTCCAAATCATGAGTTGGATAATTGCACTCATGAACTTTCAACTACCTTGATGCAAAGGATACAACCTTCCCATCCTGCATCAAGCCAACATACGACACATCACTATAAACCACAAACTCCTTTCCAGATTCAAGCTGAACCAACAAAGGAACATGTGTGAAAACTTCCTTCACTTCTCAAAACTATACTGCTGCTTCTCCGTCCACACATAAGGAACATTCTTCTATAACAACTTAGTCAACGGTGCCGCAATACTCGAAAACCCCTTAACGAAACAGCGATAATAACAAGTCAACCCAAGAAAACTACGCACCTCCGATACAGACTTATGTGGCTTCCAATTGAGAATAGCCTCAATCTTATGTGGATCAACATGAATACCCTCCGCAGAAACCACATGACCAAAGAATGTCACTTCCTTAAGCCAAAACTCGCACTTGCTCAACTTAGCATATAACTGATTATCCTTCAACACTTGCAACACTATCCACAAATGCCGAACATGTTCTTCCTCGGTACGAAAGTATACGAGAATATCATCTACGAACACCACCATGAACTAATCAAACAACATCAGCTAGTCAAACAACAACATCCTAACTTTTTGCAAACCTAGCTCTGATACCAACAAATGTAACCCCTCGACTGACCAGTTACAAGAATTTTTACCGAAGTAAACCAGAAGATTAAACCTAAAAACGTCCATTTTTTCTTTTATCTTGTCTAGATGCATTAATTCTTTCCTACATGTTCATACTGTGTCCATGTGAACACTCATCTCAATCGGGCAACGTAACAACATCCAATTGGCCACAAGCACAAATTAGGGACCAAAATCAATTTTGTAATATAAAAAGACTTTTTAATTTTTAAGTTTCCAACCTTTAATTAAGTACATTTCATGCTTATAGTTCAAAAATCAGCTTCAAACGATCATCCATGCTCAAATAATTGGCAAAACAAGATTCAAGGACTAAAATGAAAGAAACCATAACTTCCTTAAAAGATATTAACAGAAACAACGATATCCGTATCGATACACTGAATCTTGTATTCAATATAGTTGTGAACTCATCATTTTGATACACCAAGACCCATACCGTATGCCACTTTGAGTATAAAATACATTTTAAAATCCTTAAACACCATACATATACGGTCACCTAGTGTTTTTCGCACGCGATCTCATTCCCAAAAAAGTGAAATTCTAGTAACTATTAGGCGTATCGAAATGCCCCTACCTGTACCTAAACACCTGGCCTTATTTTCCTAGCCATATCGATCACGGTCCCCCCGTGTATTGGTACGTCTGGGCCTCTAATGTCAAAATTAGCTGGTTTTTCACACAATTCTAGATGCAATTGGCCTCTAGCAACTTGTATCCACATATAACAACATTTGAACATACATAAACTATCATTTATACCAAGGTTAGGCAAACAAAACAATATCATACTTCCAAAGGACCACTCTAGAGGAATGCTTCTTAGACCACTTTGCCAAACATACCAAAATGCACAATTAGTCCATTCTATGCATAAGCATCATGCCAACACACTCAACATAGCATATTAAACCTGGTCAAACCAGTACAACATTGCAATCCACAAGGAACTCTAGATGCATACCTATACATCCATTCAACAACAACTATAGGCAAGTAATAACATCAAGCTGAGCAACATTTAACCATCATCAAAGACCAGCATAGAATCATTCTAAAAACCACAATGCAATAGATTTACAACTCCTAAGAACCATGGTGAACACATTGCCTTATTAGCTGGAAACATAAACCGAGTTCATACTTAAAAGTAGTTTATCTATTGGATCATTGAAAACTTTGACTTTTTGCTGCCCAAACTTTAATGCTCTACACCATTAGGAAAAAAGTGCATAAGCACACATGCTTAGTGAGGATGCTCATAAAACAATGATGCATTAAAAACCATTTGAAAACCACATGCTTGCTTTCCCCAAAACATGCTTACAACCTAAGCATTTTTCCATGATTATAACCGAATCAAAACATAATAACCTTTATATAACATCATATACAATCCATTCTAAGATCCCAAAGCATTTTAAACAAACCATGCTTAAATCCCAAAGCATTATAAACAAGGTTCAACACATGAACTTTCACATATATTGTCATTTATAGTGACTGGATAGACTACCTCTATCCTATACACATCGGATACACGGATCTCTCATACCATGCCTAGTTAAACCGCATGTTATCCCAAACCTTGCCTAGTTAAACGCAAGATTTGACACCTCGCCTAGTAAAACCACGAGATTTTACCCTTGCCTAGTTAAATCGTAAGTGTACCGACCATGCCTAGTTAATCCACAAGATCACCATCAATTTGGGTTGTCTAGTTAAACCGCTAGTCCCAAATGAGTTCCCCCCAATAGTAAGTGTGGCCTTGTTAAACCACCATACCTCAAGGACCCATGGCCACGATCAATTTTGTTCATATTTTATAGTGCACTTTTAATCCTATGGCATTCCAACTATATCCTATTGTTTTCTCACCTTGTCATATAGCCAATATATCATTTACAAATCATTTACAACCATTTACTTACTGTTTTACAATGCATTTAACAACACATCACATATGCAAATCTCATTGCCAATGCAATAACACCATTCCCAACCATAATGAAAACCAATGCTCAATAGCATTTAATATACTTTCAATCCCCTGCATTTGTACTCAAAATCATGCATTTCAGTAAGTAAATCATACCATGTTTATCACCAAAACATGCAAACAACATGCTCAAGCCGATATTCAAGAGCAAAATAAGGAAACTTACTTCCGAGCTTAGGTAAGTGTCTCACGCTACCCTAAACTCCCAACAACCTTAAATAACCTTTGTAAAGCATTTAAAACCAGTTTCCACTCACCGAAACGCTTTGCCTTTCTTGCCAACACGATACAAGCTCCCGACAAGCAAGCGGAACAACGTCAAGCCCGTTGCTTTGATTATCCCCTATTTTTAAACACATAAAACCAGAGGATAAATGCATTCAAACCGTTGCCTAATAGCAATCTCCCGCAACTCCTAAGTTGCCCACTCAAAAACCATCCAAAAACATACCAAGTCGTCATCAAACGTTTTGAAACTTAACCCAGCCATAAACAACAACAATTCAACCCATCAACCAACATCTAATAACATCCAAAAACCCTTCCCTAACATCTTTTTACCTCCATCAAAGATTAAACTCGATTATCTCCATAATAACTCAAAACTAGCAACCTAAACAAATATAGATTCAAGAGTTTTGGGATTCTATTTATAAAAACAACTTATCAACATCAAAACACATCCAAAACATATATTAAATCAATCTCAAACACTGGAAATCAGATCCACTTCGGAATTTACCATGTTTCATCAATATTTCCAAAATAACTCAATTAAACATTGATAAAACATTAAAATTACATTACAACTTATAAATCAAGGATCAAATACTTGGGAGTATAAATAAAGAACCATTTAATAGATGAGATCATGGACCTTACCCCTTGTTATGTGATTTCTCCCTCAATTGGCTTGTTTAAAGCTAAGAAAATATAAAATTCAATGAGATTTTGCAAAACAAAGTTAAAGAATCAAGTTAAAATCAATATTCTGAGTGAAAAGAATCCCTCACCCTGGATTTTGGTGAAATTCTGAGTTTTTGAAGAAAATAAGTTGAGAGAAAAGGTTTAGGAAAAAGTTATGTGAATTTTGTTTTAAAAGCTAATAACTAACTTTAGATATTTAATCCTCCTTAGCACCTTTTTAAAACACATGTTTAAAATGATTTAATTGAAGGGAGAAACCACCAGCAAACACTTGGTAGATTAGCTCCTTAAGGATTTGAAGGATTTGACCCTTTTGATTTTAGACACTTTAAAACAGTTTTTCAAAAAATCGCATTTTGGTCACTAACCCAAAATGTCATATTTCCAAATTCCCTTTTCTAAAATTGATTCCACCAAAAATCAATATATATTAAAAGATGATTTTTAACTATTTTTCCATATTTTTATCTTACCAAAACATATACGGTCTCGAATTCAACTCGAATCTCTAAACCCCCACGGACCGTCTAATAAACCTTAAATCCGCTAGGCCCAAAACCGGGGTGTTACAACTCTCCCCCGCTTAAGAAATTTCGTCCCTGAAATTACCTGGAGGAAACAGATGCAGAAATTGCTCCTTCATATCCGCCTTGCTTTCCCAAGTAGCTTCCTCAACACCTCGGTGTCGCCACAGGACTTTCACGAGCTCTATCGTCTTACCACGTAGGACTTTCTTGTTGGTATCGAGGATCTCTGCGGGTTCCTCATCAAAGGATAGATCCAGCCTCAACTCCACTGGCATAACATGCGATGGATCTGATCGATATCTCCTCAACATCGGAGCATGGAACACATTATGAATTTTCTCCAACTCGGGAAGCAACCTCAACCGGTATGCCACAGGACCCATACGCTCAATAACCTCGTATGGTACAATGAACCTCAGACTAAGCTTACCCTTACGTCCGAATCTCATCACCTTTTTCCATGGTGACACCTTCAAGAATACGCAATCGCCCACTGCATATTCAATTTTCTTACGCTTCAAATCCGCGTAAGATTCCTGCCGATCCACAACTGCTTTCAACCGGTCGCATACAAGCTTAACCTTCTCATCTGTGTCTTTCAACACATCCGGTAGAGTAACATGCTTTTCCCCCACCTTAGTCCAACATAAGGGCGTACGACACCTACGGCCATATAACGCCTTATAAGGTGCCATTTGTATACTCGCCTGATAACTGTTGTTGTAGGCAAACTCAACTAAAGGAAAATGCTTCTCCCAGGCTCCTTGGAATTCAATAATACAACACCTCAGCATATCCTCTAAACCCTGGATAACCCACTCAGGCTACCCATTCGACTGAGGATGATACACAATGCTAAAACTTAACCGAGAACCAAGGTCTGGTGTAAACTCCTCCAAAACCTTGCCGTAAACCTCGGATCCCTATCAGAAATGATGGATTTGGGTACACCATACAAGCGCACAATCTCAGCTATATACAAATCTGCCAACTTTTCCAAGGTGTACGTTTTATGCACTGGCAGGAAATGTGCACACTTTTTGAACCGATCAACAATCACCCAAACAAAATCTTTCTTGGCTGGTGTCAACGGCAAACCTGTTACAAAATCCATGGTGATTCTCTCCTATTTCCACTCCAGAATTTTTAGCGGTTGCAACAACCCGGATGGAAATTGATGTTCAACCTTGACCCGCTGACATACCATGCAATTGGAAACGAATTCAGCCATATCCTTTTTCAACCCAACCCAGTAGTATGCCTTATTCAAATCACGATACATCTTAACACTACCAGGAGGCATAGTAAAATGACTAAAGTTTGCCTCTGTCAAGATAGTGTGCCTTAACTCTGGATCATCCGGCACCACTATTTGACCCTTGAAACACAAAACTCCATCATCATCAAAATGAAAATTTGTCAGATTACCATCCGCTATGTCCTTAACATGCTCAACTAACAAATCATTGTACGGTTCCTTAGCTTTAATCAACCGTGATAACGTAGGCTTGGCTTGCAATTCAGCCAGCAAACTGCCCTCCCGTGTCACACTCAACCTTGCAAACATAGCTCAAAGCTCAACTACAACCTCACGACTTAATGAATCCGCCACTACTTTGGCTTTACTAGGATGATACTCAATTGTCAAATCGTAATCCGTAAGCAACTCCAACCATCTATGTTGCCTAAGATTCAAATCTTTCTAAGACATCAAATATTTCAAGTTCTTGTGATCCGTAAAGATCACACACTCCTCACCATAAAGGTAATATCACCAAATTTTCAAAGCGAATACCACAGTCGCAAGCTCCAAATCATGAGTTGGATAATTGCACTCATGAACTTTCAACTACCTTGATGCAAAGGATACAACCTTCCCATCCTGCATCAAGCCAACATACGACACATCACTATAAACCACAAACTCCTTTCCAGATTCAAGCTGAACCAACAAAGGAACATGTGTGAAAACTTCCTTCAGCTTCTCAAAACTATACTGCTGCTTCTCCGTCCACACATAAGGAACATTCTTCTATAACAACTTAGTCAACGGTGCCGCAATACTCGAAAACCCCTTAACGAAACAGCGATAATAACAAGTCAACCCAAGAAAACTACGCACCTCCGATACAGACTTATGTGGCTTCCAATTGAGAATAGCCTCAATCTTATGTGGATCAACATGAATACCCTCCGCAGAAACCACATGACCAAAGAATGTCACTTCCTTAAGCCAAAACTCGCACTTGCTCAACTTAGCATATAACTGATTATCCTTCAACACTTGCAACACTATCCACAAATGCCGAACATGTTCTTCCTCGGTACGAAAGTATACGAGAATATCATCTACGAACACCACCATGAACTAATCAAACAACATCAGCTAGTCAAACAACAACATCCTAACTTTTTGCAAACCTAGCTCTGATACCAACAAATGTAACCCCCTCGACCTGACCCAGTTACAAGAATTAACCAAGCAAGCTACATTAGGTTTACCGAAGTAAACCAGGAAGATTAAACCTAAAAACGTCCATTTTTTCTTTTATCTTGTCTAGATGCATTAATTCTTTCCTACATGTTCATACTGTCCACAGGTGAACACTCATCTCAATCGGGCAACGTAACAACATCCAATTGGCCACAAGCACAAATTAGGGACCAAAATCAATTTTGTAATATAAAAAGACTTTTCTAATTTTTAAGTTTCCAACCTTTAATTAAGTACATTTCATGCTTATATGTCAAAAATCAGCTTCAAACGATCATCCATGCTCAAATAATTGGCAAAACAAGATTCAAGGACTACAACGAAAGAAACCATAACTTCCTTCGTAAGACATTAACAGAAACAACGATATCTGTATCGATACGCTGAGTCATGTATCAATATAGTTGTGAACTCATTGTTTCGATACACCAATACTCGTACTGGTATGCCACTTTGAGTATAAAATATGTTTTAAAATCCTTAAACACTGTACATATACGGTCACCTAGTGTTTCGGTACACGGCCACATTCTCAAAAAGTGAAATTCTAGTAACCATTAGGCGTAACGAAATGGCCCTACCTGTATCGAAATAGCCTGGCCTTATTTGCCTAGCCATATCGATACGGTCCCCTGCGTATTGGTACGCCTGGGCCTCTAATGTCAAAATTAGCTAGTTTTTCACGCAATTCTATATGCAATTGGCCCATAGCAACTTGCATACACATATTACAACATTTCAGCATACATAAACTATCATTTATACCAAGGTTAGGTAAACAATACAACCTCATACTTCCAAAGGACCACTCTAGAGGCATACTTCTTAGACCACTTTGCCAAACATACCAAAATGCACAATTAGGCCATTCTCAGCATAAGCATCATGCCGACACACTCAACATAGCATATTAAACCTGGTCAAACTAGTATAACATTGCAATCCACAAGGGAACTCTAGATGCATACATATGCATCCATTCAACAACAACTATATGCAAGTAATAACATCAAGCTGAGCAACATCAACCATCATCAAAAACCAGTATAGAATCATTCTAAAAACCACAATGCAATAGATTTACAACTCTCAAGAACTATGGTGAACACATTGCCTTATTAAGCGGAAACATAAACCGAGTTCATACTCAAAAGTAGTTTATCTGTTGGATCCTTGCAAACCTTGCCTTTGTTGCCCTGAACTTTAATGCTCTGCACAATTAGGAAAAGGAGAGCGTAAGAACACATGCTTAGTGAGGATACTCATAAAACAATGATGCATTAAAAGCCATTTGAAAACCACATGCTTGCTTTCCCCAAAACATGCTTACAACCTAAGCATTTTTCAATGATTCCAACCGAATCAAAGCATAATAACCTTGATATACCATCATATACAATCCATGCTTAAATCCCAAAGCATTTTAAACAAACCATGCTTAAATCGCCCAAGCATTGTAAACAAGGTTCAACACATGAACTTTCACATATATTGGCATATATAGTGACTTGGATAGACTACCTCTATCCTATACACATCGGATACACTGATCTCTCATACCATGCCTAATTAAACCGCATGATATCCCAAATCTTACCTAGTTAAACCGTAAGATTTGACACCCTCGCCTAGTTAAACCACGAGATTTCACCCTTGCCTAGTTAAACCGCAAGTGTACCGACCTTGCCTAGTTAATCTGCAAGATCACCATCAATTTGGGTTGCCTAGTTAAATCGCTAGTCCCAAATGAGGTCCCCAATAGTAAGTGTGGCCTTGTTAAACCGCCATACCTCAAGGACCCATGGCCACGATCAATTTTGTTCATATTTTATAATGCACTTTTAATCCTATAGCATGCCAACTATATCCAATTGTTTTCTCCCTTTGTCGCATAGCCAATATATCATTTACAAACCATTTACAACAATTTACTTACTGTTTTACAGTGCATTTAACAACACATCACATATGCAAATCTCATTGCCAATGCAATAACACCATTCCCAACCGGAATGAAAACCAATGCTCAATAACATTTAATATACTTTCAATCACCTGCATTTATACTCAAAATCATGCATTTCCAGTAAGTAAATCATACCATATTTATCACCAAAACATGCAAACAACATGCTCATATCCAAGCCGATATTCAAGAGCAAAATAAGGGAAACTTACTTCTGAGCTTAGGTAAGCGTCTCACGCTTACCCTAAACTCCCAACAACCTTTACAAACCTTTGTAAAACATTTAAAACCAGTTTCCACTCACCGAAACTCTTTTCCTTACTTGCCAACGCGATAGAAGTTCCCAGCAAGCCACCAAAACAACATCAAGCTTCATTAAAATGCATTAAAATGCATTCAAACCGTTGCCTAACAGCAATGTCCCGCAACTCCCAAGTTGCCCACTCGAAAACCATCCGAAACATACCGAAGTCATCATCAAACATTTTCGAAACTTAACTCAGCCATTAAACAACAATTCAACCCATCAACCAATATCTAATAACATCCAAAAGCCCTTCCCTAACAACTTTTTATCTCCAGCAAAGATTAAACTCGATTATCTCCACAATAACTCAAAACTAGCAACCTAAACAATTAGATATTCAAGAGTTTCAGGATTCTATTGATAAAAACAACTTATCAACATCAAAACACATCCAAAACATATATTAAATCAATCTCAAACACTGGAAATCAGATCCACTTCGAAGATTACCATGTTTCATCAATATTTCCAAAATAACTCAATTAAACATTGATAAAACATTAAAATCACATTACCACTTATAAATCAAGGGTCAAATACTTGGGAATATCAATAAAGAACCATTTAACATAGGAGATCATGGACCTTACCCTTGTTATGTGATTTCTCCCTCAATGGGCTTGTTTAAAGCTAAGAAAACTTAAAATTCAATGAGATTTTGAAAAACAAAGTTAAAGAATCAAGTGAAAATCAATAATCTGAGTGAAAAGAATCCCTCACCTCATAATTTTGATGAAATTCTGAGTGTTTGGAAGAAAAGAAGTTGAGAGAAAAGGTTTAGGAAAAAGTTACGTGAATTTCTTTGAAAAGCTAATAACTAACTTTAGATATTTAATCCTCCTTAACACCCTATTAAAACACATGTTTAAAATGATTTAATTGAAGGGAGAAACCACCAGCAAACACTTGGTAGATTAGATCCTTAAGGATTCTAAGGATTTGACCCTTTTGATTTTAGTCACTTTAAAACAGTTTTCAAAAATCGCATTTTGGTCACTAACCCAAAATGTCATATTTCCAAATTCCCTTTTTCTAAAATTGATTCCACCAAAAATCAATATATATTAAAAGATGATTTTTAACTATTTTACATATTTTATCTTACCAAAAAATATATGGTCCCGAATCTGACTCGAATCTCTAACCCGGTTCATCAGACCGTCTAACAAACTCAAATCTACTAGACCCAATATCGAGGTGTTACACAAACTGGAGATTACGGACTCTTAATATCCCTTGACGACTTTTTTATAGTGCACTCTAAACCCTATGGCATGCCAACTATATCTGATATCATTTTAAGCACAGCCACTTGACAATATATTTAATAAACATCATTACCTCATTGTTTTACATATGCATCAAATCAATCTTCCACAAATACATTTAACCATGTATTTTCATATTCTCAAAATACTTGCATAAAGCATATGCTATTTCCAAAAGTAATCATCAGTGGTCATTTGCATCATAAATCATTTCTAAACATGCATAATACAGCGAGTAATCAAAACCATAACATGTGCATGAGATTTCATTTTGCAAATGCCAAAATCGAGAGAAACTCAACCGATACTTACTTTTGAGCTTAAATAAGTGTGTCAAACTTAATCTAAACTCCCACAACTCCTTTTCAAACCTTTTTACAGTAGAAAAACACTTTTGCACTCACCAACAATCCAACGCTTGCTTGTCGATGCACGGATCAAGCTTCTGAAGCTTCTGCACCTTCTTCAAAAGCCAAAGGATTCAACTCCATTGCTTTACCAAACCAAAAACAGAGGATTAAAACACATCTTTATAACACAAACCTCCAACAACCAACAAACACAACATCGCCTCACAAGATCCCACTCAAAACCTTCCTAAAACCATCAAGAACACAACCAAACCTTTCCTAATTAAATCCCAACCAACATCTAATGATTCTAACACATTAACATTATCAATTAACATCCAAAAACACTTTAAACACGTCCTTATACCTCCAACAACACTACAATAACAAGATCAAGCCAAAAACCAACTATACACAACCTAGAAAACTAATAATTCACTTAGTTTCGGGATTAGATTGATTAATCAACTCTTTCAACATTAAAATACATCCAAATTAAGATATAAATCAATTAAATCCATCATCAAAACAGATCCAATTCAGTTTCTATCAATTTTCCAAGAAAACTCAATTTAACTAATAAATCCATTTAAAATCATAATTTCTTAACATAAATTAATAACAAAGGATCAGTAAAGAACCCTTAATTAGAGGAGAGAAACTAAAATCACCTCTAATTGTTGATTTCTCCCTTATTTGGCAAAGCTTTGATGAAATCCAAGTTGATTTAGTTGAGGAAATCAAAGGAATCAAATGAGAAATTAAAACAAAATCAAAAGAGGTTGATTCCTGGAATTTTTAGAAAGGTTTTGATAGTTTGGTTGCTGAAAAAGTAGAGAGAAAATGTGGAATGAAAAGTGGTTATGTAATAAAATGATTTAGTTAACCAAAATTCTTTCTTATTAAATCCTTTTTAGTTGTTTGTAAAATCACCTTTAAAACACTTTAAAATAACCCAAAACAAGAGATAAATCTGATAAAAACTTAGTGTTCAAATAGCTCCTTAAAGATTCTATGTTTTGATCATCTTTCAATTTAGTCACCAAAAATAGTTTTGAAATCTTTCAATTTAGTCACTAGATCAAAATGTCATCAAATCAGATTTAATTATCCCAAATTGACTATACCAAATTACTTAAAATATTAATTAAGTAATTTCCCACATTTTTCCATAATTTATTTCGATCCAAAATCAATTTTTAAGATTTAATTTCCCGACTAGTCGAATTGTCTAAACAGTTCCCTTGAACCCTTAACCCGATCCGGCCCACATCTAGTATAAATATCATGTATAAATCTCATTATAAAAACATAATCCATTTCTCATTATACATTATCTCATATATTATCTTTCAAGTGACTCAAAATCAGCAACATTTCATTTCATAAAACACATCGGATACACGGATTTCCCAAGTGGTTCCTACGACCACTTTACATACATCCTCAAACATGAGCAATGGAATAATTACCCACCTCAACGATTTTGATGTATAAATCCACCAACGAGAGAAAACGAAACAATTACTCACCTCGACCACTGCGGTTCTCAGGGTGGAGTCAGCAGAACAATTACCCACCTCGAAACACATGAGGCTACTTATTATCGTGCACTTTAAATCCTATGGCTAGCCAACTATTTCTGATAACATTTTAAACTCAACCAGTTGCCAATATATTCAATAAAACAACATTAGCTCATTGTTTTACATATGCATCAAATCAATCGATTCCAAATACGTTAAACCATGCATTTTAGTATTCTCAAAATACTTCTACAAAGAATGTTTCATTCTCAATAATCATCATATATGATCTTTTGCAACATCTTTCATTTCTAAAACATGCATAATACAGTGAGTAATCAAAACCATAAATATGTGCATGAGATTTCATTTTGCAAAACTGAAATTGAGAGAGAGCTCAACCAATACTTACTTTCGAGCTTAGATAAGTGTTTCAAACTTATTCTAAACTCTCGCAACTTCTTTCAAACCTTTTTATAACAGTTAAACACGTTTCCACTCACCAACAATCTTAAGTTAGCTTGCTGATACGCGAATCAAGCTTTTGAAGGTTCCACGCCTTCTCCAAAAGCTAAAGGATTCAACTACCTTGATTTACCCAATCAAAAACAGATGACTAAAGCACATCTCTGCAACTTAAACTTCCAGCAACCTACAAGCACAACTTCGCCTCTCAATAAAGCATCAAAAACCTCTATAAAACAACCAAAATCATCACCAAACCTCATCTAACCCAAGCCCATCCAAAACCTATTGATTCTAACATCTTAAATACATCAATTAAATAACATCTTAATTATGTCCTTATACCTCCAACCCCTCTACAACAACAAGATCACACTAAAATCTATCTATAAACAACCTAGAAAACTAGCAATTCATATAGTTTTGGGATTTCATTGATTAATCACTACTTTCAACATTAAAATACAACTTATAATGGATCTAAACTCATTAGAATCAATCCACAATAGATCCAAAATAGTGTATATCATATTTTCCACTTAAAACTTAATTTAATCATCAAAACCATGTTTAAACCATCATTCTATAACACAAATCAATAACAAAGGATCAAGAACTTGGGAATTTCATTAAAGAACCTTTAATTAGAGGAAAGAAATGAAAATCACCTCTAATTGTTGATTTCTCCCTTAATTGGCAAAGCTTGGTGGAAATCCAAGTAGATTTTGCAATAGGAATTGAAGAAATAAATTAGGAAACAAAAACAAAGTCAATAGGAATTGATTACTGAGAATTTTGGAGTGAAAATCTTAGTTTGGCTACTTGGAAAGTTGAGAGAAAAAGTTGGAATAAAAGTAGTTACATAAGAAAAAGATTTTACAAACTAAAAATCCTTTTATTAAATCCTATCTTATTTTAATAATAAACCAATTAAAAATACTTTTAAAATAACCTAAACTAAGGGAAATTTTGATGAAAAAGATTGGTCAAATATCTCCTTAAAGATTCTAAGTTTTGACCCTTTTACGATTTAGTCACGAAAAACAGTTTTGAAAACTTTTCATTTTATTCACTAGACCAAAATATCCCAAAATCAGATTTAATTACTTCAAATTGAATTTACCAAAATACTTAAAATATTAATTAAGTATTTTCTAGAATTTTCCATATTTTATTTTAGCCAAAATCAATTTATTTTAATTTAATTCCCGAAACTAACTCGAATTGCCTAAACTGATTCTCCCGAACCATCAACTCATTCCAATTAACATCTAGGCCCAATTTTAGGGCATTACAGGCAATGTGGTAGGCAACATTCAGGGGAGTGTTGGGGTACCCTTGGTACATGCTGGAGTTGTAGTTCGCGAGATCATATTAGGCGCGATTGTCCGCAGTTGGCTAGTAATGGACAGGCTCCTACACCTATCATTGTACCACAGAGAGGCTGTGGGCGCGGTCGATGTATTTTTTAGTGTAGCGAGGAAGGTTAGAGGATAGTTACTCATACCGTTGCAGTTTAACCTGAGGGTGGTGAGCCAGTGAGGATCTATACGCATCGTGTAGGAAGGAATAATACATATGTGATTGCAGGTACTTTTACTTTATAGTCCATATCATTACTTTCTTTGATAGATTCTGGTTCATACATTCATACATATTGCGAGAACATGCACGTTTTGCTTGATATACCTATAGAAGTGTTAGATATGGGTATGTGAGTAACTAGTTCTTTTGGAGAGATAGTGTTGTTTAAGAGATGTCCTTTTATGGTTCAAGGTTATGAGTTTGCAGCTGATTTGATATAGTTGCCGTCTCATGGTTTTGATGTAATCTTAGGGATGTATTGGTTGACTGAGCATAGAGCTATGGTTGACTTTGAAACCAAGCGAGTTTCGTTGAAAATTGTTGAGGATTATGAAGTGGTGGTTGTGGGCGAGAATGTTAAATTCTTGGTGATGCCGTTCGGGTTGACTAATGCACCCACAATTTTATAGACATGATCGATCGGGTATTCTTTAAATTCTTGGATCATTTTGTGGTAGTATTCATCGAAAACATTCTTGTGTATTCTCGTACCGAGGAGGATCACGATCGACACGTACAGAGTATGTTACAAATTTTGTTGGATAATAAGCTTTATGCTAAGTTGAGCAAGTGTGAGTTTGGGATTAAACAAGTGGTTTTTCTTGGTCATGTTATTTCAACAAAAGGTATCCATGTGGATCTGTAAAATATTGAGGCGGTTGTAAATTGGAAGCAACCTAAGTCAATGGTAGAGGTTCATAGTTTCTTAGGGTTAGCATGGTATTATCGTCACTTTGTGGATGGTTTCTTGAAGGTTGTTGCTCCTTTGACGAAGTTGTTGCAAAATGGTGTAAGTTTTGAGTGGACGGAGGTGGACAACAAGCTTTTGATAGGCTGAAGTAAGCTTTGATGCAAGCTCCAATCTTGATTCAACCTGAGCTGGGGAAAGAGTTTGTAGTGTATAGCGATGCATCCTATGTTGGTTTGGAGTGTATGTTGATGCAATGGGGTAAAGTTGTGACTTATGCATATAGGCAGTTGAAGGTGCACGAGAGCAACTATCCTACGCAAGATATAGAGCTTGCCACAGTGGTGTTTACGTTGAAGATTTGGATGCATTATCTTTATGGTAAGAAGTGTATTGTGTACATAGATCACAAGAGTTTGAAGTATCTGATATCGCAAAAGGAGTTCAATCTTAGGAAACAGAGCTGGTTAAAGTTGCTCAATGATTATTATTTGACGATTGAGTATCATATGGGTAAGGCTAATGTTGTAGCTGATGCCTTAAGTAGGAAGGTTGTAGTAGAGCTGAGGGCAATGTTTGCTTGGTTGAGTGTGACGCGAGATGGCGGTTTGTTGGCTGAGCTGCAAGTGAAGCCGTCATTGTTATAGTTGATCAAGGAGAAACAACCGTATGATGATTCATTGGTAACGTATGTTAAGGATATTATGGATGACAATCAAACAGATTTTTGTTTTAGTGACGAGGGTGTTTTGTGTTTAAAAGTTGAGTGGTATTGCCAAAGGATTAGGAGTTAAGGCATGCTTTCGTGACTAAGGTGGAGGCAAGATAAAAGTATGTTTCTTTGCTTGATGAGCTGAAGGATACCGATGAGAAGGTAAAGCTTATTAGTGAGCGTTTGAAGATAGCTTTGGATCGGCAAAAGTCGTATGATGACTTGAAGCGTCAGGAGATAGATTTTGCGATTGGAGATAAAGTGTTCCTTGAGGTTTCATCTTGGAAGAAGGTAATGAGGTTTAGACGCAAGGGCAAGTTGAGTCCAAGGTTCATTGGGCCTTATGAAGTGTTGGAGCATGTTGGTCTAGTTGCTTATGGGTTGAGGTTGCCTGCAGAGTTGGAGAAGATACATGATGTTTTCTATGTATCGATGTTTCGGAGATATAGATCGGACCCATCGCATGTGATGCCTGTTGAGGAAATTGAGTTGAATCCAAATTTGACATATGATGAGGAGACTGTGAAAATACTATATTCTAGTAGAAAGGTTCTTCATGGAAAGACCATTGAGTTGGTGAAGGTGTTATGGCGACAACGTGGTGTAGAGGAAGCCACATGGAAAAGTAAGGAGGACATGAAGAAGCAGTTTTCCTACCTTTTCCCGTAAGGTAAATTTCAAGGATGAAATTTCTTAAGAGGGGGACAATTGTAATGCCCTGAATTTGAGCATAGATGTTAACTAGATTGATTAGACGGTTCAGGGGAGCTAGATTAGGCGATTTGAGCTAGTTTCAAGAATTAATTCTTAATAAATGGTTTTTGAATAAAAAATGGAAAAATATTAGAAAATATTTAATTAATATTCTAAGGGTTTTGGAAAACTCAATTCGAAGAAATAAAAATATATTTTGGGACATTTTGGTCTGGTGACTAAAATGTAAAGTTTTCAAAACTGTTTTGATGACTAAATCGTAAAATGCTCAAAATATTAGAAAATATTTAATTAATATTCTAAGGGCTTTGGAAAACTCAATTCGAAGAAATAAAAATATATTTTGGGACATTTTGGTCTGGTGACTAAAATGTAAAGTTTTCAAAACTGTTTTGATGACTAAATCGTAAAATTCTCAAAACATAGAATCTTTAAGGAGCTAATTTACCAAAGTTTTTAATCAGACTTTTCCCTTAATTTAGGCTAATTTAACAATTTCATTTTCTTACGTAACTACTTTTGCTCTCAACTTTCTCAGTATCCAAACTATCAATTTACTCCAAAATTCTTAGGAATCATTCCATATTGGTTTCCTTTTGATTTCCTAATTGATTCCTTTGATTTCTACATCAAATCTTACTTGTTTTCTTGAAGATTTCACTCAAATCTTGCCAATTAATGGAGAAAAAGTAGTTAGAGGTGATTTTCATTTCTCTCCTGTAATTAAAGGTTATTTATTGAAATTCCCAAGTTCTTGATCCTTTACAACTGATTTTTGTTATATGTTTGTGATTAAATCATGATTTCAAGGTTTTAATTGAGTTTTAATAAGAAATTTGATGAATCTTGTTATGGATCTGGTTTTTATTGATTCTAATTGATTTAGATCATTTTTAAGATATGTTTTAATGTTACGAGAAGAAATTAATAAAAGGAATCCCGAAACTAAGCGAATTGCTAATTTTCTTGGATGTAAATAGTTAGATTTTGAGGTGATCATAGTGCTGAAGGGTTCCTGGAGATATAAGGTTGATATATTTTTGTTTTTGGATGTTAATTGATGATGTTACAATGTTAAAATAGTTAGGTTTTGGCTGGGCTTTGTTTAGGTTGAGTTTGGTGATGTTTTTATGAAGCATTTGATGATTTTTAGTAAGGCGAAGTTGAGGAGATGTGTTGCTGTGTTTAGAGATGCATGGAAATGAATTAATCCTCTATTTTGTGTGGGTAAAATAGGGGGACTGTAATGCCCCGAAGTTGGACCTAGATGTGGGCTTGATCGGGTAAGTGGTTCGGGTGAACCGGTTTAAGCTATTCGAATAGTTTTCGGAATTTTATTTTATAAAATTGATTTTTGTGTAAAAAATATAGAAAAATACTAGAAATTAACTAATTAATATTTTAGGTAATTAAATTGGTTTGGTGACTAAATCGTAAAAGGGTCAAAACTTAGAATCTTTAAGGCGCTATTTGACCCATCTTTTTCAATAGATTTCTCTCTTAATTTAGGTTATTTTCAAGATATTTTTAAGTGGTTTTATAATTAAATAAAAGGGAATTTATCCTTTTGTTATTGATTTATATTGTGGAATTGTGATTAAATTAAGTTTTCTTAGAAAATTGTTAGAAATTGGTTTGGATCTATTTTGGCAATGAATCTAATTAGTTTAGATCTCTATTTGGATATATTTTAATGTTGAAAGAATTGATTAATCAATGTAATCCCGAAACTACGTGAATTGTTAGTTTTCTAGGTTGGATATAGTTGGTTTTTGGGGTGATCTTGTTGTTGTAGTGTTGCTGGAGGTATAAGGACGGGTTTAAGATGTTTTTGGATGTTAATTGATGTTGTTAATGTGCTTGAATCGTTAGATGTTGGCCAGGCTTTGTTTTGGTAAGGTTTGGTGTTCTTGATAGTTTTAGAAAGGTGTTGGGTGGATTCTTAGGAGTTGAGGTTGTGTTTGCTGGAGGTTTATGGTATAGAGATGTGTTTTAATCCTCTATTTTTGATTGGGTAAAGAAGGAGAGTTGAATCCTTTCGCTTTTGGAGAAGGCGCGAATGTTTCGAAAGCTTGATTCGCGCATCGGCAAACAAGCGTTAGATTGTTGGTGAGTGGAAAAGTGTTTTACTGCTGTTAAAAGGATTGAAAAGGAGCTGTGGGAGTTTAGATAAAGTTTGACACACTTATATAAGCTCGGAAGTAAGTATCGGTTGGACTTTCTCTCAATTTTGGTTTTGCAAAATGAAATCTCATGCACATGTTTATGGTTTTGATTACTCACTATATTATGCATGTTTTGAAAGTAAAAGAAGTTGCAAATGAACATAGATGATGATTTTGAGAATTTCATATGATTATGAAAGTATTTTTGAGAATACTGGAATACATGGTTTGATATATTTGTGTTGGTTTGATTTGATGCATATGTAAAATAGTGAGGTAATGTTGTTTATTGAATATATTGGCAAGTGGATGTATTTAAAATGGTATCGGATATAGTTGGCTAGCCACAGGGTTTAGAGTGCACTATAAAAAGTCGCCTCATGTGTGTCGAGCGGTGTTAAGTGTCCGTAATCTCCACCCTGAGAACCGCATCGGTTGAGGTGGGTAAATGTTTCATTTTCGCTCGTTGGTGGATTTATACATCCAAACCGTAGAGGCGGGTAAATGTTCTGTTATTTCGATTTGAATTGTTGAGGTGGGCAAGTCTGCCGTTGCGCCGATAGATGTATGTATGTGAAGTGGTTATGAGAACCAGTTGAGAAATTCGTGTATCCAATGTGTTTTATGAAATGAAAGGTTGCTAGTTTTGAGTCACTTGAAAGCCAATATATGAGATAATGTATCATGAGAAATTGATTTTGTTTGTACAATGTGGTTTATACATGTAGTACTCTTTAAGCTTGTTATAAAGGTGTTGTGGTGTGAAGCTTAAATTGAGGTAGAATTGAATCCATGATACATATGTTGATGATGATTTAATTTTGCATAATTGAGATGACATGAAAATCATGAGAAGTTTTGCCATGAGACAATTACATGTGATTTGAATCAAATGGTTTTATATGCATTGATGAGTGTTTTTGTGATTCCTCACTAAGCTTATATCTTACGCTCTCTTTTCCTCATCAATGCAGAGAAATAGCTTTCTCGAGCAGCACATGAGCAAGGGAGGATCCAAGGAATGTTTCATTACAAAGTATGGATTTATATATGATAAGTAGTAAGAAGAAGGCAATGTGACTGGGTTGTTTTGGGGGACATATTTTGAGTTACTCCCTATTGTATAAATTTGGATTAATGTTTTAGATTTGTATGATGGTTTTAGACTTGGTTTGAGGGATTGGGAGACAAAAAGCATGCTTGGGTAGAAATCATGCTCATAGAAGATTGTTTGTTTGTGCCATGCCTAGTTTGAAATCTTGCTATGTTTCTATGTTTGATAATTGGATTTTTGTGATGCCATGTGATGACTAGAGGATGAATTGAGCGTGTTAGATTGAGCCAAAGTGTCATATGTTGGACCAAGAGGTTATTACAGGTCTCACCGTACCGATACAAACCCTCAGGTTTCAGTATGTGAGGATCTGTCTAGACTCAGACTGATCAAATTAGCCTAAGCGTACCGATATGCCTGGCAACCATATCGGCACACATAGTTTTGAAATAGTGTTGGTGCTGGTACAGTGGTTATATATCGATACGGTATTTGGCTACTAGAATTTGGATTTTCAAAATACACAAGCCCATACCGATACGCCTAAAGACCGTATCAGTACGCCCTTGTCCTTTACTATCGTTTCGATACGCTAGACACCCGTACTGGTACGCTGACCGTTAATTTAGTTGAGATGCTATCTTATGTTTGAAATATTTGCATTTTGGTATTTGTTTCTTAAATGTGCAATTAAATGAGTTTGAATGGTTGTTTTGAGTTGAGATTCAACATAAAGGCATGAAACATAACTAATTGAGGATTGGTAACTTCAATTTTGTGAAAAGCCCTTATAAATAATGGAAATTATGTTATAGTCCCTATAAAGCGTTTTCGAGCAATAGGATGTTGAAATGACATCCGATTGAGTTGTAACTTTAACCACAACCTGTATGATCACCATAGAACCTATTTAGATAAGATAAGAAGAAAAAATAGACCTATTCTATGGTAGTCTATTTGGGGTTTATTTTGGTAAACCCTAATGTAGCTCGCTTGGTTCAATCTTGCAACTAGATCGGGTCAAGTGGGTTACATTTGGTGGTATCAGAGCCAAGTTGTAATTGTTGGGAGGTGGGTTATGGTTGTTTGGTTGGTTGATGCTATATGAATATGTTGTTTAAGATGTACGGTGATTGAATTTGTGAAATTATATTCGATGTGTGGTTTGTTTAGGGTGTTTAAACTTGGGAAACATTGCCTTATTACTACTTGAGTTAGATGATTTTCTTTTTGCCAAGAGTGACCTAGTTTCTTGCTACGGGTTAGCCTAATTGTTTTGTTTTATTGGATCATGTTTAAAACTCATATTTTGCAAATGGGACCGAGACGAGAGCTGAGAGCAAATACGTTCATATTCCTTGAAGAGTAAGTTGAGATATGGGTCGACCGAGGTTGAGATAGCTTTGGCTTGGAGTTAAAAGGATGTTGAGCCTTATGTTGTAAAGTTACCTTGGTTGTGCTTAAATTCGAGGTTTGAGAATGTTTGGTTTCTGAAAGTTTGAGGTTTTAGGGATCGTTTCCTAAGATGTTCTTGATGTTGTTAGCATAGTTGTCTTTAAGTTGTAATGTCAGGTTCGATGATGAGACGTACATTGGTAAGACTCTCAAATTCCTTTGAGCTGTGGTGGTGAGCTTAGGAAAGTGTAAGTGGTGAAATCTTCGGGTTTTGAGGTGGCAGAAGGAACCTTGCCTGCTGGTTAGGTTAGCTTAAAAGATTTTGGTGGCGGGGTATCTATCCCTCGTTAAGGTTGGTGCAAGTTTTGGCAAACCAAACGATATGATATGAGGTTATGGCGAAGCTGAGTAAATTTGGTCCAAGAATGTTGTTAGTAAGTGTGAATTGTCAAACATGCACAGTGCAAAACACTTATATGTATATATTTAAATATGACATTACTTGCATACATTAGGCATGACACTAGAGGTTTGCATACATGTGTACAGGCATCGATGAGGGCATGTAGGTGATCATGCATACACATGTTCACACTTGCGGATGACTTTTTGGTGACCGATGAGGTGGTGATCGAAGTTAGTCTAGCATGGAAAATCTTTAGGATCTTATAGAGTTTGAGAAGAGTTTTGGGTGTTTTTCAGAGGATGGGGTTGCAATAGATTTGAAGCGATCAAAGTAGTGATGAGAGTGTGAGGACTTAAGGATCAGTTGTTTACTTTTGGAACTCATTGAGGAATTTTTTTTCCAGATTGTAGTGTTGTTAGCAAGGTTGTGACATCCGAAATGTCATGTGGAACGCAGGATCACATTAGTGTGAACATCCGCAGCTGGTTAGAGACGGTCGATTTTCTGTTCTTGTTGTTGTAATGCATAAAGGTTGTGAGCACTGTTGAGGTTATATCCAGTATTGAGATGAAGTGTAGAGAATAGTAGCTCATACCATAGCGGTTCGACCTAAGGGTGGTAAACCAGTAAGGGTTTTCGCGCAACGTGTGGAAAGTGTATGAGGGTAAACAGTTCATTTGGTGAGACGATTGTAGCTAGGAAGTTGTATAGGAGTTGTCCCTTGATGGTTCAAGGGTATGTGTTTGAGACAGACCTGACAGAGTTACCATTTCACAGTTTCGATGTGATTTTGGGTATGGATTGGTTGTCTCGACGCAAGGCTGTAGTGGATTTTGAGGCCGAGTGGGTATAGGATTATGAAGTTGTGGTTATGGGCGAGAATGTAAAGTTCATGTCAAATGTGGTTTTCGCATTGGAGGCGCGAAGGTTGTTGGAGTGCAGGGGTTAAGCATACCTAGCCTATGTTGTGAACCCAAATATGAAGGAAGCACGTGCCCAAGATATTCGCACAATTTGCGATTTTCCAAGAGTGTTTCTGAAGGAGTTGCTTGGTTTACCGCCAGATAGGGAGGTGAGGTTTTGCATTGAGACGTTTGCGGATACGGCTCCGGTGTTGATTGTTCCGTATTGTATGGCACCGAAAGAGTTGAAGGAGTTGAAGACACAGTTGCAAGAGTTGATGGATCGTGGGTTCATTCAGCCAAGTATGTCACCATGGAAAGTACCGGTGTTATTCGTGAAAAAGAAGGATGGCACGATGAAAATGTAAATTGATTATCGACAACTGAACATGTTGACGATCAAGAACAAGTATCCTTTACCGAGGATTGTTGATTTGTTTGATCAGTTCCAGGGTGTTACAATGTTTTCTAAGATTGATTTACGATCAGGGTATTATCAGTTGTGAAGGATAAAGATGTACCGAAGACAACTTTTCGCACTCGTTATGGGCATTACGAGTTCCTAGTGATACCGTTTGGTTTGACAAATGTACCACTAGCGTTCTTGGATATGATGAATAGGGTATTCCATGAGTTTTTGGACCGATTTGTGGTAGTATTCATCGATGACATTCTTGTGCACTCGCGTACCAAAGAACATAATGATCGATATCTCCGAATTGTGTTGCAAGTTCTGTTGGACAACAAGCACTATGCCTAGCTAAGTAAATGTGAATTTTGGATCAAGTAAGTGGTTTTCCTTGGTCATGTTGTTTCCGCCGAGGGTATTCATGTTGACTCGCGAAAAGTTGAGGCCATTATGAATTGGAATCATCCGAAGTCTGATTCGGAGGTCCATAGTTTCATGAGGTTGGTAGGATATTACCGATGCTTCGTGGGCGGACAGTTTTTCAAAGATTGATGCTCCTTTGACGAAGTTGTTGCAAAAGGATGTGAGTTTTGTATGGACAAAAGCTAGACAGCAAGCCTTTGATAAGTTGAAGGAAGCTTTGATGCAAGTTTCAATCTTGATTCAGCCTGAGTTATGGAAGGAGTTTGTTGTGTATAGTGATGTGTCCTACGTGGGTTTAGGGTGTGTGCTAACGCGGGAAAAAAGAGTTGTAGCTTATGCATCTAGATAGTTGAAGGTGCACGAGAGCAACTACCGTATGCACGACATTGATTTGGCTGCGGTGGTGTTTGCCTTGAAAATTTGGCAACATTATCTATACGGTGAGAAGTGTATTGTGTACACGGATCACAAAAGTTTGAAGTATTTGATGTCCCAAAAGAAGTTAAATCTTAGGTAACGAAGATGATTGGAGTTGCTTAAGGATTATGTCCTAACGATTGAGTATCATCTAGGAAAAGCGAACGTGGTAGCAAATGCCTTGAGTAGAAAGGTCACGGTGGAGTTAAGGGCAATGTTTGCAGGACTGAGTGTAACGCGAGATGGTGGATTGCTAGCGGAGTTGCAAGTGAAGCCGTCGATGTTGCAGTTGATAAAAGAGAAGCAACCATATGATGAGTCGTTGGTGCCACATGTTAAGGATATCTTAGATAGGAATTAGACGAATTTTGGTTTTAATGAGTACGGGGTGTTGTGCTTTAAGAGTCGGGTGGTGGTGTCGATGGATGAAGAGTTGAGGAACACTATTTTGGCAGAGGCACATTCTAGTCCATTTTCTATGCATTCGAGGAGTACGAAGATGCATCAAGATCTAAAGAAAGAGTATTTCTAAGTTAGCTTGAAGAAGGATGTCACGGGTTTTGTTGTTCACTGCATGGTTTGTCAACGTGTTAAGGCGAAACATCAGTTTCCTTCGGGGTTGTTGCAACTGTTAAAGGTTCTCGAGTGGAAATGAGAGAGAATCACCATGGATTTTACATCCGGTTTACCTTTGACGCCATCAAAGAAGAATTTTGTTTGGGTGATTTTGGATAAGTTTACGAAGTGTACACATTTTATGGCTATGCATACGATGCATACTTTGGATAAGTTGGTAGAGTTGTACATTGTTGAGATTGTGAGGTTGCATGGAGTACCGAAGTCTATTTTGTTGGAAAGAGATTCGCGTTCCACTGTGAGGTACTGGGAATATTTGCATAGGGCCTTGGGACACGGCTGAACTTCAGTACCTCATATCATCCTAAAACGGATGGTCAGTCTGAGCAAGTTATCCAAGAGTTGGAGGATATGTTGCGGTGCTGCATCATATATTTTCAAGGATTGTAGGAGAAGTAATTTTCGTTGCTGGAGTTTGCTTATAATAATAGTTATCAATCTAGTATCCAGATGGCACTATACGAGGCTTTGTATGGTAGAAGATGTCGTACGCCACTTTGTTGGGCAGAGACAGGAGAGAATTATATATCATTGCCGGATATGTTGAAGGATACCAATGAGAAAATGAAGCTTATTAGTGACCGGTTGAAAGTAGCTTTGGATCAGCAAAAGTCTTATGCAGACTAGAAGAAGGGAGATTGAGTATGCAGTTGGTGATTGTGTGTTTTTGAAGGTTTCGCCTTGGAAGAAGGTGATGAGGTTAGGATGGAAGGGCAAGTTAAGACCTAGGTTTATTGGGCCTTATGAGGTGTTGGAGCGCATTGGTCCAGTTGCGTATAGATTTAGGTTGCCGGCAGAGCTAAAGAAGATACATGATGTTTTTCATGTGTTGATGCTTCGGAGGTATAGATCGGATCCTTTGCATGTAATGCCTGTTAAGGAGATTGAGTTGAATTCGGATTTGACCTATGAAAAGGAACCGGTGAGAATTCTGGATTCGAGTAGCAAAGTTCTCCGCGAGAAGACCATAGAGATGGAAAATGTGTTGTGCAGGCACCGCGGTATAGAGGAAGCTACCTGGGAGAGCAAAAAGGATAAGTTGAAATAGTTCCCTCATCTTTTTCCGCCATATAAATTTTGTGGATGAAATTTCTTAACATGCGAAAGTTGTAACACCACGAAATTGGGCCTAGATATGGGCCAGATCGAGTAAGTGGTTCGAGAGAACCGGTTTAAGCGATTCGAATAGTTTCGAGAATTTTATTTTATAAAATTGATTTTCGTGTAAAAGAAAATATGGAAAATACTAGAAATTACCTAATTAATATTTTAGGTAATTTGGTGAATTCAATTTGAGGTAATTAAATCTGATTTTAAGACATTTTGGTCTAGTGACTAAATTGAAAGTTTCAAAACTGGTTTTGGTGACTAAATCGTAAAAGGGTCAAAACTTAGAATCTTTAAAGAGCTATTTGACCAATCTTTTTCAACATATTTTTAAGTTGTTTTATAATTAAATAAAAGGGAAATTATTAAAAGGATTTTTAATTGCCAAAATCACTTTCTTACGTAACTAATTTTCATCCAACCTTTTTCTCTCAACTTTGTCAGCAACCAAACTAGGATTTATACTCTAAAAATTTCAGGAATCAATTCATATTGATTTCCTTTTTTATTTCTAATTGATTTCTTTAAATTCTATTGTAAAATCTCTTTAGATTTCATCAAAGCTTCGCCAATTAAGGGAGAAATCAGCAATTAGAGGTGATTTTCGTTTCTATCCTCTAATTAAAGGTTCTTTAATGAAATCCCCAAGTTCTTGATCCTTTGTTATTGATTTATAATGTGGAATTATGATTTTAATATAGATATCATGATTAAATTGTGTTTTCTTGGGAAATTGTTGGAAATTGGTTTGGATCTATTTTGGTGATGAATCTAATTGAGTTAGATCTCTATTTGGATGTAATTTAATGTTGAAAGAATTGATTAATAAATGTAATCTCGAAACTATGTGAATTGTTAATTTTCTAGGTTGGATACAATTGGTTTTTGGGGTGATCTTGTTGATGTAGTGTTGCTGGAGGTATAAGGGCGAGTTTAAGATGTTTTTGGATGTTAATTCATGTTGTTAATGTGATTGAATCGTTAGATGTTGGATGAGCTTTGTTTAGCTAAGGTTTGGTGGTGTTCTTGATAGTTTTAGAAAGGTGTTGGGTGGATTCTTGGGAGTTGAGGTCGTGTTTGCTGGTTGCTGGAGGTTTGTGGTATAGAGATGTGTTTTAATCCTCTATTTTTGGTTTGGTAAAGCAGGGGAGTTTAATCCTTTGGCTTTTGGAGAAGGCACGAAAGTTTTAGAAGCTTGATTCGCGCATCGGCAAGCAAGCGTTGGATTGTTGGTGAGTGGAAAAGTGTTTTACTGCTATAAAGTTTGATACACTTATCTAAGCTCAAAAGTAAGTATCAGTTGGTCTTTCTCTCGATTTAAGTTTTGCTAAATGAAATCTCATGCACATGTTTATGGGTTTGATTACTCACTATATTATGCATGTTTTGAAAGTGAAAGAATTTGTAAATGATCATAGATGATGATTTTGAGAACGACACATGATTATGAAAGTATTTTTGAGAATAATGAAATACATGGTTTAATGTATTTGTGTTGGTTTAATTTGATGCATATGTAAAACAATGAGGTCATGTTGTTTATTGAATATATGGAAGTAGCTGTGTTTAAAATGGTATCAGATATAGTTGGCTAGCCATAGGGTTTAGAGTGTACTATAAAAAGTCACCTTATGTGTGTCGAGGGGAGTTAAGTGTCCGTAATCTCCCCTATGAGAACCGCAGCGGTTAAGGTGGGTAAATGTTTCGTTTCTCCAGTTTGAACTATTGAGGTGGGTATGTGTGGTGTTGCTCCGGTTGAGGTATGTATGTGAAGTGGTTGTGAGAACCACTTGAGAAATCCGTGTATCCGATGTGTTTTATGAAATGAAAGGTTGCTGGTTTTGAGTCAGTTGAAAGCCAATATATGAGATAATGTATCATGAGAAATGGATTTTGTTTGTATAATATGGTTTATACATGTGGTACTCTTTAAGCTTGTTATAAAGGTGTTGTGGTGTGAAGCTTAAATTGAGGTAGAATTGAATCCATGATACATATGTTGAAGATGATCTGATTGTGCATAATTGAGATAACATGAAAAGCATGAGATGTTTTGCCATGAGATAGTCACATGTGATTTGAATCAAATGGTTTTAAATGCATTGATGAGTGTTTTTGCGATCCCCTCCCTAGGCTTATAGCGTACGCTCTTTTTTCCTCATCAATGCAGAGAAATAGCTTTCTCGCGCAACAGGTGAGCAAGGGTGAATCCAAGGAACGTTTTATTCCAAATGATGATTTTATATATGATAAGTAGTAATAAGAAGGCAATGTAACCGGGTTGTTTTGGGGGATGTATTTTGAGTTACTCCCTATTGTATAAGTTTGAAGACAAAAATCATGCTTGGCTAGAAATCATGCTCACAAGAGATTGTTTGAATGTGCCATGCCTAGTATGAACTCTTGCTATATTACTATGTTTGAGAATTGGATGTTTCTGATTCCATGTGATGATTATAGGATGAATTAAGGGTGTTAGATTGAGCCAAAGTGTCATATGTTGGACCTAAAGGTCATTACAGGTCTCACCGTACCAATACGACTCCTCAAGTTTTGGTATGCGGGGATTTGTCTCGACTCGGAATGCTCAAATTAGCCTAGGCTTACCGATACGCCTAGTAACCGTATCGGTATGCATAGTTGTGAAACAATGTTGGTGTTGGTACACGGGTTACCGTATTGATACGATTTTTGGATACTAGAATCTGGATTTTCAAAATACACAATCACGTACCGATACGCCTGAGGACCGTATTGGTATGCTCTTGTCCTTTAGTTTCATTTTGATACGCTAGACACCCTTATCGGTACGCTGACCGTTAATTCAGTTGAGATGCTATCTGATGTTTGTTACGTGTTTATGATTTAATCAAGATTTTATGGATTTAATTGAGTTTTCTTGAGAAAATTGGATGGGTATTGTTATGGATCTATTTTTTTATTCTAATTGATTTAGATCACTTAAAACATGTGTTTTAATGTTATAAGAAGAGGTTAATAAAAGGAATCTCAAAACTATGTGAATTGATAATTTTCTAGGTTGTAAATAGTTAGATTTTGAGGCGACCTTTGTGTTAGAAGGTTGCCGGAGATATAAGGATGGTATAATGTTGTTTTTGGATGTAAATCGATTCTTTTAAGATGTTAGATTAGTTAGGTTTTGGCTAGGCATTGTCTAGGTTGTGTTTGATGATGGTTTCAGATGTTTTAAGGAAGAGATTGATGGTTTTTAGTGAGGCAAAGTTGTGGAGTTGTTTTGATGTGTTTAGAGATGCATGACAATGAATTAATCCTCTATTTTTGTGTTTGAAAAGTAGGGTAGAGTGGTCCTAAATCTTTTGGAGAGGTTTCTGAGGCTCTAGGAGCTTGATTGTGCATCGGCAAGTGGAGCATTTGGTTGTCGTTGAGTGGAAACATGTTTTACTGTTTTTAAAAGGTTTAAAGATGGTTGTTGGGAGTTTATATTAAGTTTGAAACACTTACCTAAGCTCGAAGGTAAGTATTGGTTGGTCTTTCTCTCTCATTTTTGATTTTGCAAAATACAATCTCATGCACATATTTATGGATTTGATTACTTACTATTATATGCATATTTTAGAAATGAAAGATGTTGCAGATCAACATATTGTTAGTAGAAGCTCTTGAGAAGATGCCCAACTATGTTAAATTCATGAAGAATATTTTGTCAAAAAAGAGGAAATTGGGTGATTTTGAAACATAGCTATCACTAAGGGATGCAGTGCAATGACACTCAATCGATTACCATCGATGCTGAAAGATCTGGGAAGTTTTACTATTCCCTATACCATTGGCAACAAATTCATAGGTAAGTCACTGTGTGACCTGAGAGTCGATTACCATCGAAGTTGAAAGATCTGGGAAGTTTTACTATTCCCTATACCATTGGCAACAAATTCATGGGTAAGACACTGTATAACCTGGGAGCCAGCATCAATTTGATGCCAATGTCTATTTTCAAAAAGCTTAGCATCGAAGCAAGGCCTACCTCTGTAACACTTCAGTTGGCAGACCATTTTTTGCACATCCTAAGGGTAAGATTGAGGATTTGTTAGTAAAGGTAGATAAATTTATATTTCCAGCTGATTTTATCATTTTAGATTATGAGGTAGATATGAATATCCCAATTATATTGGGTAGACCATTCCTTGCCACAGGTAGAGCCTTAATTGATGTTCATAAAGGTGAACTTACTATGCGCATGAATAACCAACATGCTACATTTAGTGTGTTTCAAGCTCTTAAATGTGCAGATAAACCTGAGGAATGCCAAGCTGATGAGATGATGGAGTCCATTTTCACTATAGACATGGCATAATTGTGCCAAGAAGCAGATGATGATGTCAGAGAACTAGATGAGAAAATTGAGACGAGTAGAGACAGTGAAGGACCAAACTTGGAGAATAAAGTTATTAATTACGTTGGACAACCAGAGCCATTGAAGTTGACTGGCAGAGAAATCAAGGCACCTAAACCATCCATTGAGGAGCCACCAGAACTGGAACTAAAACCGTTGCCAAACCACCTCAAGTATGCCTACTTAAGTAAACACTCTACTTTGCCAGTGATCATAGCTGTTGATCTATCTAATGATCAGGAGGAATGATTGCTGGAAATTTTAAGCAAGCTCTGGGATGGACCTTGGCTGATATCCGAGGAATAAGATGAACTATTTGCATGCACAAAATAATTTAGGAGGAATATCATGGCAAAACAATTGAGGGCCAAAGAAGATTGAACCTGAGCATGAAAGAGGTAGTTAAAAAAGAAATTATCAAGTGACTTTAAGTCGGGATAATCTATCCTATTTCTACAAGCTCGTGGGTCATCCCGGTGCAATGTGCGCTAGAAGAGGAGTAGTACAACATTTTGCAGTTATACCATGCAACACTGTATGGAAGACACTTCACTGGAATGAAGATCGCTGCCAAGGTGATGTAGTCTGATTTTTTTGGTCTACATTGTTTAAAGATGGTTATTACTATGCCAAGGAATGTGATCGATGCGAGCGGACGGGTAACATCTCTAGTAGACATCAATTTTTGCTCCATAATATTATGCTAGTAGAGCTGTTTGACGTATGGGGAATAGACTTCATGGATCCTTTTCCCCCATTATTCAGAAACCTATATCGTGGCTATTGACTACGTTTCAAAATGGGTAGAGACGGTTTCTTTGCCAACAAACGATGCCAAGGCTATTGCCAAGTTCCTTCATAAGCATATCTTTACTAGATTCGGTGCCCCCAGAGCCATTATTCATGATGAATGTACACATTTTAAGTGCAATTTAATCTCTAGAGATCTATACTAGTACAAAATACAACAACATATGGCCATATCTTACCATCCCCAAACAAAAGGCCAAGCGAAGATCTCAAATAAAGAAATCAAAGACATTCTTGAAAAAACTGTGAATCCAAGAGGAAGGACTGGTCCTTGAGACTAGATGATTCCTTGTGGGCTTATAGAACAATCTTTAAGAATCCATTGGGAACTTCTCCTTATAGGCTCGTGTTTGGAAAGGCATGCCACTTGCCAGTGGAATTAGAACATAAAGCTCAGTGGGCAATCAAAAAGCTCAATATGGAGTGGATAGTTGCTGGTACAAAATGCTTACTAGACATAAACGAGCTAGAGGAATTCAAAATGCAAGCTTATGAGAATGCTAGACTCTACAAGGAAACAACAAAAAGATGGCATGACTGTAGGAAATTGCCAAGGCAATTCGAGGTAGGCCAACGTGTTTTGTTATTTAACTCGACGCTAAAGTTGTTTTCAGGGAAGATCAAGTCGAGATGGTCAGGCCCCTTTGAAATTATAAAGCCATATGCTCATGGAGCAGTGGACATCAAGGATTTCATGGTAGGAACAATTTTTACGGTAAATGGCCAAAGATTGAAATACTATTTGGAAGACACTCAAAAGCATGCTAAAGAGATTATCCTCTTGGAAAAAGTTTCGTGATCAGCATCAAAATTGTTTGATTTGTGTGTATAGTATGTTAGATGTTTTTATTTTTAGTATTTTTCATTTATTTTTCTTTCTTTTACTGCGTTGAAAGGTTTTTGTTGAGTGAATGCAGAATTTTGTTGCCAGGCAGAAGATTGACATGGGGAGAGAAAAAAATAGAGAAGGAAATTTACCATAGCCTTCCAAGCCTTGATAGAGCTCGGCCCAAGAAAGAATGAAAATTTTTGCTAAATGTTGAATTTTACCCTAGCCGCCCAAGGTGAAAAGTTGAAATTCAAATTTTAACCTAATCACCTTATCACTTCATCTTTCCCGCGCAGTCTTATCACTTTACCCCTTATCACATCATTGTTTATCCTCCCCAAACACGCTAAACCCTTATCATTATCCCTACTCAACCGGCTAAATTAAAAACACCATTTAAAATACTTAATCGTTTTACCCCTTCATATACTTAAACCATAATCGATTCATAGCTAAAGACTCTTCACTCTTCCTCCTATTGTCATTATCAAGAAATAAAAGCAAGATTTACTTCTCTTTCTTCACAAATAAAAAAACATTCGAGTTTTCAAAAGATTTTCATGGCATCTTCTTTAGCAGTCTTTAAGATCTTTTTCAATGAAGAGATCCGCAAAAAGTATGAGGAGAATTTTGCATCAAGAACCTTCTACTATGAGAAAGGTTTCGAGTTCAAGAATGAGCCAACCAGAGTTTGTCACGGTGATAAAGACACATAATTGGGGAAATTCTGCCAACACCAGGGGAAGTCCATACCAACATCGTTCAAGAATTCAATGCTCATCTTACGACCAAAGACTTGCTCTTCTTGATGGTGTAAGGCAAGTGCATTCATTTTGATGAAGGTTATATAAATGATATGTTTTCTTTGGATAGAATATAGGAAGAACACACCAAGTTTGCAGAATCCTTGGACGATGCCAAGAGGAAGACGATGTTGAAGGAACTGTGTGAGGCTAACACTAAATAGAACGTGTCTTCAAAAGGCCATCGAACTGTGAAACGATTGGCACTAAAGTCTTAGCCAAGGGGTTGGAATCACTTCTTGAAGGCAACCTTATGCCGACCACCCATAATGAGATAGTTTCAGAGGAAAGATTGGCACTGCTGCACTCTATTATGACTGACTGCAAGATTAATGTTGGACGTCTCATCATCGAAGAGACCTTTAAGTGTGCTAGTAAGACCAATGGAAATTTACTTTTTCCTCTTCTAATTCATACTATCTGTTTGCAAAAAGGCGTGCCACATCTCGATTCAGATAGCAATCAAAAGAGTAAGGGGACCACCATAACTCCTGCCCTGTAGAGGTAGTTGAGTGCCACAGAGGCAAAGGAGAAGGATAAGCAAAAGACTATCGAGTGTGACACATGCTAAGGTGCCAAGGGCAGAACCTGTTACTTTGATGCCAGCTAGATCATTGGCAATGCTTTCCTAGATCGACCAACGACAGGAGATCCTCTAAAAGATGGAGAAAGTCGAGGATCAGAACTCTATGTTCTGGCAGCATGTTCATGCCAAGGACTGTGACATGAAAAAAACACTTGAAGGTATGTCTGCACATACATTGTCAGTGTTCCCTGAGTTCCCTACATGACATGTCAGCCAGTCCTCACTCTGTTCACACTTTTACACAATCTGATGCCACCGTCCCAATCTCTCGAGTACAAGTTAAATCTGTGAGAACTAATACACCACCTGAGTTCGAAGGTGAAGGAATCCAAAGCCAAGCCAAGATAGATGCAACACCTACATCACCTGCCTCATCTGCTTCCATAGATGTCCTAGATGCCTTCGAGCTGATAAAGATTAATGAGGAAGTTCTCCACGTCCTTGAAGCTTCTACAACCATATCAAAGCCCAGCCTTAAGCGCAAGAAGCTTATGGCTTCCAATCGAGGGAGCTTCGTCAAAAGAAAAACACACGTTTCATGGCCAAAACCCTCTGAATGTGAGTCCTCCTTTTTTAAACTCATTTCATTTCATTTTCATTTACATGTTCGTGCATTTTAAATTTCATTTGTATATATGTGTTGTTTTCATGCATTGAGGACGATGCACACCTTAGGTTTGGGGTGTGGGTTGCCTTACATTTATTGCCATGATATTCATGTTTATATTTCAGTTTGCTTTATGTTTGCCATGTAGAATTTAGCACATGCATAGCAAACCACTAATTTTTTTCCTCAGTCAATTTTGTACTTATAATTCTTGCCGATACCGCTCGCTTAGTAGAATATGCCTTAGACCTATCTATTCGATGAAGAAATTGGATCTTAGAATTTGATGCCAGCAGGTTAGTAATGCCAAGTTGCTTGGGAATTGAACTTTAGTTTAGGGAACTTTAGTTTGTGCATCGAGTTTCTAAAACAAACTTAGGTTCTCTTGGAACTGAACTCAAAAAAAAAGAGAAGAGAAAAAATATGCTAGGGTAGAAAGAAAGAATAAGGCAACAATGTTTAGCCAAAGACTGAAATACTTTAGAACACCCATATGTCTTAGAGACAATAAGTAACTTGAGTCTTCGCTGTTTGCTCCCTCTTAGTTCTTAATCTGACAAAACTTTAGGGTATGGGTGTAATGGGTTAGCATAGTGATGTAATATGGACTAATGTGGGTATTCATGGTTTGCTCCCTCTTATTTCTCACGCCAAACAGTGCTTGACGCAACCCTAATACCAGCATAAAAACACCTTTGGAAAATAAATCAAATAACTTAAAAAATCTGAGTCTAGGTAGTAAAGTTGGCTAAGGGAGTTAAGGATACTTGATGCATATTGCCTGCACTTCATGCACACTCTATAACCTTCAACTAGTTACACTTGTATTTGTTGATCTGTTGGCATTACTATACTGGATATCCAAGGACAGACCGAGGGTCATAATTTTTCTAGCTGGCAAGTGGTGGATGTTATTACAATTTTGCCAAGGTACTCTTCCATTTTCTTTTTCTGTTTTTTTTTTGCATTACTTAAGGACAAGCAATGAGCTAGGTTTGGAGGGTGTTAACTCCTTAAAAGTACTAATTTTTATGCTTATTTTACAATGCTTTTGCTTTCCTTTGAGCACATTTAATTGCATTTAGATGTTAAAATCATGCATTTACATAAGGAGTTAGGAGCTATTATGTTGCCAGTGAGAAAGGTTATTTTTGTTGGGATTGATGCAGGTCACTGGCAGACAGACATGGCAGAGAACACAAGAAAGTAAGCAAGAGAATTGCTGAGTAGTAGTTGGCATAGATGGACCAAACAATTCCAAGCTTAGTTAGCAAATGATTGACGTCCGATGATCGATCATGGTAGCAATTGGACCTTGTACACGTCAGCCCTAGGATTCAAATTGAGATAAGATGACAACACGTCTTATCCCTTTGGGCATTCAAAATTCAAACTTAAAAGCTTATCCTAGGGTTTCACGTAAGCCTATTTAAGGGAGCTCAAGCCACTACTTGGGGTATTGAAGAGAGGCTATACCGTGGTAAACTGAGAGGCGACGTGGATTGATCAGCTAAGACTGAGAGCAATGGAGCATTCGAAGGGCTGTATCGAGGGATCTCCTTCTTGCCCATTCTCGTAGTCTTATTTGTTTTTATTTTGAAATGATGATGGGAAACAATGATGTTTATGGATGGTCCTCCCAACCATGAACTAAGAATTTATAGTTGGTTGGGGATGTTTGCGATTAAGGCTAGTTTTACGTTTGGTTTTTAATAATCTAAATGCCTTGGCATTATTTTCTATCTGTTAGTATTTAATTTGCTCAAAACCTTTGTCATATGACAGTTGACATTATGTGTTTATTGCACCTTAATATCTTAACAAACTTAAGGGCAATGATCAGTTGCCAGATACTAAGGTGAGAAGATTTGACAAAAGATGTTTACGTAGATGAACTTACTTTGAAAGTGGGTCTACCTCTTAGGAGTATAGGTTGACACTTAATCGAGTGAATTACTGAAAAACTTTACTATAGACATATAAGGTTTTATCATGGTTAACTTAGAGTATTGCCATCGACAGAGGCAATACTACCTTTAACCTGCTCGACAATAAAACCAAGGCAGGATATTATTAGAGGCTGGCATAAGTAGCGTGAAATCCAGACATCTCTTACCAACGCTCATCATTTAATTGAACACTTTCATTGCTAGACTGCTTCCATTTTCACTACTTTGTTTCCGCTATCTTTTCAATCAAAAATCCAAATTATTTCAAACACTTATTTTCTTACAAACAAGTAAACATTAAGCAAATAAGTTCTTGGTCAATCCCTGTGGATTCGATACTCAACTTACTGTTGTATTACTTGTTGACCATGTATACTTGCATGCATACGACTCACTTTGGCATTGTTTACTTGCACTTTTGCACTATATATTCAATTGTTTGCCAAGCGTTAGCAATAGCCGGCATCTAACAAAAGATTAGAGGAATTCTAGCTACTTGAATAATTCCAACCAACCAATAAATCCATTGCATCGACACAATATAGGATTGCATAAACAACTCTAACATCAATATATAAACAAGAATTCCAATAATACTAAGCATCATGCCTATCATCCCAAATTCTTTCCACCTATCCGCATTTATTTAGCAGAACTTATAACAAAATATAAATGTAACCCTTAACCCAGCCTAGATGCCAGACTGAATCGAGCGAGCTATATTGGGTTTGCCGAAACAAACTTGAACGAATAACTTATATAAATAGTCTATTTCTTCATTTTATCTTATCTAAATGCATAATTAATTCCTAAGGTGATCATGCTGGCAGTGGTGAAATTTATAATTAAATTGGGCGTCAAATTGACATTTGATTGGTCAAGATTGCACTTCAAAGACCAAATTATAATTTTAGAAATCTAGAAGGACTTACATAAATTCAAAGTTACTAAACCTCTATTAATTAGGTTTCATGCATTCTGGTTAAATCTCAACTTAAAATAATCTTCCAAACTCTTTTAATTGCATGATCAAGAAATAAGGACTAAATTGTAAAGATTCAAACTTTAAAAAGCATATTACCAGAATTAACTAATTGGCATCGGTACGCTGCTTGCCCATTTGATACGGGTATAATTTATGAAGGGTATTGGTATGGTGCTCAAACGTACTAATACGGTTGTTCGATATCAAAAATAGGGGATTCTAGTAACCAAAGGGCGTACTCATACGGTTGCCTGTGTACCAACGCCAGTTATAATTTTCAGCTATGCGTTCCGATAAGGACACAATGTGTACCGGTACGCTTGTGTAATTTTTCACAAATTTGACCTGAGATAGACCTCGCATACCGATTCTTGAGGACCTGTACGATACAGACTGGCTTATAATAACCTCTTGGTCGAACATATAACACTTTGGCTCAATCTAACATACTCCAAACATCTTACAATCATCATAAAACATTCCAATCAACATTTCCACAATCATATAGGCATGGTAGAGGATCATTAACATCAAAGCAAAACCAAGCAAAGGTCCTATAGGCATGATCTCTTCCCAAGCATGCAAATCATATCCCAACCCTCAATGAAAGAATTAAAACCTCGTACAAGTCCAAAACAATAAATGAGACTTGTCCAAACCAGGGAGTAACCAAAACAACCCTCCCAATTACAACTTGGTCATATTGCCTCTTATTACCAAATAGTATTTCTAAAACCATACTTGAAATTGCTCAAATGATTGGATTGCTTATTGCTTGTTCGTTGTCTGAAATATTCACTTTTCTCCATTGATGAGAAAGGAGAGCGTAAACTTATAAAGCTTAGTAAGGGAATCTCAAAAAACTCATCAGTACATTTAAAACCAATTTGTTTCCAAATGAGTGTTAAAGCTCATTCCAAAACATCTCATGCTTCTATAATCTTTACAAATATGCATTTTTAAACAATTACAACACATGTATCATGAATTTCTATCATAAACCTCAATTTAAGCTTTCTCATGCTAAAACCTCAAAATAGCAAGCTTAAAGAGCATCACATGCATAAACCATATTATACAAAACATAATCCATTTCTCATGATACATTATATCATACATTGGCATTCAAGTGACCCAAAAATCATTTCTATTCTATTTATAAAAACACATCGGATACACAGATTTCCCAAGTGGTTCCTTCGACCACTTTACATACATCCTTGAACCAGAGAATGGTACCCTTAACTGTTATGATGTATAAATCCACAAGCGAGAGAATTGGCACACTCTTGACCCCTCGACCACTGCGGTTCTCATGGTGGAGCATGGCACGCTCTTGACCCCTCGACCACTGCGGTTCTCATGGTGGAGCATGGCACGCTCTTGACCCCTCGGCACAGATGAGGCAACTTATTATAGTGCACTTTAAACCCTATGTCTAGCCAACTATATCCAATAACTTTTAATCACAGCCATTTGCCAATATACTCTATAAAACCACATTATCTCACTATTAATCATATGTATCAAATCAAACCAGTTTCCAATACATCAAACCATATATTCTAGTATTCTCAAAACTCTTTTCATAAACCATGTCTTACTCAATAATTATCACATATGTTCATTTGCAATATCTTTCATTTCTAAAGTATGCATATAACAATAGGTAATCAAAACCATAAAAATGTGCATGAGATTGTATTTTGTAAAATCGAAAATGAGAGCGAGATCAACCAATACTTACTTCTGAGCTTAGACAAGTGTTTTGAACTTATTCTAAACTCCTAAAAATAATCTTCAAACCTTTTAAAGCAGTAAACCATATTTCCACTCAATAACAACACAATGCTCCACTAGCCGATGCGAAAACAAGCTTCCGAAGCTTCCAACACCTATCCAAAAGATAAAGGATCCGTCTCCCTTATTTTACCCACACAAAATAGAGGATTAATGCATTTCCATGCATCTCTAGACACATCAACACATTTCCTCAACTTTGCCTTACTAAAAACCATTAAACAATTTCTTAAAACATCTAAAATCATCATCAAACTCATTATAAAGAAAGCCCAGCCATAACCTAACTATTTTAACATCTTAACATTATCAATTTGTAACCCCTTGACCCAGTCTAGTCGCAAGACCAAATCGAGCGAGCTATATTAGGGTTTACAAAAATAAACCCTGAATAGACTACGATAGAAATGGTCTATTTTTTCTTTTTATCTTATCTAAATGCATTATTAGGTCCTATGGTTATCATATAGGTTGTGGTTAAAGTTACAACTCAATCGGGCGTCGTTTTGACATCCAATTGCTTAAAAACGCTTTATAGGGTCTAAAACATAATTTCCTTTCACAAAATTGAAGTTACCAACCCTCAAAACGACCATTCAAACTCATTCAAATGCAAATTTAAGAAACAAAGACCAAAATGCAAACATTTCAAACATCAGATAGCATCTCAACTGAATTCACGATCAACATACCGGTACGTGTGTCTATCATATCAAAACGGCACCAAAGTACAAGGACATATCGATACGGTCCTCATATATATTGGCACAGGCTTGTGTATTTTAAAAATCCATATTCTAGTAGCCAAAGACCGTATCGATACAGCAACCGTGTACTGATACTAACACTATTTCACAACTATGCATACTGATAAGTTTACCAGGCGTATCGGTATGCCTATGCTAATTTGAGCATTTTGAGTCGAGACAGATCCCCGCTTTACTAAAACCTGAGGGGTCGTATCGGTACGGTGATAGCTGTAATGACCTCTAGGTCCAACATATGACACTTTGGCTCAATCTAACACCCTCAATTCATCCTCTAATCATCACATGGCATCATAAACATCCAATTCTCAAACATAGCAACATAGCAAGAGTTCATACTATGCATGGCACAATCAAACAATCTCCTATGAGCATGATTTCTACCCAAGCATGCTTTTTGTCTCCCAACCCCACAAACCAAGTATAAAAGCATCATACATGTAATACCCCTGTTTTGAGCCTAGCAGTTTTGAGGTTTATTAGACGGTTTGGTGAACCGAGTTAGAGATTTGAGTTGGATTTAGGACCGTGTATTTTTCAGTAATATAAAAATATTGGAAAATAGTTAAAACAATCTTTTAATATATATTGATTTTTGGTGGAATCAATTTTAGAAAATGAGTTTAGAAATATGACATTTCAGGTTAGTGACCAAAATGCGATTTTTGGAAAACTATTTTAAAGTGACTAAAATCAAAAGGGTCAAATCCTTAGAATCCTTAAGGAGCTAATCTACCAAGTGTTTGCTGGTGGTTTCTCCCTTCAATTAAATCATTTTAAACATGTGTTTTAAAAGAATGTTAATAAGGATTGAATATCTAAAGTTAGTTATTAGCTTTTAAAGGAAATTCACGTAACTTTTTCCTAAACCTTTTCTCTCAACATCTTTTCTTCCAAACACTCATAATTTCATCAAAATCCAAAGGTGAGAGACTCTTTTCACACATATTCTTGATTTTAATTTGATTCCTGAACTTTGGTTTGCAAAATCTCGTTGAAATTTTATGTTTTCTTAGCTTTAAACAAGCCAATTGAAGGAGAAATCACATAACAGGGGGTAAGGTCCATGATCTCCTCTATTAAATGGTTCTTTATTGATACTTCCAAGTATTTGATCCTTGATTTGTAAGTTGCAATGTGAATTTAATGTTTTATCAATGTTTAATTGAGTTATTTTGGAAATATTGATGAAACATGGTGATATTTGAAGTGGAACTGGTGTCTAGTATTTTAGATTGATTTACTATATGTTTTGGATGTTTTTTGATGTTGATAAGTTGTTTTTATCAAAAGAATCCTGAAACTCTTGAATCTCTAATTATTTAGGTGGCTAGTTTTGAGTTATTATAGAGATATTTAATCTTTGATGGAGTTAAAAGGATGTTAGGAAAGGGTTTTTGGATGTTATTAGATGTTGGTTGATGGGATGAAATGTTATTTCATGGCTGGGTTAAGTTTCAAAAATGTTTAATGGTGTTTTTGGTATGTTTTAGATGGTTTTCGAGTGGGCAACTTGGGAGTTGCGGGAGATTGCTGTTAGGCAATGGTTTGAATGCATTTTATAATGCATTTATCCTCAGCTTTTATGTGTTTAAAACAGGGGATAATCAAGGCGACGAAGCTTGAAGTTGTTTGATTGCTTGTTGGGAGCTTGTTTTGCGTTGGCAAGGAAGGCGAGGCGTATCGGTGAGTGGAAACTGGTTTTAAATGCTTTACAAAGGTTTGTAAAGGTTGTTGGGAGTTTAGGGTAAGCGTGAGACCCTTACCTAAGCTCGGAAGTAAGTTTCCCTTATTTTGCGCTTGAATATCGACTTAGATATGAGCATGTTGTTTGCATGTTTTGGTGATAAACATGGCGTGGTTTACTTATTGGTAATACATGATTTTGAGTACATATGCAGGGGTTTGGAAGTATATTAAATGCTATTGAGCATTGGTTTTCATTCCGGTTGGGAATGGTGTTATTGCATTGGCAATGAGATTTGCATATGTGGTGTTTTATGAAATGCATTGTAAAACAGTAAGTAGATGGTTTTATAAATGATATATTGGCTAAGTGACAAGGTGAGAAAACAACCGGATATAGTTGGCATGCCATTGGATTAAAAGTGCACTATAATATTTGAACAAAATCAATCGTGCCCATGGGTCCTTGAGGTATGATGGTGTAACAAGGCCACTCGGACTATTGGAGACCTTATTTGGGATGTGCGGTTTAACTAGGCAGCCCAAATTAAGGGTGTTCTTGCGGATTAACTAAGCAAGGTTGGTATACTTGCGGTTTAACTAGGCAAGGGTGAGATCTCACGGTTTAACTAGGCGAGGGTGTCAAATATTGTGGTGTAACTAGGCAAGGTTTGGGATATCATGCGGTTTAACTAGGCATGGTATGAGAGATCTGTGTATCCAATATGTGTATAGGATAGAGGTAGTCTATCCGGGTCACTATAAATGCCAATATATGAGAAAGTTCATGTGTTGAACCTTGTTGCTTTGGGATTTAAGTATGGTTTGTTTAAAATGTTTTGGGATTTAAGCATGGATTGCATATGATATTATATAAAGGTTATTGTGTTTTGATTCGGTTGGAATCATGGAATGATGGTTTGGTTGTAAGAATGTTTTGGGAAAAACAAGCATGTGGTTTTTAAATGGGTTTTGTTTTATGAGAATCCTCACTAATCATGTGTGCTTACGCTCTCTTTTTCCTAATGATGCAGAGCATTAAAGTTCGGGGTAGCAAAGGCAAGGTTTGCAAGGATAAAAAACAAACTACTTTTGAGTATGAACTCGGTTTACGTTTCCAGTTAATAAGGCAATGTGTTCGCCATGGTTTTTGGGAATGGTAATCCCTATTTCTTATGAATTTTAAGTATGTTTCTATGCTGGGTTTTGAGGATGGTTTGATGTTGCTAAGCTTAATGTTATTACTTGCTTGTAGTTGTGGATGAATAGTTGCTTAGGTATTCATCTAGAGCTCACTTGATGATTTCCATGTTGTGATGGTTTGAGCAAGTTTATTATGGTGCGTAGGTTGTGTTGTTATGATGCAAATGCCGAGGTTGGCCTATTTGTGTATTTTGGGTGCTTCGTAAAGTGATTTTGGAAGCATGCCTTTAGAATATCATGGGATGTATGAATGCTAATTGGTTGCTGAACTTATGATGTTTAGGTTGCTGTTGCATCTTGGTAGTGTTGTATAAGAATTAATGGCATGATGAAAAGGTTTAGTTTTGAAATAAGCATGTTAAACCAGTCATTTGTGACCATTCAAGTCCAGGCGTACCGGTACGCGTGTTCACATATCGGTACGGGAAGCCAATTTAGGCTTGTGGTTCTAGTACGCAGGTTAGGCATATCGATATGAAAATGCTTTTTAAGAGTAGCGTACCGATACTCGGGTTTGCGTATTGGTACGGGAAGGCTGAGTTTAGCATGGGGTTTCGGTACACAGGTTTGAGGATCGGTACGAGCCTTTGGTTTTGGTAAGGCGTACCAGTACGCAAGGTCGTACCGGTACGGGAGTTGGCTACTGGAATTTTTTTAGAATTCAAAATAGAAAGGCTTACCGATACTCAAGTGTGTGTATCGATACCCGAGGTAGTTAAGTTAGTTAATGGTTTAGTGAAGTTCTATTTTCTTTCATTTTGGTCCTTGATTGATGTGGGCTCAATTGTGTGAGTTTGGAGGGTCTTTTGAGGTAATTTTTGTCATGTAAGGTTGAAATATACTTAATTAAAGGTTGGTAACTTTAAAATTAGAAAATTCCTTCCAGATTGTTGAAATTATGTTTTGGTCCCTAATATGGGTTTGTGGTCAATTGGATATCGTTATGATGCCCGATTGAGATGAGTGCTCACTTATGAGCATTATGATCGTGTATGAAGCATCTAAGCTTCTAGACAAGATACAAGAAAAAAATGGATGTGTTTTAGGTTTAATCTTCATGGTTTACTTCGGTAAACCTAATGTAGCTTGCTCGGTTCGGTCTTGCGACTAGGCCGGGTCGAGGGGGTTATATTTGTTGGTATTAGAGACAGGTTTTGAAAGGTTGGGATGTTGTTTTTTGATCGTATATCATTATTTGTTATGCATAGTGATTGTGGATATGTTCGGTGTTTGATTTACATCGTGTTGGGGTACGTATTGGGAACATATTGCCTATTACTTAGGATTTTAAATGCGTTTTAAAGTTAACTTGGATCCTTTGCCTGATGCTAGCCTAACTCTAATGTGTTTTGATGCTTTTGTTAGCATGGCTCGATGTGAGACACGATCTATGGATAATACTACTGGGGTTGGGCAAAATAATGAGACAGAAGAGAATCTCCCTCATGTTTTACCTCCTCATTCTCTAGTAGTTCCTCTAATTGATGTTGGGGCGGGTGAAGCACCTTAGGTTCACCAAGTGCCTGTGTATGCTGATTTGAATCCGTTAGTTCAGGCGATAACGAGAGCTTTTCAGGAAGTGATGACTGGAGTGCAGGCACAGGCACCTGCTGTGGGAAAAGGCAGTTTCAAGGTTTGAGCCCTAAGGCAGCCGAGGATTGGCTGGAAAAGATAGTTCACATCATGAATCAGATGGGATGTAATGAGGAACGCAAGTTGGGTTGCACTGTATCTCTGCTGCAGGGAGATGCATATTAGTGGTGGGTGACCACAATTGCTGGCGTTCCTAAGGCAGACGTTACTTTGGAGTTCTTTCGAAGAGCTTTCAAGATGAAGTATCCTGGTACCCAGTATTTGGATATGAAGAAGCGCGAGTTTATGTTGCTATCACATGAAGGCATTTATGTTGCTGAATACGAGGTGAAGTTTGTCCGTCTGAGTCAGCATGCTCCGGAGTTGGTTCCAAATGACTAGCAGAGATATGATAGGTTTCATTATGGTCTTGTTAAGGACATCAAGACGTATCTCTTGGATGCAGATTACACAGATTTCGATGTGTTGGTCAATCAGGCCAAGGATATTGAGTAGTCCTTGGGTGTACCAGTTCAGGCTGTAGGTGTGAACTTGGGTAAAAGATTGGCGGACTCTAGCTATTCTAGGAGATAGAATAGGAGGTTTAGGGATAAGAGGTATAAGCCAGATCTCAGGCATGGTGGTGGAGTTGGCCAGGGTGCTCAAAGAGCTCGTGCTATACCAGAGTGTGAGCGATGCGGTAGGCGCCACGCGGGTATGTACTGGGGTAATGCCGGAGCTTGTTGGATTTTATGGCTCATCTGATCACTTGAAGCGTGATTGTCCTCGAGCTGCGAGGGACACACTAGCACAGATTGCTACACCTGCTAGGGGCCGAGGCCGTGGCAGGGGTAAGTTTTAGAGGCGCGAGGATGGTTAGAGGGGTATGGCTCATGCTACAACGGTGAGACCTGAAGGTGGCGGACCAGCTCGGCTCTTTGCTCACTGAGAGGGTCATAAAGACACGGATGTGATCGTAGGTACTTTCACTTTGCAATCCTTGTCATTGTTATCTTTGATTGACTCGGGGTCTACGCATTCATATTTCTTGAGTGAACATGCATCTTTTCTGAATGTTCCTGTTGAAATCTTAGATGTTGGCATGTTAGTCACAAGTTCTTTTGGGGAGACAGTTACGACAAGAAGATTGTATCGGTGTTGTCATTTGGTAGTGCAAGGACATGAGTTTGCTACAGATCTGATGGAATTCCCATTCCATGGTTTTGATATCATTTTGGTATGGATTGGTTGAGTGAGCATAGAGCAGTTGTGGATTGTGAATCCAAGAGGATTTTCTTGAGGTTGGTCAACGACTATGGGGTTGTGGTGGTTGGCAAAAATGTTAAGTTTCTATCCAATATGGTTTCGGCTATTAGGGCGGAAAAGATGATGTTTGATTGTTGCCAAGCTTATTTGGCTATTGTTATGAATTCGGAAGCCAAGGGTGTTCGAGTGTAAGATATTCAGACTGTTTACGACTTTTCTGAGGTTTTTCCTGAGGAGTTGCCAGGTTTACCTCTGGATAGGGAGGTGAAGTTTCATATTGAGACATATGAGGGTACAACACCAGTGTCCATTGCTCCTTATAGGATGGCACCGAAAGAATTGAAGAAGTTGAAGTCACAGCTTCAAGAGTTGTTGGAACATGGGTTCATTCGACCAAGTGTTTTTTCGTGGGGTGCTCATGTTCTCTTCATGAAAAAAAGGATGGTACAATGCGTATGTGCATCGATTATCATCATTTGAACAAGTTGACGGTTAAGAACAGGTACCTCTTGCTGCAGATTGATGAATTTTTTGATTAGTTTCGTGGAGCAGTGGTGTTTTACAAGATAGATTTAAGATCGAGGTATTACCAGTTGAATGTTAAGGATATGGATGTGCATAAAACTGCGTTTCGTACGAGGTATGTCCAGCTGCATTTATGGACATGATGAATAGAGTGTTCCATGAGTATCTTGATCAGTTCATGGTGGTGTTCATAGATGATATTCTCGTGTACTCCCATACCGAGGATGAGCATGTTCGGCATTTGTGGATAGTGTTGCAAGTCTTGAAGGATAATTAGTTATACGCTAAGTTGAGCAAGTGCGAGTTTTGGCTTAAGGAAGTGATATTCCTTGGTCATGTGGTTTCTGCGGAGGGTATTCGCGTTGATCCATTGAAAACTGAGGCTATTCTCAATTGAAAGCCACCTAAGTCTATATCGGAGGTGCTTAGTTTTCTTGGGTTATCTGGTTATTATAGTCGTTTCGTTGAAGGGTTCTTAAGTATTGCAGCAAAGTTGACCAAGTTGTTACAGAAGAATGTTCATTATGTTTGGATGGAGAAGTAGCAGCACAGTTTTGAGAAGTTCAAGGAAGTTCTGACACGTGCTCTTGTGTTGATTCAGCCTGAATCTAGGAAGGGTTTTGTGGTTTATAATGATGCATCGTATGTTGGCTTAGGTTGTGTGTTGATGCAGGATGGGAAGGTTGTGGCCTTTGTATTGAGGCAGTTGAAAGCTCATGATCGCAATTATCCAACTCATGATTTGGAGCTTACGGCTGTGGTTTTCACTTTGAAAATCTAGCAACATTACCTCTATGGTGAGAAGTGTATGATCTTTACGGATCACAAGAGCTTGAAGTATTTGATGTCCCAAAAAGATTTGAATCTTAGGCAACGTAGATGGTTATAGTTGCTTAAGGATTATGACTTGACAATTGAGTATCATCTTGGTAAGGCCAATGCAGTGGCAGGTGCATTAAGTCGTAAGGTTGTAGTTGAGCTTCGAGCTATTTTTGCGAGGTTGAGTGTGACACAGGAGGGCAGTTTGCTGGATGAGTTGCAAGTTAAGCCTACGTTATCTTAGTTGATTAAAGCTAAGCAACTGTATGATGATTCGTTGGTTGAGCATGTTAGGGACATAGAAGATGGTAATCCGATAGAATTTCATTTTGATGATGATGGAGTTTTGTGTTTCAAGGGTCGAATAGTGGTGTCAGATGATCTAGAGTTGAGGCACACTATCTTGACAGAGGCACACTCTAGTCTTTTTTCTATGCATCCTGGTAGTGTTAAGTTGTATCGTGATTTGAAGGAGGTATACTACTAGGTTGGGTTGAAAAAGGATGTGGATGAGTTTGTTTCTAGGTGCATGGTATGTCAGCAGGTCAAGGCTGAACATCAAATTCCATATAGGTTGTTGCAACCGCTGAAAATTTCGGAGTGGAAATGGGAGAGAATCACCATGAATTTTGTAATAGTGTTACCGTTGACACCAGCTAAAAAGGATTCCATTTGGGTGATTGTTGACCGGTTCATAAAGTGTACACATTTCCTCCCAGTGCATACAACGTACACCTTGGACAAGTTGGCAGATTTGTATATAGTTGAGATTGTGCACTTGCATGGTGTACCTAAATCCATCGTTTCTAATAGGGATCCGAGGTTTACGGCAAGGTTTTGGAGGAGTTTGCACCAGGCCTTGGGTTCGAGGTTGAGGTTTAGTACTGCGTATCATCCTCAGTCGGATGGGCAGTCTGAGCGGGTTATCCAAAGTTTGGAGGATATGATGAGATGTTGTATTATAGAGTTCCAAGAAACCTGGGAGAAGCATTTGCCTTTAGTTGAGTTTGCTTACAACAACAGTTATGAGGCGAGTATACAGATGTCACCTTATGAGGCGTTATATGGCTGGAGGTGTCGTACGCCCTTATGTTGGACTGAGGTGGGGGAAAAACATGTTACTCTACCAGATGTGTTGATAGGCAGAGATGAAAAGGTTAACCTTGTATGCGATTGGTTGAAAGTGGCTATGGATCGGCAGAAATCTTACGTGGATTTGAAGCGTAAGGAGGTTGAATATGCGGTGGGCGATCGCGTATTCTTGAAAGTGTGACCATGGAAAAAGGTGATGAGATTCGGACGTAAGGGTAAGCTTAGTCCGAGGTTTATTGGACCTTACGATGTTATTGAGCATGTGGGTCCTGTGGCATATCGGTTGAGGTTGCCTCCAGAGTTGAAGAAAATTCGTAATGTGTTCCATGTTTCGATGTTAAAGAGATATCGATCTAATCCATCGCATGTTATGCCGGTGGAGGATGTGGAGTTGAGGCCGATCTATCCTTTGATGAGGAACCTGTAGAGATCCTCGACACCAGCAAGAATGTCCTACATGGTAAGACGACAGAGCTCGTGAAGGTCTTGTGGCAGCACCAGGGTGTTGTGGAGGCTACTTGGGAAAGCAAGGCGGATATGAAGGAGCAATTTATGCATCTATTTCCTCTAGGTAATTTTGAGGACAAAATTTCTTAAGTGGGGGAGAATTGTAACACCCCAATTTTGGGCCTAGCGGTTTTGAGGTTTATTAGAGGTCTGGTGGACCAGTTTAGAGATTCGAGTCAGATTTGGGACCGTGTATTTTTCGGTAAGATAAAAATATGGAAAAATAGTTAAAAATCATCTTTTAATATACATTGAATTTTGGTGGAATCAATTTTAGAAAAGGGAGTTTGGAAATATGTCATTTTTGGGTTAGTGACCAAAATGCAATTTTTGGAAAACTATTTTAAAGTGATTAAAATCAAAAGGGTCAAATCCTTAGAATCCTTAAGGAGCTAATCTTGCAAGTCTTTGCTGGTGGATTCTCCCTTCAATTAAATCATTTTAAACACAGGTTTTAAAAGAGTGTTAATAAGGATTAAATATCTAAAGTTAGTTATTAGCTTTTAAAGGAAATTCACGTAATTTTTTCCTAAACCTTTTCTCTCAAGTTCTTTTCTTCCAGACACTCAGAATTTCATCAAAATCTAGAGGTGAGGGACTCTTTTCACTTAGATTATTGATTTTAATTCGATTCCTTAACATTGTTTTGCAAAATCTCATTGAAATCTTATGTTCTCTTAGCTTTAAACAAGCCAATTGAGGGAGAGATCACATAACAGGGGCAAGGTCCATGATATCCTCTGTTAAATGGTTCTTTATTGATATTCCCAAGTATTTGATCCTTGATTTGTAAGTTGCAATGTGAATTTAATGTTTTATCAATGTTTAATCGACTTATTTAGGAAATATTGATGAAACATGGTGATTTTCGAATTATATCTGATTTCCAGTATTTGATGTTGATTTACTTTATGTTTTCAATGTGTTTTGATGTTGATAAGTTGTTTTTATCAAAAGAATCTCGAAACTCTTGAATCTCTAATTATTTAGGTGGCTAGTTTTGAGTTATTGTGGAGATAATCGAGTTTAATCTTTGTTGTAGGTAAAAGGACGTTAGGAAAGGGTTTTTAGATGTTGGTTGATGGGTTGAAATGTTATTTTATGGCTCGGTTTAGTTTCAAAAATGTTTGATGGTGTTTTCGGTATGTTTCAGATGGTTTTCAAGTGGGCAACTTGGGAGTTGCGGGAGATTTCTGTTAGGCAATGGTTTGAATGCATTTATCCTCTGATTTTATGTGTTTAAAATAGGGCATAATCAAGGCGACGAAGCTTGAAGTTGTTTGGTTGCTTGTCGGGAGCTTGTTTTGCTTTGGCAAGGAAGGTGAGGCATATCGGTGAGTGGAAACTGGTTTTCAATGCTTTACAAAGGTTTGTAAAGGCTGTTGGGAGTTTAGGATAAGCGTGAGACACTTACCTAAGCTCGGAAGTAAGTTTCCCTTATTTTGCTCTTGAATATCGGCTTAGGTATGAGCATGTTGTTTGCATGTTTTGGAGATAAACATGGTGTGGTTTACTTACTGATAATGCATGATTTTGAGTACATATGTAGGGGTTTGGAAGTATATTAAATGCTATTGAGCATTGATTTTCATTCAGTTGGGAATGGTGTTATTGCATTGGCAATGAGATTTGCATATGTGGTATTTTATGAAATGCATTGAAAACAGTAAGTAAATGGTTTTGTAAATGATATATTGGCTATGTGACAAGGTGAGAACACAATCGGATATAGTTGGCATGCTATAAGATTAAAAGTGCACTATAAAATATGAACAAAATCGATCGTGGCCATGAGTCCTTACGGTATTGCGGTGTAACAAGGCCACTCGGACTGTTGGGGACATCATTTGGGATGTGCGGTTTAACTAGGCAACCCGAATTGAGGATGTTCTTGCGGATTAACTAGCCAAGGTTGGTATACTTGCGATTTAACTAGCCAAGGGTGAGATCTCACAATTTAACTAGGCGAGGGTGTCAAATCTTGCGGTGTAACTAGACAAGGTTTGAGATATCATGCGGTTTAATGGGCTTGTGGTTTTGGTATGCAGGTTAGGCGTATCGATACGGAAATAATTTTTAAGAGTAGTGTACCGATACTCGGGTTTGCGTATCGATACGGGAAGGCTGAGTTTAGCATGGGGTTTCGGTACACGGGTTTGAGGATCAGTACGAGCCTTTGGTTTTGGTAAGGCGCATCAGTACGCCTCTATGGTTTGGATGTATAAACCCACCAGCGGGAGAAAATGAAACATTTACCCACCTCAACCGCTGCAGTTCTCATGGTGGAGATAATGGACACTTAACACCCCTCGACACATATGAGGCAACTTTTCATAGTGCACTCTAAACCCTATGGCTAGCCAACTATATCCGATACCATTTTAAACACAACCACTTGCCAATATATTCAATAAACAACATTACCTCACTATTTTTCATCTGCATAAAATCAAACCAACACAAATACATTAAACCATGTATTTCATTATTCTCAAAAATACTTTCATAATCATATGCCATTCTCAAAATATCATCTATGATCATTTGCTACCTCTTTCACCTTCAAAACATGCATAGTACAGTGAGTAATCAAAACCATTAACATTTGCATGAGATTTCACTTTGCAAAACCGAAATCGGAGAAAGCCCAACCGATAATTACTTTCGACCTTAGATAAGTGTATCAAACTTTATCTAAACTCCCACAACTCCTTTTCAAACCTTTTAACAACAATAAAACACTTTTCCACTCACCAACAATCCAACGCTTGCTTGCCGATGCATGAATCAAGCTTCCAAAACTTTTGGGCCTTCTCCAAAAGTAAAAGGATTCAACTCCCCTGCTTTACCCAATCAAAAACAGAGGATTCAATACCACAAACCTCCAATAACTAGCGAACACAAGCTCAACTCCCAAGAATCCACCAACACCTTTCTAAAACTATCAAGAACACCACCAAACTTTACCTAAAAAAGCCCATCCAACATCTAACGATTCAAGCACATTAAAAACATCAATTAACATCCAAAAACATCTTAAACCCGTCCTTATACCTCTAGCAACACCACAACAACAAGATCACCCCAAAAACCAACTATATCCAACCTAGAAAACTAACAATTAACATAGTTTCAGGATTACAATAATTAATCAATTCTTTCAACATTTAAAAACATCTAAATAGAGATCTAACTCAATTAGATTCATCAACAGAAAAGATCCAAGAAAATTTCCAACAATTTTTCAAGAAAACTCAATTTAATCATCAAATCCATATTAAAATCATAATTCCACAATATAAATCAATAACAAAGGGTCAATAACTTGGGAACTTCATTAAAGAACCTTTAATTAGAGGAGAGAAACAAAAATCACCTCTAATTGCTAATTTCTCCCTTAATTGGCCAAGCTTTGATGAAATCCAACGAGATTTTGCAATAGGATGTAAAGAAATCAATTAGAAATCAAAAAGAAAATCAATTTGAATTGATTCGTGGAATATTTAGAGTAGAAATCCTAGTTTGGTTGCTGAGAAAGTTTAGAGAAAAATGTTGGATGAAAAGTAGTTACGCAAGAAAGTGATTTGGGCAATTAAAAATCCTTTTAATAAATTCCCGTTTATTTAATTATAAAACCACTTAAAAATCTTGAAAATAGACTAAATTAAGAGAGAAATCTGTTGAAAAGGATTGGCTAAATAGCTCCTTAAAGATTCTATGTTTTGACCCTTTTACGATTTAGTCACCAAAACCAGTTTTGAAAACTTTCAATTTAGTCACTATACCAAAATGTCTTAAAATCATATTTAATTACCTCAAATTGAATTCACCAAATTACCTAAAATATTAATTAGGTAATTTCAAGTATTTTTTCATATTTTCTTTTACACGAAAATCAATTTTATAAATTAAAATTCCTAAAACTATTTGAATCGCTTAAATCGGTTCTCCCGAACCACTTACCCGATCTGACCCACATCTAGGCCCAATTTTAGGGCATTAATACTCTCCATATCTTAAGAAATTTTGTCCATGAAATTTACCTGGCGGAAAAAGATGAGGGAACTGTTTCAACATATCCTTTTTTCTCTCCTAGGTAGCTTCCTCTTTAATGTGGTGCCGCCACAACACCTTTAACATCATTTTGGTCATCCCGCAGAGAACTTTGCTACTTGAATCTAGAATTCTCATCGGTTCTTCATCATAGGTCAAATCCAGATTCAACTCAATCTCCTCAGCAAGCATTACATGCGAAGGATCCTATCTATACCTCTGAAGCATCAACACTTGCAAAACATCATGTATCTTTTCTAGCTCTATCGGCAACCTCAATCTATACGCAACTGGACCAATACGCTCCAACACCTCATAAGGCCCAATAATCCTAGGGCTCAACTTGCCCTTCTGTCCTAACCTCATCACCTTTTTACAAGACGAAACCTTCAAAAACATGCGATCACCAACTGCATACTCAATCTCCCTTCGCTTCAAGTCCGCATCATACTATTGCCGATTTGAAGCTACTTTCAACCGGTCACTAATAAGTTTCACTTTCCCATTGGTATCCTTCAACATATTTGACAACAATATATCCTTCTCTCCTGCCTCCCCCCAACAAAGTGGCGTACGACATCTTCTACCATACAAAGCCTCATATGGTGCCATCTGGATACTAGCTTGATAACTATTATTATAAGCGCACTCCACCAACGACAACTGCTTCTCCCACGATCCTTGAAAATCTATGTTGTAGCACCGTAACATATCCTCTAACTCTTAGATAACACGCTTAGACTAACCATCGATTTGAGGATGATACGAGGTAATGAAGTTCAGCCGTGTACCCAAGGCCCTATACAAACATTCCCAGAACCTTGCGGTGAAACGCGGATCTCTATCCGACATAGTAAACTTCGGTACTCCATGAAACCTCACAATCTTAACAATATACAACTCTGCCTACTTATCTAGAGTATACATCATATGCACAGCCAGAAAATGTGTACACTTTGTAAACCTATCCACAATCACCCAAATAGAATTCTTCTTTGATGGCGTCAAAGGCAACCTGGATACAAAATCCATGGTGATTCTCTCCCATTTCCACTCAGGAACCATTAACAGTTGCAACAACCCCGAAGAAAACTGATGTTCCACCTTAACACGTTGACAAACCAAGCAACGAACAACAAAGTTTGTGGCATCCTTCTTCAAGCTGACCCAAAAATAATCTTTTGTCAAATCCTGATACATCTTCGTACTCCCCGGATGCATAGCAAAGGGACTAGAATGTGCCTCTGTAAAAATAGTGTGCCTCAACTCTTCATCCATAGGCACCACCACCCGACTCTTAAATCACAACACCCCGTCCTCATTGAAACCAAAATTCATCTATTTCCCATCAAAGATATCCTTAACATGTGGCACCAATGACTCATCATATGGTTGCTTCTCTTTTATCAACTGCAACATCGACGGCTTCACTTGCAACTCCGCTAGCAACCCACCATCTCGCGTTACACTCAGCCGCGTAAACATTTCCTTTAACTCCACCGTGACCTTTGTACTCAAGGCACCCGCTACCACGTTTAGTTTTCCCCAATGTTACTCAATTGTTAGGTCATAATCCTTAAGCAACTCCAACCATCTTCGTTGCCTAAGATTTAACTCCTTTTGGGACATTAGGTACATCAAACTCTTGTGATCCGTGTACACAATATGGTTCTCAATATATAGATAATGTCGCCAAATCTTCGAGGCAAACACTACCGTAGCCAACTTAATATCGTGCGTAGGGTGGTTGCGCTCGTGCACCTTCAACTGTCTAGATGCATAAGCTACAACCTTTTCTTCCTGCATTAGTACAACCCTAAATCCACATAGGACGCATCACTATACCCAACAAACTCCTTCCCTGACTCAGGCTGAATCAAGATTGGAACTTGCTGTAACACCCCAGTTTTGGGCTTGGATGTTTTGAGGGTTGGTTAGAAGGTCCGGTGGAGCGGTATTAGGGGTTCGAGTTAGTTTCGGGATTAAATCATATTAAATGTTTTTAAAGGTGATAAAAATATGGAAAAATGTTGAAAAATCATTATTTAAGATAATAATGATTGTGGTAAAATCAATTTTGGAAAATGATATTTGGAAATTGGACATTTTGGAATAGTGACCAAAATGCAAATTTTGAAAACTATTTTTAGTGACTGTTTTGAAAATGTTCAAAACTTTGAATCTTTAAGGATCTAATTATCCTAAATATTTTTAACAGATTTCTCCCATTAATTAACTGATTTTAAATGGGTTTTAGAAGGCTTTAAAAGTGGAGAGAATTAATAAAACATATTCTTAGACTTTTAACAAAATTCACGTAGCAAACTTTGCAACTTCTTTCTCTCAATTTCTCTCTAGCCAAACATCTTTCCAATTTCAATTTCTTCAGGTAAAAATCAAAGTTTTGTTTTCCATTTGATTTCCTAATGCTTTTTCATCAAATACTTATTGTTATTCTTTTGATTTTTAAGTTTTACTAAGCAATTAAGAGGAAAAATCAACATTGGAGGTAACGATTCGTACCCCTAATGAAAGGTTCTTTACTGAAATTCCCATGTTCTTGATCCTTTACAATTGTTTTCTAATGTGTTTTGATAGTTTAATTAAGGAAAATTTGGTCTAATTGTGTTTTGATTGATGTAATGGGTTTATTTTCGAAGTGGATATGTTTTGCTGGGTTCTTGATCAGATTAGATCATTATTTAGATGTTTATTGATGTTAAAAGTTTGGATTTAACATTGTAATCCCGAAACTAGTTGAACCTCCAATATTTAAGGTTGTTAGTTAAAGGTTTTTGAGATGATTTTGGTGTTTAACCATTGCTGGAAGTAAAAGGATGTTGTAAAAGGGTTTCTAGTTGATAATTGATGATGCGTGATGTATTGAATCGTTATATTGTGGCTGGTTAAGGTTAAGAAGTGTTTGAGGGTGATTTGGTATATTTCGGATAAGTTTGAGTGGGCAACTTGAGAGTTGCGGGTAATTGCTTTTAGGAAATGGTTTGAATGCATAGTGATGCATTTATCCTCTGGTTTTATGTGATTAAAAAAAGGGATAGTCAGGGCGACGAAGTTGGACATTCATTGTTGCTTGTCGGGAGCTCGATTCGCGTTGGCGAGCAAAGCGAGGTGTATTGGTGAGTGGAAACTGGATTGAACACCTTTACAAGGATTAATAAAGGTTGGCAGGAGTTTAGGATAAGCTTGAAATGCTTACCTAAGCTCGGAAGTAAGTTTCCCTTATTTCGCTCTTGAATATCGGTTTAGATATGAGCATGTTGTTTTTCATGTTTTGGTGTTAAACATGATTTAATTTACAACTTTAAATGCATGGTTATGAACACATATGCAATGGATTTTATGTATATAAATGCTAGAGAGCATTGGTTTTTATTTCGGTTGAGAATGGGATATTTCTTTGGGCAATGTGGATTGCATATGTGGTGGTTTGATTTAATGCATTGAAAAACAGTAGGTAAACAAATTTGTATATGATATATTGGCTATGTGACATGGTAAGAAACAATCGGATATAGTTGGCATGCAATAGGATTAAAAGTGCACTATAAAATATGGACAAAATCGATCATGGCCATGGGTCCTTGAGGTATGGCAGTTTAACAAGGCCACTCAGACTGTTGAGAACCTTATTAGGTTATGCGATTTAACTAGGCAACCCAATTTGATGGTGATCTTGCGGTTTAACTAGGCAAGGTAGGTACACTTGCGGAGTAACTAGGCAAGGGTGTTAAGCTCGCGGTTTAACAAGCCGAGGGTGTCAAATGTTACTGTTTAACTAGGCAAGGTTTGGGATATCATGATGTTTAACTAGACATGGTAGGAGAGATCTATGTATCTGATTTGTTTGGATAGAATGTAGTCTATCCGGGTCACTATAAATGCTAATATATGTGAATGTTCATGTGTTGAACCTATTTTATAATGCTTTGGGATTTAAGCATGGTTTATGATTTAATGCTTTAGGATCTAAGCATGGATTATGTATATGTTGTTGCATATTGGTTAGTATGCATTGTTTCGGTTGGAAACAAGGAAAAGTGCTTTGGTCGTAAGCATGTTTTGAAAACAAGTGTTGGGTTTTCTAGTGGTTTAAATTGTATCATTGTTTTATGAGCATCCTCACTAAGCATGTGTGCTTACGATCTCTTTTTCTTAATGATGCAGAGCATTGAAGTTTTGGGGCTGCAAAGGAAAAGCTTAAGTGATCCAAAGACAAAGACTACTTTGAGTATGAACTCGGTGTAAGTTTTCAGTTAATAAGGCAATGTGTTCGCCATGTATTTGGGGATTTGTAATTTTGTTTTCCCTAGTATTTGAACATGTTAATGCTGCTTTCTGAAGTTGGTTGATTTTGTTAAGCATGTTAATGGTTTTTGGTTTATGGTTGATGCTAAGTGAATGCCTAGGTATGCATCTACATTGTTTGATTGAATGACATGCTTTGATGAGCTTATCATGCTGAGAATGGTTTTAAAGATGCGTTGATGTTGTGCTTGAGCTGGAAAGTAACCTATTGAGTGTTTTGGTATGTTTGGTGGAAGCTTTAGGGAGCATGCCTATAGATTGAATCTTTTGGAAGCATATTTTTGTTATGGTTGCTACATATGTGTGCAAGAGTTGGAACATGCTTAAATGAATGTTGGTATACATGTATGCAAGATGTTAGGACCTAAATGCAACTAGATGTGAGTGAAAAACCAGCTAAAATGACATTATAGGCTTAGGCGTACCGATACGTGGGAGACTGTATTGGTATGGCTAGGCAATTTTGGGCACTTCATATCGATACGGGTTCAGGGGTTTCGGTACGGTTGAGCGTCACTGGAAAACTGCTTTTTGAATCAAGCCTGCATACTGAAACACTTGACGGTCGTATCGGTATGGTATTCAGGAATGTTAAATTGGATATTTGGGTTCGAGCAGACGTACCGTTACGGTACACAGTGTACCAAAATGAGGTTGAAGCACCGTATCGATACGGTATTCTGCGTATCGATACAGAGGGCAGTTAATTCGGTTAATGTCATGGAAGTTCTGTTCTATTTTCTTTCAAGTTAGTCATTGAATCTTGTTTTATCAATTTGTGTAAGTTTGGATGGTCAATTTGAGTCAAAAATTAATACACAAGCATGTAACCTGACTAATTGAGGATTGGTAACTCTAATTTCGTTTATGATTCTAAATTTTACTAGTTTTACGTTTTGGTCCCTAAAAAGTATTGTACGTAATTGGTTGTCTTTCCATTGTTCGTTTCCTTTGTAATTCCATCCACTGCATGCTTGGACACTTAGGTTTAATAATATGCATCTAGAAAAGATAAAAGAAAAAATGGACTGGTTTTCATAATTATTCTCCGGTTTGCTTCGGCAAACCTAATGTAGTTCTCTCGGTTCGGTCAGGCGTCTAGGCCGGGTCATGGGGGTTACATTTGTTGGTATCAGAGCCAGGTTTTTGAACAGTTGGGATGTTACTGTTTGATTAATTGATGTTGTTTGAATTGCACAGTGATTGTGTTATGTTTGGTGATTGGTTAATACCATATTGGGGTATGAATTGGGAATACATTGCCTATTATCGAGGTTTTAAAATGTTTTATAAGGTTTTCTTGGATCCTTTGCCTAATGCTAGCCTGATTTTATTGTGTTTTGATTTTTTTAGTATAGTTCGATTTGAGACGCGTTCGATGGCTAATAATGCGGGAGTTGAGCATAATAGTGTTGAGGAAGAGAATCCCCTAATGTTTTACCTCCTCCTCCGTTGGTTCCTCCTGTTGATGTTGGGGTGGGTGGAGTACCCCAGGCTCCTCTAGTGCCAGTATTGGGCGATTTGACTCCATTAATCCAAGCGATGATGGGAGCGTTCTAGGCAGCGATGGCCGGAGTGCAAGCGAAAAAACCGACACCTGTTGTGGTGGCTAATCAAGGTTTACCCTTGGAGCTTCTTAGTAGTTTGAGAGGTGAGGAATTTCAGGGTTTGAGTCCTGCGGCAGCCGAGGGTTGGTCACCACTAACCAAAATGTCACACCTAAAAACCAATTTTCAAAAATGTAACCATTTTTAAATATGTTTTTTAACCATTTTTCCATATTTTTAACTCACCAAAAAATATTTACTCCCAAATCTAATTCGAATACCTAACCCGATCCACTAAACTGTCTAATAAACCTCAAAACCGCTAGGCCCAAAAACTGGTGCGTTACATGCTTGATCTAAAACTCACATTTACTTATCTTGGCATAAAACTTGTCCAATAAAACTTGCAACACAATTCAGAGATGTCAATCGTGATCTTTTTTGGTATACGAGTACACAAGAATGTCATCGATGAACACTACCACGAATTGGTCCAAAAACACATGGAATACCCTATTCATCATATCCATGAACACTACTGGTGCATTTGTCAAACCAAACAGTATCATTAGGAACTCGTAATGCCTATAACGTGTGCGGAAAGCTATCTTTGGCACATCTTTATCCTTCACCTTCAACTGATAATACCCCGATTGCAGATTAATCCTAGAAAATGCTATAGCAACCTGGAACTGATCAAACAAATCATCAATCATCAGTAAAGGATACTTGTTCTTGATCATCAACTTGTTCAGTTGCCGATAATCAATGTACATTCTCATCGTGCCATCCTTCTTTTTCACGAACAACACCGGTACTCCCCACGGTGACACAATTGGCCGAATGAACCCATGATCCAACAACTCTTTCAACTGTGTCTTCAACTCTTTCGTGCCATATGATACAAAGCAATTGACATCGGAGCCGTATTCGCAAACGTCTCAATGTATAATTCTACCTCCCTATTCAGCGGCAAACCAGGCAACTCCTCCAAAAACACTCTTGGAAAATCGCAAACTGTGTGAATATCCTAGGCACGCGCTTCCTTCATATTCGGATTCATAACATAGGCTAGGTGTTGCGTGTAATAAGTGCTACGCAATTGTGCAAGTATACACGTCGCAAGTAATAAAGTGATACGAGTATCGAGTATCGTCTCCACAGGGATTGGTTTGGGCCACTTTGCTTTAGTTATCGCACTGTAAAAGTAAAAACACAATTGATAGTAGGAGTTGATTTTAATGAGTAAAGTAAAAGCAATAAACTAAAAGAATAGATGAAATTAAAGTAGAGTAAAGAGGCCAGGTTATCGTGAGTTGAGGTGTGATAGCCGATTGGATCATCTTGGTAAAAGAGTGCAAGGGTAACTCAGTTGCCGTGGCAACTTGCACAATAGGGTTGCCTTGGCAACTAATCGATGGTTGCGTGGGCGACTAGCTGGGCAACTACTTGGGCGTCTGGGCAGCAACTTCAAGGTTCGGCAGAGCTTTCTTCAATGGTTTCTTCTTATCCCTAAGTCGAAACTCTAGCTACTTGTGTATGCCTTGATAATACATCCCATGCGTGAATCAAGGGTGAACAACAACCAATCTTGCGTTCCTCTTAGCCGTTGAAATCCTTAACTTATTCCTAAGCCGGATTAATCTTCACCATCAATAGATTGAATAAAGACCATACTCATTCGTTTCTTGAACCTAACTCTCCCGATATTAGATAAATAGATGAAGTTACGAGATCCTCTCCCAATTCACTTGCAAACAAGAATAAGAACCAAGAATGAGTAAACCTTGAATTGAAAGTGCAAACTCTTATTACCTAAACAAAATCCAATTGTTTCTCACAACAACAAAACACAATAACCCCAACCAATCAAGTTAGTTCATGGTTGGGTTCAAAAGATATACAAAGAATAATCCCCCAAACCATGAATCTAATGGAAGCAAAGAAGAAGAAATCGAACTTTCTCCCCTTGCTCTCTTGTCGAAATTTCCCTCTTCTTGCTCTCTGGAGTTGTCGAAATTTACATCTTATTTATAGGGCTAGGCCAAAGTCCTTCTTTGAGGAGGAAGTTAAGTTGGAATTAAATTATCTTTAAAGAATATAATTCTTTATTATAATTGTATTCCTACTAGAACTTCTCCTATCTTCTTGGAATTTAATTATTCTTTAATCTCTGCATAGAAATCAAATTCCTTTGGGTTTGGGCTTTGCTCCACGTCATCTTGGGCTTGTCTAGTCATCAATTTCGACTACCATATCACCTTTGCTCTTGTCGACAATTGCCATGGCAACTGGCTCGGCGTCTCCTTCATGTATTGCCCTGGCAACTGGCTCGGCATATCCTTCATGCATTACCCTGGCTACTAGCTCTAGCCTTGCCTTGGCAAGTGATCCTGCATATACACACAAAACACTCCAAAGCAACATCTTTTCCCACAAAAACTACCAAGTTATGTAATCAAGCTCAACGATGGAAGGAAACATGGATTAATGCATGAATGGCTAATTATGCAACTAATATGAGCCTAAGTCTAACAATAATATGAGTAAAAAGGGTAAGAAAAATAGTACTTTTAAACACTTATCACTAGGCATGCTTGACCCCTGCACTCCAACAACCTTCACGCCTCCAATGCGAAAGCTACATTTGACATGAACTTTACATTCTTGCCCACAACCATAACTTTATAATCCTCGACAAGTTTCAAAGAAACCCACTTGGCCTCAAAATCCACTACATCCTTGTGTCGAGGCAACCAATCCATACCCAAAATCACATCAAAATCGTGAAATGGTAACTCCATCAGGTCTGCCTCGAACACATTCCCTTGAACCATCAAGACAACTCCTATACAACTTCCTAGCTACAACCAACTTGCCAAATGAATTGGTTACCCTCATACCAATGTCTAACATCTCTTCAATCACATCGGTATCATTCCTTCCCACACGTTGCATGAAAACCCTCACTGGCATACCACCCTTAGGTCGAAAAGCTACGGTATGAGCTACTATTCTCTAAACTTCCTCTCTGCACTAGAGATAACCTCAATAGTGCTCATAGCCTTTCTGCATTACAACAACAAGAACAAAAATCTAACAGTCTCCAACCAGCTGCAGACATTCACACTAATGTGTTTTCGCGTTCCATAGGACATCTCAGATGTCACAGCCTTGCTAACAACACTACAGTCTGGGAAAAAATTCCTCAATGAGTTCCAAAAGCAAACAACCGATCATAAAAACCTCACACTCCCATCACTGCGTTGATCGCTTCAAATCTATTGCAAACGCATCCTCCACAAAACTACCCAAACTCTTCTCTCACTCTATAAGATCCTAAGTATTCTCCATGCTAGATTAACTTCCATCGACACCTCATTGGTCTTTGAAAAGTCATCTGCAAGTGTGAACATATATATGCATGATCACCTACATACCCTCATCGATGCCTGTGCACATGTATGCAAACCTCTAGTGTCATGCCTAATGTATGCATGTAATGCCATATTCAAATATATACATATAAGTGTTTTGCACTGTGCATGTTTGACAATTCACCCTAACTAACAACATTCTCGGACCGAATTTACTCAGCTTTGCAATAACCCCAGATCATATCATTCGGGTCACCAAAACTTGGACCCACCTTAACTAGGGATAGGCACTCTACCACCAAAACCTTTTAAGCTAACCTAACCAATAGGCAAGGTTCCTTCATCCACCTCGAAACCTGAAGATTCTACCACTTTTTCACTTTCCTAAGCTCACCACCACAACATAAAGGAATTCAGGAGCTGTACCAACGTACGTCTCGTGTAACGCCCCAATTTTGGGCTTAGGTGTTTAAAGGTTGGTTCGAAGGTCCAGTGGACCGGTATTAGAGATTCGAGTCAATTTATGGATTAAATCAGATTAAATATTTTTGAATGTGATAAAGTTGTGGAAAATGTTCTAAAATCCCTATTAAATATGTAAATGATTATGGTGAAATCAATTTTGTAAAAAGAGTTTTGGAAATTGGACATTTTAGACTAGTGACCAAAATGCAAACTTTGAAAACTATTTTTGGTGGTTGTTTTGTAAAGAGTCAAAACTTAGAATCTTTAAGGAGCTAATTGCCAAAAAAGTCTAATATCAGACTTTATCCCTTAATTGGCTATTTTTAAAGTAGTTTGGAAAATAAAAATAGGATGGAGAGAATTAAATAGGTTATTAAATCTTTTAAAGCAAAAATCACGTAACTAATTTTCTCACATATTTTCTCTCTAAAATCTCTCCAGCCAAACATCAAATTCTTCTTGTAAAACTTCGGAGAAATCTTTCTTTTCTTAATTCTTTTGTTTGTAAATGATTTCTTCTTGTTAGTTTTCCAAAACCTTATGTTTTAACTTTGCTTTCTCAAGCAAATCATACAATAAGGGAGAAAGCATTCATTGGAGGTAAGGTTTGTTTTTCTCCTCTAATGGAAGGTTATTTACTGAAATGCCCAAGTTTTTGACTCTTTACAATTGTTTTCTAATATGTTTTGATAAATTAATTGAGGAATATTGGTTTAATTGTGATTAGATTGATGAAATTAATATATTTCGAATTGGATCTATTTTGATGGTTTTATGATCAGATTAGATTGTGATTTTGATGTTTAATTGAGTTAATAACTTGGTTTTAATGTTGTAATCCCGAAACAAGTTGAATCGCTAATGTTTAAGGTTGTTAATCAAGAGTTTTTGTAGTGTTACTTGAGTTTAATCTTTGCTGGAAGTAAAAGGATGTTGGGAAAGGTTTTTAGATGTTAATTGATGATGTTTGATGGTTTGAATCGCTATATTACGGCTGGGTTGAGTTTTGGAAAGGTTTGATGATATTTTTGATATGTTTAGGATGTTTTTGAGTGGGCAACTTGAGAGTTGCGGGAGATTGCTGTTAGGCAATGGTTTGAATGCATATCAATGCATTTGGCCTTTGGTTTTATGATGTTAAAACAAGGGATAATCAAGGCGATGGAGTTCGACATTGATTGTTGCTTGTCGGGAGTTCGATTTGCATTGGCGAGCAAGGCAAAGTGTATGGGTGAGTGGAAATTGGTGTAAATGCCTTTAAAAGGTTTAGTAAAGGTTGTTGGGAGTTTTAGGATAAGTTTGAAATGCTTACCTAAGCTCAGATGTAAGTTTCCCTTATTTTGCTCTTGAGTATCGGTTTAGATATGAACATGTTGATTTCATGTTTTGGTGTTAAACATGATTTAATTTATTACTGTAAATGCATGGTTATGAACATATATGCAATGGATTTTATGTATATAAATGTTAGTGAGCATTGGTTTTCATTCCGGTTGGGAATGGGGTATTGCTTTGAGCAATGTGGATTGCGTATATGATGGTTTTGGTTTAATGTATTGAAAACAGTAGGTAAATGGTTTTGGAAATGATATATTGGCTATGTGACAAGGTAAGAAACAATCGGATATGGTTGGCATGCCATAAGATTAAAAGTGCACTATAAAAATATGAATAAAATCGATCATGGCCATGGGTCCGAGAGGTATGGCGGTTTAACAAGGCCACTCAGACTGCTGGGAACCTCATTGGGCATGCAGTTTAACTAGGCAACCAATTTGATGGTGATCTTGCGAATTAACAAGGAAAGGGTGGTAAATCTCGTGATTTAACTAGGCGAGGGTGTCAAATCTTGCGGTTTAACTAGGCATGGTATGAGAGATCCGTGTATCCGATATGTTGGATAGAGGATAGTCTACCCAGGTCACTATTAATGCCAATATATGTGAAAGTTCATGTGTTGAACCTACTATATAATGCTTTTTATTTAATAATGCCTTGGGATTTAAGCATATTTTATTTAATAATGCTTTAGCATTTAAGAATGGTTTATGATTTAATACTTTGGGATCTAAGCATGGAATATGTATATGATGTTGCATAAGGGTGTTTATGCATGTCTCGATTGGAGACAAGGAAAGTTCTTTGGTTATAAGCATGTTTTGGAAACAAGTGTTTTAGGTTTCAAATGTTTTTAAATGCATCATTGTTTTATGAGCATCCTCACTAAGCATGTGTGCTTACTCTCTCTTTTTCTTAATGATGCGGAGCATTAAGGTTTGGGGTTGCAAGGTCAAGGCTAAAGTGATCCTAAGACAAAGATTACTTTGAGTATGAACTCGGTTTATGACTCCGATTAATAAGGCAATGTGTTTGCCATATTTTGGGGATTTGTAATTCTATTTTCCCATGGTTTTTTTAAGCACGTGAAGTGCTAGATTTCATGTTGGTCTGCTGTTGTTAGACTTGTGTGAATCATTGCCTATTTTGATGCTAGATGTACGCTTAAGAGTGCATCTAGTTATTTTGGTGTGGTTGCCATGTTTTGATGATTCAAGCAAGTTTGGCATGATAATATAAATGTGCAAGCAAGTTGAGTATGCCTTAAAGATACCAAATATGAGTTTTGGTTGTTTGGTAGAATGATATTAGGGAGCATGCCTATAGATCAACAAGATTGTATGAGTGCCATGTTTGGTTGATGTTTCTGTGTTGCTTTGGTGGGAAATGTGTTTTGGTGATGATATATAAGTGTTTGAAGCATGTTTAAGTGGTTTGGTTTTCATTAAAGTTTGATTAAACAGCAATTTGGGACATTACAGGTCCATGTGTATCAAAATGGTGACCCCGTACCGGTACGGCTAGGCCATTTCAGGCGTAGCATTTCGATACGCGTGTAGGTGTTTCAATAGAGATAAGCCTTTCCAGGCATAGCATTTCGGTACTTGAGCAAGTGTTTTGATACGGTCTTAAGCATTTTTTCCAGGCATTTTGATATGCAAGCAAACGTTTCGGTACTAGTTTTAGCTAATGGAATCTGAGTTTTTGAAATCATAAGGGTGTATTAAAACACTTGTACGCATACTGGTACGGCTACCGTTAAATCGGTTTTTTTGGAATCTTGAAGGTTTTTGCTTCTTTCATTTTGGTCCTTGAGTTATGTGAATGCAATTGTAAGGGTTGAGTGATAGTAATGACCTGGAATTTGTCATGTGAGCATGTAAATAGACTAATTGAGGATTGGTAACTTTAATTTTAAGTTTGGTCCCTAAAATTATGAATTTTACAATTTAGTCCATGATCGTATGATATGCAGTTGGAGGCCTATACATGATCCGTTTTCTTTGAAATTTCAACTACTGCAAGTATACACATATAGGATTTATAATTTGCATCTAGACAAGATAAAAAGAAAAAAATAGACCAGGTTTTTGTAATTATTCTTCGGTTTTCTTCGACAAACCTAATGTAGTTCTGTTACTTTGGTCGGGCATCTAGGCTGGGTCAAGGGGTTACATTTATTGGTATCAGAGCTAGGTTACGAAAAGTTGGGATATTGTTGTTTGAGTAGTAAGTGATGTTTGAATTGCACGATGATTGTGTATATGTTGGGTGATTGTTTAATATCATGTTGGGGGATGAACTGGGAACACATTGCCTATTATTGAGGTTTTAAAATGTTTTGTAAGGTTGTCTTGGATCCTTTGCCTTATGCTGGCCTAACTTTAATGTGTTTTGATGCTTTTGTTAGCATGGCTCAACGTGAGTCGCGTTCGATGGCTATTAATGTCGGAGTTGGGCAAAATAACGTTGAGAAAGGGAATCTCCCTAATGTTTACCTCATCCACCTCCATTGGTTTCTCCTGTCGATGTTGGGGCTGGTGATGTACCCCAGGTTCATCAAGTGCCAGTATTTGGTGAATTGACTCTGTTAATCCAAGCGATGACGGGAGAGTTTAAGGCAGCGATGCCTGGAGTGCAAGTACAAGCACCGACACCTACTGTGGTAGCTAATCAAGGTTTACCTTTGAAGCGTCTTTGTAGTTTGGGTGGTGAGGAATTTTAGGGTTTAAGTCTTGAGGCAATTGAGGGATGGCTAGAAAAGATAATCCATATTCTGAACTAGATGGGTTGTAATGAAGAGCGCAAGTTGGGTTGCACTGTGTTGCTGTTGCAGGGTGATGCATATCATTGGTGAGTGACCATAATTGCGAGAGTACCAGAGGTGGATGTGACTTGGGAGTTCTTTCGAAGAGATTTCAAGAGAAAGTATCTTGGTACCAGTATTTGAATGCAAAGAAGTGCGAGTTTATGTCACCGACACAGGGTGCCATGTATGTTGCCGAATATGAGATGAAGTTTGTTCGTTTGAGTCAGTATTCTCCAGAGTTGGTCCCTGATTATTAGCAGAGATGTGATAGGTTCTGCTATGGGTTGATGAAAGACATTAAGACATACTTGTTGGCCGTAAATTACACGAATTTTGATGTGTTGGTTAATCGGGCCATGGATATTGAGCAGTCTTTGGGTATATCAGTTTAGGCTGCGAGTGCGAGCTTGGGTAAGAGAGTGGCCGATTCTAGCTATTCCGGGAAGCATAATATGAGGTTCCGAGACAAGAGACATAGGCCAGATCACATGCGTGGTGGTGGTGCTGGTCAAGGCAATCAGGTAGCTCGTGTGGTACTGAAATGTGAGAGTTGTGGTAGGCGGCACACGGGTATATGTTGGCGTACCGCTGAAGTTTGCTGGATACGTGGATCTTCTAAGCATATGAAGCATGATTGTCCTCGTGCTGTGAGGGATGCACCGGCTCATGTTGCTGCACCTGCTAGGGGCAAAGGCCGAGGTAAGGGTAATTTCCAGAGGCGAGAGGATAGGCAGAGAGGGCTGTAGCACATGTAGTTGGTGTGCGATTGGAGAATGGTGGACCAAATCGGGTTTATACTCATCGCAAGGGGCGCAATGACACTGATGTGATCGCAGGTACCTTTACCTTGCAATCTTTGTCATTGTTTTCATTGATTGGTTTAGGGTCTACACATTCACATATCTTAAGTGAGCATGCATCATTGCTGAATGTTCCTGTTGAGATCTTAGTTGTGCGCATATTAGTAACTAGTTCCTTTGGGGAGACAGTTACTACTATAAGGTTGTATAGGCGTTGTCCTCTAGTTGTGCAAGGTCATGAATTTTCCTCAGATCTAATGGAATTGCCATTACATGAATTTGACGTTGTTCTGGTATGGATTGGTTAAGTGAGCACAAGGCAGTGGTGGATTGTGAATCCAAAAGGATTTCTTTGAAGTTAGCCGATGATTATGAAGTTGTAGTGGTTGGTGAGAATGTGAAGTTCTTATCTAATGTTGTTTCGGCTATTCGAGCTGAGAAGATGATGTTTGACGTCTGCCAAGCTTATTTGGCTATCGTCATGAATCCGGAGGCCAAGGGTGTTCGAGCGCAGGATATTCAGACTCTTTGTGATTTTTTAGAGGTGTTTCCTAAGAAGTTACCGGGTTTACCGCCGGATAGAGAAGTGGAGTTCGGTATTGTAACATATAAGGGTTCGACTCTGGTGTCAATTGCTCCTTATCAGATGGCACCAAAGGAGTTGAAAGAGTTAAAAATGTAGCTTCAGGAGTTATTGGACCATGGGTTCATTCGACCTAGTATTTTGCCTTGGGGTGCTCTAGTTCTTTTTGTGAAAAAAATGATGGATCGATGCGTATGTGCATTGATTATCGGTAGTTGAATAAGTTGACGGTGAAGAACAAGTACCCTTTGCCGTAGATTGATGACTTGTTCTATCAATTTTGCGGGTAGCGGTGTTTTCAAAGATTGATTTAAGGTCGGGGTATTACCAGTTGAAGTTTAAGGACGTGGATGTGCATAAAACTGCATTTTGTACTAGGTACGGGCATATGAGTTTTTCGTGATGCCATTTGGTTTGACAAATGCCTAGGCTGCTTTCATGGATATGATGAATATGGTGTTTCATGAGTACCTCTATCAGTTTGTGTTGGTTTTTATCGATGCTATACTTATGTACTCTCGTACTGAGGAGGTGCATGATCAGCATTTGCGGATTGTGTTGCAAGTGTGGAAGGATAATCAGTTGTTTGCCAAGTTGAGCAAGTGCGAGTTTTGGCTTAAGGAGGTGATATTTATAGGTCATATGGTTTCTGCAAAGGGTATTTGTGTTGATCCACAAAAAATTGAGGTTATTCTAAATTGGAAACGACCTAAATCTGTCTCGGAGGTTCACAGTTTTCTTAGGTTGGATGGTTATTATCGTCGCTTTATAGATGGGTTTTTGAGTATTGCAGCACCATTGACGAAGTTGTTGCAAAAGAATGTTTCTTATGTGTGGACGAAGAAGCAGCAGCAGAGTTTTGAGAAGTTGAAGGAGATTTTGACACATGCTCATGTGTTGATTCAACCTGAATCTAGGAAGGAGTTTGTGGTTTATAGTGATGCATTTTATGTTGGTTTGGGTTGTGTACTGATACAGGACGGAAAAGTTGTGGCCAATGCATCAAGATAGCTGAAGGTTCATGACCACAACTACCCAACTCATGATTTGGAGCCTGTAGATGTGGTTTTTGCCTTGAAATTTTGGAGACACTATCTTTATGGTAAATAGTGTGTAGTTTTTATGGACCATAAGAGTTTGAATTATTTGATGTCTCAAAAGTATTTGAACCTTAGGCAACGAAGATGGTTGGAGTTTCTTAAAGATTATGACTTAACAATCGAGTATCATCCTAGAAAAGCCAATGTGGTGGCGGATGTGCTAAGTCATAAGGTTGTTGTTTAGCTTAAGGCGATGTTTGCAAGGTTGAGCGTGACACGTGAAGGTGGTTTGTTGGCTGAGTTGCAGGTTAAGCCTACAATGGCGCAGATGATTAAAGCTAAGGAATTGTTTGATAATTCTTTGGTTCCTCATGTTAAGAGCATAGCGGATGGTAATCTGACGGATTTTCATTTTGATGATGATGGTGTTTTGTGTTTTAAGGGCTGAATAATGGTGCCAAAGGATTCGGAGCTTAGGCACACTACTTAGACAGAGGCGCATTCTAGTCCTTTTACTATGCATCCCGGTAGTACCAAGATGTATCATGATTTAAAGTGTACTATTGGGTTGGTTTGAAAAAGGATGTGGCAGAGTTTCTTTTTAAGTGTATGGTGTGTCAGCGGGTTAAAGTTGAACATTAGTTTCTATCCGGGTTCTTGCAACCGTTGAGAATTCTGAAATGGATATGAGAGAGAATCACCATAGATTTTTTGTTAGGATTACCTTTTACACCGACTAAAAAAGATTCCATTTGGGTGATTGTGGATCGGCTTACGAAGTGTGCACATTTTTTGCTAGTGTATACGATGTACACTTTGGACAAGTTGGCAGATTTGTATATTTCTAAGATCGCTCGTCTGCACGGGGTATCGAAGTTCATGGTTTCAGATAGGGATCCGAGGTTCACAGTGAGATTTTGGGTGAGCATACACCGGGCTTTAGGTACGATATTGAATTTTAGCACCGTGTATCATCCTTAGTCGGATTGGTAGTATGAGCGAGTTATATAGATTTTGGAGGACATGCTAAGGTGTTGTATTTTTGAGTTTCAATGAACATGGGAGAAACATCTACCTTTGGTTGAATTCGAATACAACAATAGCTATCAAGCAAGTATACAGATGGCACAATATGAGGCATTGTATGGCCAGAGGTGTCGTACGCCCTTGTGTTGGGCTGAGGTAGAGGAAAAGCATGTTTCCTTACCAAATGTGTTGAAAGACAAAGGTAAAGCTTGTGTGTGATCGCTTGAAAGCGGTTGCGGATTAGCAAAAATCTTACACGGATTTGAAGCGTAGGAAAATTGAATATGCGGTGGGCGATCGTGTATTCTTGAAAATGTCACCATGGAAGAAGGTCATACAGTTCGAACGTAAGGGTAAGCTTAGTCCAAGATTTATTGGACCATATGAGATTATGGAGCATATAGGTTATATGGCTTATTGGTTAAAGTTTCCTCCCGAGCTTGAGAAAATACATGATGTGTTCCATGTATCTATGTTGCAGAGGTATCGGTCGGATCCCTCGCATGTTATACCGATGGAGCATATTGAGTTGAGATTGGATTTATGCTATGATGAGGAGCCAGTGGAAATCCTTGATTCCACCAGTAAGGTTCTACGTGGCAAGACGATAGAACTTGTTAAAGTCTCGTGGCGACATCGGGGTGTCGAGGAAGCCACTTGGGAAAGCAAGACGGATATGATGGAGCAATTTCTGCATCTTTTTCCTCTAGGTCAATTTCAGGGATGAAATTTCTTAAGAGTGGGAGGGTTGTAACGCCCCAGTTTTGGGCATAGGTGTTTAAAGGTTGGTTCAAAGGTCTAGAGGACCTACATTAGAGATTCGAGACAATTTCGGGGTTAAATCGGATTAAATGTTTTTGAAGGTGATAAAATTGTGGGAAAATGTTCTAAAATCATTATTAAATATATAAATGATTATGGTGGAATAAATCTTGTAAAAAGAGTTTTATAAATCGAACATTTTGGACTAGTGACCAAAATGCAAACTTTGGAAACTGTTTTTGGTGGTTGTTTTGTAAAGAGTCAAAACTTTGAATATTTAAGGATCTAATTGCCCAAAAAGTCTAATATCAAACTTTATCCCTTAATTGGCTATTTTTAAAATATTTTGGAAAATAAAAATAGGATGGAGATAATTAAATAGGTTACTAAATCTTTTAAAGCAAAAATAACGTAACTAACTTTCTCACATATTTTCTCTCTAAAATCTCTCCAGCAAAACATCAAATTCTTCTTCTAAATCTTTAGGTAAATCTTTCTTTTCTTAAATCTTTTGTTTGTAAATGATTTCTTCTTGTTAGTTTTCCAAAACCTTATGTTTTAACTTTGTTTTCTCAAGCAAATCATCCAATTAAGGGAGAAAGCATTCATTGGAGGTAAGATTCACTTTTCTCCTCTAATGAAAGGTTCTTTACTGAAATTCCCAAGTTTTTGACTCTTTAAAATTGTTTTCTAATGTGTTTTGATAAATCAATTGATGAAAATTGGTTTAATTGTTTTTAGATTGATGAAATTGATATATTTCGAATTGGATCTATTTTGCTAGGTTTATGATCAGATTAGATTGTGATTTTGATGTTTAATTGAGTTAATAACTTGGTTTTAATATTATAATCCTGAAATAAGTTCGATCTCTAATGTTTAAGGTTGTTAATAAAGAGTTTTTGTAGTTTTATTCGAGCTTAATCTTTGCTGGAAGTAAAAGGATGTTGTGAAAGGGTTTTTAGATGTTAATTGATGAAGTTTGATGGTTTGAATCATTATATTATGGCTGGGTTGAGTTTTGGAAAGGTTTGAAAATGTTTTCGATATGTTTCGGATGGTTTTTGAGTGGGCAATGATGAGTCCTTAATATAGTCTCATTTTAGTATCTATAATATGAACATTTGCATTGTTTATTAAGTGTTTTATTGAAGTTTGTAAGTTTTTAGTTATTTCATATTTTTTTGTTTGTATTTTAAATATGTTGCAGTTTTAGTACTTTTGTTTTGTTTCAGTTATTTTTAATAAATTGTATTTTTGTGTTAATTGCAGGCTTAGATACGTTGAATTTGGTGATTGCAATTATGACACAAATGAAGTTGAATCCAAAGATGATCCAAGGTGAAAGGAATTGTGCATGCTGGAATTGAAAAAATAGACTCAACAAGCTCGTACTAAAATTCTGCACTCAATATGTTTCACGGTTTTGACTATAACTTGAGCTCTAGAACTCGAAAATTAGCTCGTGAGATACCGTTGGAAAGCTTATTGAGTCTACTAAATTTTCAAAGTAAATGATAAGTCAAAAAAATCTGGAAATACCCACAAAATGCTGAAAACCGGAGTAATGCAAAGTCATCATCAAATAATGCAAAGATTTCTTTCAAGTGGATGAATTTCCAGCCACCATCCCTTGGTGTTTAGCATCACAAATTTCCAATAAATATGCTTTAGTTTTGCCTTGTAAATCATCTTGGAATCTTGTTTGTAACCTTATTGTTAAAAATTCAAGATCACTTTTCTTTCTTTCATCTTTATATTTTTTTTCTTATGTTTAGTTTTCGTAAACCAAATTTTATTTTCTTTAAAGTTATGGTGTCTTTCTAAGTCAAGTTGCTGAGGTGAAAGGATGAAGCTCTTGGTATATACTAAAGGTTAGTTTAAAATTCTCAACGTATACTAAAACATGTTAAATTGGTAAATGATGTTAAATTTAGTTGGCTAATATTCATGTTAGTAAATTAAGAACCTTGCTTCATTATAGACAAGTAATTTGGCACAGTAAATGCTTGTTATAATTAACTTTGGACTTTGATTATGGACATTGGACAATGGACTTTGGACTTTCATTGCAGGACCTTCAAATTGGATTTCATTCCATCTTATGGACTTCAATTGAGTAATAAGAGGAGTAAAAATTAATCTTAGTATAATACCAAGAGTGGATTCTCAAAACCTCAGCATCTTTTATTTATATCGTTGTTTATTTTCTAATCAATTATTCTCTTTGCAATTTTTTTTATTTATAATCTTGTAATTTCTAAACAAAACTTCCCTGTGGATTCGTCCTCGGACTCCCGAGAATTATTACTTGATAACAACCTGCACTTGGGTATACGACTGAAAAGAGCCGGTCAAATTTCCAATAAATAACTTTCGATTTAAACCAGGTATGATATCTTTACTTCCTACTTTTTATGGCATGGAATGTGAAAGTGCTTATGCTTTCCTTAAAGATTTTGAAGATGTATGCGTCATTTTTAATGACCAACAATGTTCAAATGAAATTATTAAGTTAAAAATATTTCCTTTTTCTTTCAATGATAAGGCAAATTTTTTGCTTAATAAGTTGAAACCTAGGTCAATGACATTTGGCAAGAAATGCAAACTCAATTTTGAAAAAAGTTTTTTTCCAACACATAAAACTAATGTTTTAAAGAAAAAAATTCAAAATTTTAATCAGAAGCCAAGTGAAACGTTTTTTCAGTTTTGCGAACATTGTAAAGATTTATTAAATTCTTGCCCACATCATGGTTTTGAAGAATGGCGTGTCATAAGTTTTTTCTATGATGGTTTGACTGCTGAAACTAAACAATTTGTTGAAACAATGTGCAATGATGATTTCATGAGTAAACAACCTGAAGAAGCTTTTGATTACTTAGATCATTTAGCTGAAAATTCTCAGTCTTGGCACACGAATAGTTCTATAGAAGGATATGCTAAACACAATCCTATGCATAATAAAGGAAAATATCACCTTAACCAAGATGATGATTTAAGTGCTAAGTTTGCTATTTTGTCCAAAAGACTCGATGCCATAGAAAATAGGAAAATAAAAGAAGTCAATTCGTTGAAAATTAAGAGAGTTGTGATATTTGTGATATTATGGGACACTCTACTCTTGAATGTCCAAACTGTAACGCCCGATTTTGGGCTTAGGAGTTTTGGGGAACGTTTTAGTCGGTTCGGTGGATCGGGATTAGAGATTCGAGTCGGATTCGAGATTTAAATTGGATTAAATATTTTTATTGAAGATAAAAATATAGAAAAATAGTCTAAAATCATTATTAAATATATAATTGATTTTGGTAAAAACAATTTTGGAAAATGAAATTTGGAAATGGGACATTTTGAGTTAGTGACTAAAACGCAAAGTTTGCAAAACTATTTTTATTGACTATTTTGAAAATGGGTCAAAACTTTGAATCTTTAAGGAGCTAATAATCCAAAAGGGTTTCATCAGATTTCTCCCTTTAATTAACTATTTTCAATTAAGTTTTTAAGAGGTATAAATAGTGGAGAGAATTAATTAAACACATTTTAAAAGAATTTCACATAACTAACATTGTAACTCCTTTCTCGCAAATTCTCTCCAGCCAAACATATTTACAGCTTCAATTTCTTCAGGTAAAATTAGGATTTCAAAGAGTTTTTGATTTCCAATTGATTTCTAAAGCTTTTACATCAAATACTTATTATTTCTACCTTGATTTTCATGGTTTATAAAGCAATTAAGGGGAGAAATCAGCATTGGAGGTAAGGATTCGTTCTTCTGCTCTAATGAAAGGTTCTTTATTGAAATTTCTAAGTTCTTGATCCATTTTATATGATTTTCATTGAGTTTTGATAAATTAAACTTGGATTTATGGTTTAATTGATGGTTTATGATGAAAAAATGAACAAATTCGTTGTGATCTATTTTTGCTAAGTTAAGGATTGGTTTATACTTTGATTTTGATGCTTAATATGATAATAAAGTGAGTTTTGATGATAGAATCTCGGAATCTATTGAATCTCTAGTTTTTTAGTTTGGTAGTTAAGCGATTTTGAGGTGTTGAGGTTAATTTTTGGTTGCTGGAGGTATAAGGTTGTTTTAGGTTATTGTTTTGATGTTAATTGATGTTATTTGAAGTTTAAGATTCGTAGTTATGGGATGGGTTGAGGTTTTTGGTGAATCGATGATGTTTTCGATTGTTAAGATAGAGTGTTGTGGAGGGCTATAGTTGGGTGTTGTTAATTGTTGTATTGTTGTGAGCTTGGATGTATTGTAATGCATTGAATTCTCTGTTATGATGTGTTTGAAACCGGGGAAAGTAGTTCAGAAGCGAATCTTGGTGTTGAGAGGTTGTCGAAGGTTTGATTTGATATCGGCAAGGAAGTCGTTGCTTCTTCAGTGAGTGAAACGACCAAGAATAGCTTTTCAAAGGTTTGAAAAGGTTTAATGAGAGTATAGACTAAGCTCGATATGCTGGTCTAAGACTTGGAAGTAAGTAAAATGGTTTTCTCTCTCGATTTTGGTTGGCAAATGATTTGTGAAATGCACTGGTTAAGTGAATGTTTACCTCCTGTTTTATGCATGGAATGAGCATGGTTTAATGCTGAAAATTGATATGAAATGATGATAAATGCATTTGGAAAGTAATGCATGATTTTAAAGAATATTATGAACATGGTTTATGCATGGTTTAGTGCATGATAAAGTGATTTGGTTAATGCATAAGAAAACATTGAGGTATATTTATAAAAGTGAATTATATTGGCAAGTGATGAAATGGAAATGTTATGGATATAATTTGCCGACCATAGGGTTTAAGGTGGACTATAATAAGTCACCCGTGGTTGTAGAGGTGGTACAGGCGGTACTTACTCTAACCATGTGAACCCCAAAGTTGTTGAGGTGACATGTAGATGGCATTTAATCCAGTCAAGAGCTATAGAGGTTGATGCGTCGAATGTGTTTACTCCAAGTTGGAGGAATAGCCTTGGTAGTGTAGAGGTGGTGTATGTGTTGCAAGACTTCATGCCATTGAGCTGCAAGAGATTGCGAGATCTCTTGAGAAATCCGTGTATTCGATGTTACCGATGTTAATGATGGTTTTATGGAAATTTTGTTGTTGAGACGGATCACTTGTTATCCAATATAATGTTTTAAATGTATCATGTTGATGGATTGATTTGGAATAAAGTGTTTAAACATGTTTTACGCTTTAAGCTTTGCGTATGGGATGTTATGCATGGGAAAGGCTTAAGTAGAGGGAATTGTATATATCATTTTGCTATGGAATCCATGATACATGTTGCATATGGTTTAATATGCTGATTTTGTGAAGACTAATTGCATGTTTTGAAAGAATGACATGATTGTTTTGAAATGGATTTTAATTGCATTGGATGATGGTCTGTATTTTGAGCGTTCCTCACTAAACAATGATTTCTAACGCTCTCTTTTATCATCAATGTAGATTGATTGAATGCAAGTGGCCTAGCAAGCAAGAAGGAAATTCCAAGACTTGATTTACCAAAGTATGTTTGGGTTTTAAAGTATTAATAAAGTCAATGTGGCTTAAATATTGTTGGGAGGATTTGAGTGGTTACTTCTCCGTTTGAGCAAGTTTACATTGTTGCTTTGGACTTGTGATAAGCTTGGTTTGTTGGATTTTGCATATGGTTCATGCTGTGGTTGCTTAAGTATTAGGAAGCATGCCTATATTTTACCTTTAAAGAATGATGATTGTTTCTTGATGTTTGGTTTATGGTAGTTGATGGTAAATGACCAATGATGATGTTATTTGGTTGTTAGAAGTATGCTTAAATGTTAGAATTCCAAAATGAGGCTAAAAACCAACAAATTTTGATGTTACAGGTCAGGGCGTATCGATACGCCTATGCTCGTATCAATACATGTAAGTGTTTTCAAGCACAGCGTATCGATACACAGGAGACCGTATCGGTACGGTTAAGCACATTTTTAGGCTTAGCGTATTGGTACACGGGTGACCGTATCGATACGAGTCTACAATTTTAGGCATAGTGTATCGATACACATGAAGGTGTATCAATACAATTTTGAGTTACTGGAATCCAGAATTTTAAGAAAGCTAAGGCGTATCGATACACTTGCCCGCTTATCAATACGGTCAGCAGTTAAGTTAGTTAAAAGTATGTTTTAAGGTTTATGTTTTCTCTCGTTTTAGACCCTAAGTGATATACATGTAATTAAATGAGTTTGAATGATCGTTTTGACTTGAAATTTCACTAGTATTCATGTAATTGGTTTAATTGAGGATTGGTAACTTTAATTATGAAATTGGTCCTTCGAAATAATGTAAATTACAATTGGGTCCCTAGGTGTTATGTATGCAATTGGATGAGTTTGGATGATCGTTTAAGTTGAAATTTGGCATGTATGCTTGTAACCTGACAAATCGAAGATTGGTAAAGCAAATTACAAGTTAACCCTTATAGATTTGTAGATTTACATTTTGGTCCCTATTATTGTAAAGTGACCAATTGGATATCAATTCGATGCTCGATTGGGTTGGGTTTTCACTCGTTGTTTGTATGTACATGTAGGGTAATAACCAGCATCTAGATAAGATAAAAGAAAAAAATGGTCGTATTTTCAGAGTTTTCTTCACGGTTTACTTCGGTAAACTTAATGTAGCTCGTTCGGTTTGGTCTTGCGATTAGGCCGGGTCGAGGGGGTTATATTTGGTGGTATCAGAGCCAGGTGTTAAGTGTCTAAAAGTACTATTTTATTCACCCTTTTTATTCATATTATTGCTAGACTTAGGCTCGTATTAGTTGTAGTATTAGCCATTCATGCATGTTTGCATTGTTTCCTTGGTGGACAAGCTTGAATTCATATTTTACTTAATTTTGTGGAAAAAGATAATGTTTTGGTGTGTTTTTGTGTGTGTGCAGAATCACTTTCCAAAGTAAGGCTGGAACCAGTTGCTAGGGCAATGCATGAAGGAGATGTCGAGCTAGTTGCCAGGGCAATGCATGAAGGAGATGTTGAGCTAGTTGTCAGGGCAATTTTCGATAAGGGATAAGATGATATGGTAGTTGAATTGATGACTAGATGAGCCCAAGATGACGTGGAGCAAAGTTAAATCCCAAAGGAGTTTGATTTCCACGAAGAGGTTAAAGAGAAATTAAATCCCAAGAAGATAGGAGAAGTTCTAGAAGGAATTTAAATATAATAAAGAATTATATTCTTTAAAGATATTTAATTCCAACTTAACTTCCTCCTCAAAAAAAAGACTTTGACCTAGCCCTATAAATTAAGGACCAAGCCATCAACTCCAAAGGGGAGAGATGAGAGAAATTTCGACAAAGAGAGGAGGGAGATTTCGACAAGAGCGAGGAGAGAAATTTCGACAAGGCTTCAACCATTCTTCATCTTTTTCTTTCTTGTTCAATTAGGTTTATGCTAGGAATTCTTTGTCTTGTGTTTCTTTGGAACCTAGCCATGAACTAAATCTATTTGGCTAAGGTTATTGTGTTTTGTGGTTGTGAGAAACAATTTGATTTTGTTTAGGTAATAAGAGTTTGCACTTTCAATTCAAGGTTTACTCATTCTTGGTTTTTCTTATTGTTTGCGAGTGAATTGGAAGATGATCTCGCAACTTCATCTATTTATCTAATATCAGGATTGTTAGATTCAAGAAACGAATGAGTATGGTCTTTATTCAATCTATTGATGGTGAAGATTAATCCGGATTAGGAATAAGTTAAGGATTTCAACGGCTAAGAGGAGTGCAAGATTGGTTGTTGTTCACCCTTGATTCACGCAGGGATGTATTGTCAAGGCATGCACAATTAGCTAGAGTTTTGACTTAGGGATAAGAAGAAACCGTTGAAGAATCCTTCGCCGAACCTTGAAGTTGCTGGCCATCCGCCCAAGTAGTTGCCCAGCTAGTTTCCCAAGCAACCGTCGATTAGTTGCCAAGGCAACCCCGCTGCGCAAGTTGCCACGGCAACTGAGTTTCCCTTGCACTCTTTTACCAAGACGATCTAATCGGCCATCACACCTCAACTCACGATAACCTGGCCTATTTTCTCTCATTTGATTACATCTTCTTTTACTTATTTGCTCTCTAGTTTAGTTGTTAGTTAAACTCCTACAATCTTCTACTTGTGTTCTTTTACTTTTTATAGTGCAAGAAATTAGATTCTTGAAGTGGAACCAATCCCTGTGGAGACGATATCTTTTATACTATAACTTGCGACGTGTACACTTGCATAATTGCAGAGCACTTATTATGCGCAACACCAGGTTATGATTGTTGGGGGGTTATGGTTGATTATGTATGTTGGGAAGTTTTTTGAAATGTATGTTGATTGAATTGACTTTATTGCTATACACAGTGATGGATTGTATGTTATATGCCATGTTAGGGTATGATTTGGGACACATTGTCTTATTACTATCGATGGAAAATGTTTTGATTTGAAATGGAAGTCTTGGACCCTTGCTTGAAGATGGCTTAACTATTTTTATTTTGGTGTTATCATGCCATAGATTCTTTGTTTATAATGCCACCGAGGAGAGAATTACGTTTTAATGCGAATGGGGGAGAGGCAAGATGATGATAATAATGTTGTGCCTGAGGGGTTGCCACCTCCTCTACTAAATCCACCTGCGGGTGTGGAACAAGTACCACCTGTGCAAGCTAGGCCAGCACTGGGTGATATGACGCCTTTGATACATGTAATGAAGGGAGCGTTCCAGGCCGAGATGGCTGGAGTGCAGGTCCCTATACCGGCACTAGTTATTGCTGCTAATTCATGATTACCCTTAGAGCGTTTATATGGCCTGGGGTGGGTCGAGTTTAGAGGGTTGTTGCCTAAGGCTTCTGAGGAGTGGTCTGCCAATGCGAATCGTATTTTGGATTAGATGGGTTGTTCTGATGCTCGTAAGCTAGGATGTGCTGTATTTTACTGCAGGGAGATGCGTATATCTCGTGGACTACAGTGATTGCAAGTATGGATGCCGACAATGTAATATAGGAGACCTTCCGGTTTACCTTTTGGAAGAAGTACCTCGGAGCTACATACCAAGATGAAAAGAAATGCTAGTTTATGGCTTTGGTATAAGGGGATATGTCGGTATCTGAGTATGAGATACAGTTTTTGAGGCTGAGTCAGTATGCTTCTGAGTTGATGCCTAATGAGAGGAGCCGTTATGACCGCTTTCCTTATGGATTGACGTAGGAGGTTAAGACATATATGTTAGCCGCTGAGCATGTTGATTTTGATCTACTGGTTCTGAGAGCCAAGGATAATAAGCAGAGTTTGGGTTTGACATCCCGTGCTAGAGGATCCGGTCATGGTAAGAGACCTTCTGATGCTAATGCTAGGGGTGGCTGATATAAGAGGCACCGTGATCAGAGATATCAACCCAATCTTGGGATAAGAGGTCAACTAGGGCAGAGTTCCAAAGGTAGGATACCCGAGTGTGTTCAGTGTGGGAAGAAGCATTAGGGGGTTTGCTGGAGGTCAGATAGAGTTTAATGGGGTTGTGGATCTCAAGACCCTGTTAGACGCGATTGTCCTTAGATTGGTCGAGCTGGCCCAGTTGTTGCGCCTGTTGCAGCTAATGCTTGTTGGAGTTGTGTGTCGGATGATCATGTGAGGCGTGACTACCCTGTGTTAGCTAGAGGTACGCATGTTCCTGCACCTATTGTGGTTGCCCCGAGAGGTCGAGGGCTTGGACAAGGACATTTTTAGTTGAGAGGTGGTGGGCGTAGGACTGTGGCACACACCGTTGCTATTCATCCGAAGGGTGGTGGTTCTACGAGGGTGTATGCGTATCGTGAAGGACGCAACGATACTGATTTGATCGCATGTACCTTTACTTTGCAATCTTTGCCATTATTTTCTTTAGTTGATTATGGTTCCACCCTTTCGTATATTCTTAGTGAGCATGCACAGTTTCTTGATATACCTGTAGAGATTTTGAATGTTGGTTCGAGTAACTAGTTCTTTGGGTGAGATGGTTGTGGTTAGGAAGTTATACCGAATGTGTCCTTTGATGGTGCAAGACCATGTGTTCGCTATGGATCTGATGGAATTGTTATTCCATGTTTTTGATGTAATATTGGGGATAGATTAGCTATCCGAGCATAGGGCAGTTGTGGATTTTTAAACCAGACAAATATCCTTGCGTCTTGCTGATGATTATGAAGTTGTGGTGGTTGGCGAGAATGCAAAGTTCCTGACCAATGTTGTTTCAGCTTTGGAAGTAAGCCGAATGTTGAAACTCAGATGTCAGGCATATTTGGCCTATGTTATAAATCCTGGATCCAAGGATGTGCGTGTACAGGACATCCGTACAGTTTGTGATTTTCTTGGGGTTTTCCCTAAAGAGTTACAGGGGTTACCGCCAGATAGGGAGGTGGAGTTTAAACTCGAGACGTATGTTGATTTGGCACCGGTGTCCATTGTGTCGTATCGTGTGGCACCTAAGGAGTTGAAAGAGTTAAAGACACAACTCCAAGAGTTGCTTGATCAGGGGTTTATTAGACCCAGTGTTTTACCTTGAGGTGCATCGGTGTTATTCGTGAAGAAGAAAGATGGCACAATGAGGATGTGTATCGATTATCGGCAACTGGATAAGTTGACGATTAAGAACAAATATCCCTTGTCACAGATTGATGATTTGTTTGATCAATTCCGAGGTGCATCAGTATTTTCTAAGATCGACTTGAGATCGAGAGATTATCAGTTGAAGGTAAAGGGTGAGGATGTGCTAAAGACTGCCTTTTGTACGAGGTATGGGCATTACGAGTTCTTAGTGATGTCGTTTGGGTTGACCAATGCACTAGCTGCATTTATAGATATGATGAATCTGGTGTTTTATGAGTTCTTGGACCAATTTGTGGTAATGTTTATTGATGATATTCTTGTGTACTCTCGTACTGAAAAAGACCATGATGAGCACTTGCGGATTGTGCTTCAGAGATTGCTGATAATCAATTATATGCTAAGTTGAGTAAATGTGAATTCTGTTTAAAAGTAGTTTTCCTTGGACATATGGTGTCAGCTGAGGGAATCCGTGTGGATCCACAAAAGATTGAGGCTGTGGTGAGTTAGAAGCCACATAGGTCAGTGACGGAGGTGCGTAGTTTCCTTCAGTTGGCTGGATATTATCGCCGGTCGGGAAAGGAGTTTGTGGTATATAGTGATGCATCATATGTTGGTTTAGGGTGCGTGTTGATGCAAGATGGGAAGGTTGTGGCTTATGCATCTAGGCAATTGAAGGTGCACGAGCATAACTATCCTATTCATGATCTTGAGCAATTGAAGGCATCATCTTTATGGTGAGAAGTGTGTAGTGTACACGTATCACAAAAGTTTGAAGTATTTGATGTCGCAAAAAGAGTTAAATCTTAGGCAATAACGGTGGTTGGAGTTGCGTAAAGATTATGACTTGACCATTGAGTATCATCCGGGTAAAGAAAATATGGTAGCGGGTGCTTCGAGTAGAAAAGTTGTGGTTGAGTTGAGATCTATGTTTGCTCGGTTGAGTGTAACCCGTGATGGAGGCTTGTTTACCGAGTTGCAGGTGAAGCCATCGCTGTCGCAAATGATAAAGGAGAAACAACCATATGATGATGAGTTGGTACCTCATGTTAGGGATATCTTGGATGGGAATCCATCGAATTTTCATTTTAATGATGATGGGGTGTTGTGTTTTAAGGACCGGGTAGTGGTGCCGCAGGATGAGGAGTTGAGATGTATCATCTTGACCGAGGCTCATTCTAGCCCTTTTGCTATGCATCCCAGTAGTACCAAGATGTATCAGGGTTTGAAGGAGGAGTATTATTGGGTTGGTTTTGAAGAAGGGTGTGGCTGATTTTGTTGCTAGATGCATGGTGTGTCAGCGTTTTAAAGTTGATCATCAATTTCCTTCCGGGTTGTTGCAACTGTTGAGGTACCAGAATGGAAATGAGAGAGAATCACCATGGATTTTGTGTCGGGGCTACCTTTGACATCGACTAAAAAGGATTCTATTTTGGGTGATCATGGATCAATTTACGAAGTGTGCACATTTTCTGTCGGTGCATACGACGTATATTTTGGATAAATTGGCTGATTTTTACATCGCAAAGGTCGTGAAGTTGCATAGAGTGCCTAAGTTGATTATGTCGGATAGAGATCCGAGGTTTACAGCAAGGTTTTGGGAATGTTTGCATCGAGCCCTGGGTACCCAGTTGTATTTTAGCACTTCATATAATCCACAGACAGATGGACAGTCTGAGTGTGGGATCCGGGTCTTGGAGGATATGTTGAGGTGTTGTATTATCCAGTTCCAAGGAACCTGGAAAAAGTAGTTGCCGATGGTGGAGTTTGCTTATAATAATAGCTATCAAGCGAGTATTCAAATGGCACCTTATGAGGCTTATATTGTAGGAGGTGTCGTACGCCTTTGTGTTGGGCGGAGGTTGGGGAGAAGTATATTTCTATGCCCCATATGTTGAAAGACACTTGTGAGAAGGTGAAGCTTGTATCTGATCGCTTGAAAGCGGCATCCGATCGACAGAAATCCTACACGGATTTGAAGAATAGAGAAGTGGAGTACGCTGTTGGTGACAAAGTGTTTTTGAAGGTTTCTCCTTGGAAAAAGGTGATGCGCTTTGGGCGTAAAGGGAAGTTGAGTCTGAGGTTTATCGGGCTGTGTAAGATTTTGGATTGTGTGGTTCTCGTAGCTTATCAGTTGGGGATGCTCCCGAGTTGGAAAAGATTCATAATGTGTTCCATATTTCGATATTGCCGAGGTATCGGTCGGATCCCTCTCATGTTATGCCGATTGAGGATGTTGAGTTGAGGCCAGATCTGACTTATGATGAGGAACCAGTAAAGATCCTTGATACCAGGAGTAAGGTTCTGCGTGGAAAGACGATGGAGCTCGTTAAAGTGTTATGGCGGCATCGAGGAGTTGAGAAGGCTACTTGGGAGAGTAAGTTGGACATGAAAAAAGCAGTTTCCGCATCTTTTTCCTCCAAGTGAATTTCGAGGATGAAATTTCCTAAGAGGGTGAGAGTTGTAACACCCCGATTTTGGGCTTAGGAGTTTTGGGGAATAGTTTAGTCGGTTCGGTGGATCGGGATTAGAGATTCGAGTCAGATTCACGATTTAAATTGGATTAAATATTTTTATCGAAGATAAAAGTATGGACAAATAGTCTAAAATGCTTATTAAATATATAAATGATTTTGGTAAAAACAATTTTGGAAAATGAAATTCAGAAATGGGACATTTTGAGTTAGTGACTAAAACGCAAAGTTTGCAAAACTATTTTTAGTGGTTGTTTTGAAAATGGGTCAAAACATTGAATCTTTAAGGAGCTAATAATCCAAAAGGGTTTCATCAGATTTCTCCCTTTAATTAACTATTTTCAATTAAGTTTTTAAGAGGTATAAATAGTGGAGAGAATTAATTAAACACATTTTACAAGAATTTCATATAACTAACTTTGTAACTCCTTTATCTCAAATTTTCTCCAGCCAAACATATTTCCAGCTTCAATTTCTTAAGGTAAAATTAGGATTCCAAAGAGTTTTTGATTTCCAATTGATTTCTAAAGCTTTTACATCAAATACTTATTATTTCTACCTTGATTTTCATGGTTTATAAAGCAATTAAGGGGAGAAATCAGCATTGGAGGTAAGGATTCGTTCTTCTCCTCTAATGAAAGGTTCTTTATTGAAATTCCTAAGTTCTTGATCCATTTTATATGATTTTCATTGGGTTTTGATAAATTAAACTCCGATTTATGGTTTAATTGATGGTTTATGATGAAAAATTGAAGAAATTTGTAGTGATATGTTTTTGCTGAGGTAAGGATTTGTTTATACCTTGATTTTGATGTTTAATATGATAATAAAGTGAGTTTTGATGATAGAATCCATGAATCTATTGAATCTCTAGTTTGTTAGTTTGGTATTTAAGAGATTTTGAGGTGTTGAGGTTAATTTTTGGTTGCTGGAGGTATAAGTTTGTTTTAGGTTGTTGTTTTGATGTTAATTGATGTTATTTGAAGGTTGAGATTTGTAGTTGTGGGATGGGTTGAGGTTTATGGTGAATCGACGTTGTTTTCGGTTGTTAAGATAGAGTGTTGTGGAGGGTTATAGTTAGGTGCTGTTAATTGTTGTAAGTTTGGATGCATTGTAATGCATTAATTCTCTATTATGATGTGTTTGAAATAGGGGAAAGTAGTTCGGAAGCGAATCTTGGTGTTGAGGGGTTGTCGAAGGCTTGATTTGACATCAGTAAGGAAGGCGTTGCTTTGTCGGTGAGTGAAACGGCTAAGAATAGCTTTTCAAAGGTTTGAAAAGGTTTAATGGGGGTCTAGACTATGCTCGATACGCTGGTCTAAGACTCGAAAGTAAGTAAAGTGGTTTTCTATCTCGATTTTGGTTGGCAAATTATTTGTGAAATGCACTGGTTAAGTTAATGTTTACCTCCTGTTTTATGCATGGAATGAGCATGGTTTAATGCTGGAAATTGATTTGAAATGATGATAAATGCGTTGGAAAGTAATGCATGATTTTAAAGAATATTATGAACATGGTTTATGCATGGTTTAGTGCATGTTAAAGTGATTTGATTAATGCATAAGAAAATCGTGAGGTATGTTTATAAAAGTGAATTATATTGGCAAGTGATGAAATGGAAATGTTATAGAAATGTTATCGGATATAATTGGCCGGCTATAGGGTTTAAAGTGCACTATAATAAGTCACCTGTAGTTTTAGAGGTGGTACGAGAGGTACTTACTCTGACCATGTGAACCCCAAAAATGTTTAGGTGACATTTAGATGGCATTTACTCTAGTCAAGAGCTGTAGAGGTTGATGCGTCGAATGTGTTTACTTCAAGTTGGAGGTTTAGCCTTGGTAGTGTAGAGGTGGTGTATGTGTTGCACGACTCCATGCCATTGAGCTGCAAGAGATTGCGAGATCTCTTGGGAAATCTGTGTATCCGATGTTACCGATATTAATGATGGCTTTATGGAAATGTTGTTGTTGAGATGGATCACTTATAAGCCAATATAATGTTTTAAATGTATTATGTTGATGGATTGATTTTGAATAAAGTGTTTACACACGTTTTACTCCTTAAGCTTTTCATATGGGTTGTTATACATGGGAAAGGCTTAAGTAGAGGGAATTGCATATATCATTTTGCTGTGGAATCCATGATACGTGTTGCACATGGTTTAATATGTTTATTTTGTAAAGACTAAGTGCATTTTTGAAAGAATGGCATGATTGTTTTGAAATGGATTTTAATTGCATTGCATGATGGTTTGTATTTTGAGCTTTCCTCACTAAGAAATGATTGCTTACGCTGTCTTTTATCATCAATGCAGATTGATTGAATGGAAGTGGCCTAGCAAGCAAGGAGGAAATTCCAAGACTTGATTTACCAAAGTATGTTTGGGTTTTAAAGTAGTAATACAGGCAATGTGGCTTAAATGTTGTTGGTAGGGTGTGAGTGGTTACTTCTCCATTTGAGCAAGTTTATATTGTTGCTTTGGACTTGTGATAAGCTTGGTTTGTTGGATTTTGCATATGGTTCATGCTTTGGTTTCTTGAGTATTAGGAAGCATGCCTATAGTTTACCTTTAAAGCATGATGATTGTTTCTTGTTGTTTGGTTTATGGTAGTTGATGGTAAATGACCAATGATGATGTTATTTGATTGTTAGAAGTATGCTTCAGTGTTAGAATTCCAAAACAAGGCTAAAAACCAGCAAATTTTGACGTTACAGGTTAGGGCGTATCGATACGCCTGTGCCCGTATCAATACAGGTAAGTGTTACCAGGCACAACGTATCGATACACGGGAGACCATATTGATACGGGTAAGCACATTTTCAGGCTTAGCATATCGGTACACGGGTGACCGTATCGATACGGGTCTACAGTTTCAGGCATAGCGTATCGATACAGTTTCGAGCTACTGGAATCTAGAATTTTGAGAAAGCTCAGGCTTATCGATTCTCTTGCCCACGTATTGATACGATCAGTGGTTAAGTTAGTTAAAAGTATGTTTTAAGGTTTCTGTTTTCTCTCGTTTTAGTCCCTGAGTGATATACATGCAATTAAATGAGTATGGATTGGTAACTTTAATTATGAAATTGGTTTAATTGAGGATTGGTAACTTTAATTATGAAATTGGTCCTTCGAAATAGTGGAAATTACAATTGGGTCCCTGGGTGTTATGTATGCAATTGGATGGGTTTGGATGATCGTTTTAAGTTGAAATTTGGCATGTATGCTTGTAACCTGACAAATCGAAGATTGGTAAAGCAAATTACAAGTTAACCCTTATATATTTGTAGATTTACATTTTGGTCCCTATTATTGTAAAGTGACCAATTGGATATCAATTCGATGCCCGATTGGGTTGGATTTTCACTCGTTGTTTGTATGTACATGTAGGCTAATAACCACCATCTAGATAAGATAAAAGAAAACAATGGTCATATTTTCAGAGTTTTCTGAATAGTTTACTTCGGTAAATTTAATATAGCTCGTTCGGTTCGGTCTTATGATTAGGCCGGATCGAGGGGGTTACACAAACATTCAGTTCATCTAATTTATATTCGCAGGTAAAAAGCAAATTTGGCATGTATGCTTGTAACCTGACAAATCGAAGATTGGCAATGGTGAATGAGAATGCCAATGTCATAAATACATTCTTAAAGCATTTTCCTTCTCCGTATTCTGAAACTTATAACCCTGAATGGAAAAATATCCAAACTTTAGTTGGAAAAATAATAACCATCCTCATGTACCCCAAAACCAAAAGCCTCCATATAGTTAATCTAATTTATATTCGTAGGTAAAAAGTCTTGACGAGACATTGCAAGTTTTCATGCAGGAACAGAAAAATTATAAGATTCAAACATTACAAGCTATTAAGGAAATCAAGACAACACTTCCAACATTGACAACTTCGTTGTGCACTCGAGAAAAAGGTAAGCTTCATGCTCAACCTCTTCCAAATCCTTCTAATCAATCTCTTGCTTCTTGTTCCTCTAGAACTCAACAAGAAGATGTTAAATCTATCACAACCCTCCGAAGTGGTAAGAAGGTTGATAAAACTATTCCATAAAAAAATCAAGAATCATCATCTTATTCAGAATGTAAAATTGGGAATAATGGTAAGTCTGAAAACATTGACATAGGAAAAGAGAAATGTGGAATTCCTGATTTTTCCCCACATAGATTACAACCAACAAAGAATTTAAACAAAAATGATGAATTCTTAGAACTTTTCAAAAAAGTTAAGATCAATATTCCTTTGTTGGAAGCAATCAAACAAGTTCCATCATATGCAAAGTTTTTGAAAGATATGTGTACTGTCAAAAGAAAACATAATGTGCAAAAGAAAGCATTTTTAACATAAACTGTAAGCTCGATTATTTAGCACCTTACCCCACCCAAATACAAAGACCCTGGATGCCCGACAATTTCATGCATTATTGGTAACACTAGAATAGAGCGTGCTTTGATTAATCTTGGTGCTAGTGTTAATCTTTTACATTATTTGGTATATCAACAGTTACGTTTGGGTGAACATAAAGCAACACCTATTACACTCCAACTTGCTGATCGTTCTATTAAAATTCCTCGAGGGGTGGTAGAAGATGTGTTGGTTCAAATTGATAAATTTTACTTTCCAGCTGATTTTATTGTTTTGGACACAAGTCTTGTTTCAAATGCAAATGCACAAATTCCTGTTATTTTAGGTCGCCAATTTCTTGCTACTTCTAATGCCTTGAGCAATTACATGAATGGTGTTTTAAACCTTTCTTTTGGGAACATGACTTTAGAATTAAATGTGTTCAATGCTTGTAAGCAACCTGGAGAGAATTCTGAAGTACATGAAGCGGATTTTATCGATGAGTTTGTTCATGAACAAATCAACAATGCTAAACTTTATGATCCTTTAGAAAATTATTTTGCTAATTCTAAAATTGATGATGTCCCTAAAACATTTTTTGTAGGAAATGATAATCATTATTGGATACAAAAATTTGAGAAACTTCCATCAATACCAACTGCTTTGGTATCATCAAATGAAGAACCCCCAAAGTTGGATCTGAAGCCATTGCCATCTCACCTGAAATATTCATTTTTGGGTAAGAATGAAACATTTCCAGTTATAATCTCTACAACAATTGATACATTCCAAGAAGGTAAGTTGTTAGAAATTTTGAAACTACATAACAATGCATTATGATGGACCATAGCTCTGACATAAAGGGAATTAGCCCATTGATTTGCACTCATAATATTTATTTGGAAGAAAATGCTAAATCTTGTAGACAAATACAACGAAGGCTAAATCCTAATATTAAAGAAATAGTGAGAAATGAAGTCATTAAACTATTGGATAATGGAATCATTTATCCTATTTCTGATAGTAAGTGGGTAAGTCCTACTCAAGTAGTACCTAAGTATCTAGAGTTATTGTGGTTAAAAATAAAAATAATGAATTGATTTCAACTAGGACTATTTCTGATTGGCGTGTGTGCATTGGTTATAGAAAACTTAACGCAGTAAATAGGAAAGATCATTTTCCTTTACCCTTCATGGATAAAATCTTAAAAAGAGTTGCAGGGCATGAATATTATTGTTTTTTAGATGGATACACTGGTATAATCAAATTGCAATTGCACCTGAGGATCAAGAGAAAACTACATTCACATGTCCTTTGGCACATTTGCATATAGAAGGATTCCTTTTGGATTATGCAATGCTCCAGCCACATTTCAAAGATGCATGTTAAGCATTTTCAGTGATATGGTTGAACGTATTCTTTAGGTATTTATGAATGACTTTTCTGTTTTTGGTGATTCCTTTGATGATTGCTTATCAAATTTAAAAAAAGTATTGGTTAGATGTAAAGAAAAAAATCTTGTTCTTAATTGGGAAAAATGTCATTTTATGTTACTAATGGTATTGTCTTGGGTCATGTTGTTTCTAGAAAAGGAATTGAAGTAGACAAGTCAAAAATTGATTTAATTTCCGACTTGCCAACACCTAAGACTGTAAAGGATGTAAGGTCATTTTTAGGACATGCAGGATTTTATATGAGATTCATAAAGAATTTTAGTGCAATACCTAAACCATTGTGTAATATTTTATTAAAAGATAGTGTGTTTGAATGGAATGAAGATTGTGAACATGTTTTTAAACAACTTAAAAACATGTTAATTTTTGCTCGTATAATGAGACCTCCTGATTGGACTTTACCATTTGAAATCATGTGTGATGCTAGTGATTATGCTGTTGGTGTTGTTTTAGACAAAGGAAGGATAAGAAACCATATGTCATATATTATGCATGTAAAACTTTAAATAGTGCTCAAATGAATCATTCCACTAATAAAAAAGATTTACTTGCAATAGTATTTACATTGGATAAATTTAGATCTTATCTTGTTGGATCACAAATTGTTATTTTAGTGATCATGCAACTTTAAAATATCTTCTTTCCGAAAAGGATGCAAAACCAAGGTTGATCAGGTGGATTCTTTTACTTCAAGAATTCAATATCACCATTCGTGATATGAAAGGAGTAGAAAATGTGGTGGCAGATCACCTTACTTGTTCAAGTATTGTCCTGACCAAATATTTAGAAGATGCATACCAGAAAATGAGGTAAGTAGTGTCCTTGATTTTTGTCATTACGGGGCATGTGGTGGACACTTTTCATCAAAGAAAACTGTAGTGAAAATTTTACAATATGGATTTTATTGGACAACCTTATTCAAAGATGATTATAATTTTTTCAAGTTTGTGAAAGTTGTCAAAATTGGGATCTATTTCTAAAAGAAACATGATGCCATTAAACCCAGTTTTAGTGATTGAAATTTTTGACTGTTGGGGAATTGATTTTATGGGTCTGTTTCCACTTCTTTTGGTTGCTTGTATATTTTGGTCACAATTGATTATGTTTCAAAATGGATAGACGCAATTCCATGTTGCAATAATGATCACAAAATAGTGATCAAATTTTTAAAGGAAATATTTTAAGTCGATTTGGAATTCCTCGATCTATTATAAATGATGGTGGAACACATTTTTGCAACAAGGTTTTTGAATCTTTAATGAATAAATATTCCATTACACATAAAGTTGCAACCCCTTATCATCCTCAGACAAATGGACAAGTAGAACTTGCAAATAGGGAAATTAAACAGATTTTGGAAAAAAACAATTAACCCAAATCGAAAAGATTGGTGTTTAAGACTTAATGATGCTTTATGGGCTTATCGAACTACTTTTAAAACATCATTGGGCATGTCCCCTTATAGACTAGTTTATGGAAAACCTTGTCATTTACCTAGGGAATTAGAACATAAGGCATATTGGGCTATTAAAATGTTTAACTCTAATCTTGATGATGCCGCACAATTGCAAAAATTACAAATTAATGAACTTGAGGAACTTAGAAATGATGCATATGAAAATTCAATGATTTATAAAGAAAGAAACAAAGCCTTTCAAGATAAAAGAATTTCAAGAAAAACATTTGATGTTGGATAAAATGTTCTCCTTTATAATTATAAACTTCACTTGTTTCCTGGAAAATTTAGATCAAGATGGAGTGGACCTTTTGTTGTGAAGCATGTTTATCCTTATGGAGCAATTGATATTGAAAATCCTAAAACTGGAAATGTGTTCAAAGTGAATGGACATAGACTTAAACCTTTCATTGAAAATCAAGCCAATCAATGTGAAGTTCTTTATGTTTTAGATCTTTATTAAAAATATTTTGGTGTAATTATATATAATTATATTTTTTATTATTATATATTATTTTTATTAGAATATTTATTATTATATTAAATTATTATTATTTTAATTCTGGGTTAAATGGAGGATAATTGTACTCCGTGAAGCCTTTCGGTTCATCAACTAACCATCAAACTGATAATGTATATTCATTTCTCAGTTTTACTCTCAAATTCACTCTCTGGTTTCTCGTTCATTTTCCTTTGCTTTCAAAATGGACGTTGCTCTCTCAAAATTGCAGAAACGTCATTCTTCTATTCCACCAGACATGATTCTGAAACTTTACAAAGTCAGGCTTGAAAGATTGACAATGCTCATGCACAAAGGCATGCCTACTAATGTTTGTATGATAATCGAAGCAAAATTAAGGTATGAAGAATATCTTCCCTTTTTACATTTACCTGGTACTGGAAGAAGTACATATGCAATAAAAAGAATATCCAGACGTCTCAGATCAAACTGCCGAAAATGTGTAAGATGGACTTGTTCGGGAAGATGTCGTTCTATTGGGATGCCTTGCATAAATCGAGATGACAAAATTATATTTGTTAAGGATGGACTGAGTAAGGAGAATTTGGAGGATATCCAAAGTTCTCTTGAGACGCATCCTAGTAGAGATGTGCAAAGATAAATTCTTGATTTATGGTTGATATTTCAAAATGAATGGCAACGTTTGGGGAATCTAATGATAAAAGACATTGTTTGTCAGTTTTTAAGAAAACTAGATGGGAAGCCCATCCTTGACTCATAGAAGGCGTTCAAGCCATTTCTAGACGTAAAACCAGAGGAAGCTGTGAGCCACAGTCGCAAATACTGTAAATATTTGCTAAGCTTTAATTTGCAAAGATTTCTTCATCATCATCTTGTTCTTCGTTATGTTAAATTACTGTTTGGATTTTAGTAATCTTGAATAACTGTGTGTTGCAGGAACCATTATTGCAATCGTAATCATTTTCTACCATCGACTTTTTGACTCTTTGCTGCAGGATTCATTGATGACAGTCGTTTACTGTTTATCTTTTGAAATTTGTTTTCTACTTTTTTGACATTTTGATTGTTTTGGTTTAACATTTTCTATCGATACTTATCTACTATTTATTTTATATTTTTATTATTCTTCCTTTCTTTTCAAAAGAAAAACAAGAAAAAAATGGAAAATATTTCAACTAGACGTCTTCAAAAGTTCTGTGTTTTTTTGGATCGTATCAATGAAAAGATGAAACTTTTGTAAATACAGCTACGGAGTTGGGAGAAGTTATGGTCAGACAAAAAAATGAAGTTATCTGTGGAGGTGGATGTATGGGTTTAATGGGAGTAGTTGCTACAACAGCATATATGAAAGGAAGCGCAGTTCTGGGAATAGTTCCAAAGACATTATCTTACTTGGGTGGACCTACATTAGGAAGAGAAGTACAAGTCAATACTATGCCATAACGAATAGCAATCATGATTCATTCTTCTGATGCATTCATTGCTCTGCTTGGAGGTATCAGTACACTATAAGAAATTGCCTGCGTAGCTTCTTCGTCATCGCTGACTAGAATTAAAAAACCCATTGGTTTGCTTAATATTAATGGTTATTTTGATAGTTTACTTTATTTTCTTGATAATTTTGTGGAAAATGGATTTATATTTTTAGAGGCAAGAAGAATCTTACTCTCTGCTACAACAATTGAAGAACTACTCAAAAAGCTTCAAGATTTCAGGTGTCTTCCTGATTTAATAGAGAGTACACATGGGAAAAGGAAAAGAGACGAAGACAAGCGAGACGTGGATTGTTCTTTATCAATGTGATATTATCTTATTTTACTTTTTTTGTTTTACTTTTTTATGTGTCAATTCTAGCAATCAGTAGCAGCATAACAGGTAAAATCCTCTAAATTCTACTTTGAATTTTGACATTGAGGATAATGTCCTAATTAGGTGGGGGTAGGGATATAATAAAAAAACTTAAAAAAACTTGACATTTGTTAAATCATTAGGTTAAGTCAAATTGAAATAAAAGTGACATATTATAGTTAATCTTGTTTGTTAATGGTAAGATGCACTTTGATCTTTTTGACATAGCTAGGAAGAAGGTGGTTGAGTAAGTATTTATATTGAGACACAGGTTGTTGATTATAATTTGTTTACCTTGTTATAAAGTAGTAGTTATAATACATGTTTTATTAGATGTCTAAATTTTTAAGAGAAAGTTAAGTTGAAAAAGTGGCTGAGTAAAGTAAATCTTGAGACGCACTTTGGCAATTTAATAATATATAAAAAAGAAAAAAAATGATTGGGTCGATGCTAGACTGTTTGTTTTATTTGTGCATATAGTGTTGCATGAACTTAGTTGATTTCTGTGAGTTAAAAAAAATTGTGAATATAAAGTAAAACATCACTATTAAAGACTTGAAAGATTAAATATGTTTCAAAATTATGCTATGACTTGACTATAGAAAGAGTCTCTGATGTTTCACAGTTAGAAAGAATAAGGACACTTGATGCTTCGCTTTGAATCTTCCATGATATCTCCAGAATTTGTGATTTCTTTGTTAAACATCATCTGTCTCATGGGCCGTACATAGAATTGTAATCGATCGTAAGTGAATGATGAACCCAATAATAAAAAATTTCATTATTTCATTTTTATAATAATAAGAGTTTCAAATGCATGATAGGGGACGATCTAAGTCTTTATTTTTTTGGATCGATTGAACCTTTTTATCCAACCATATAATATTTCCCTTGAACTCCTACTTTTGAGCCTATAGCCTTTTCTTGACTCACCAAATATTTCTTTGTTTATCTTTACCTACAGAGCTTAACGCTCCAACCTTACCTCTGTTTGCTTTAGATGCTCAATACTTACTGGACATATCTTTATGAGCATAAGTATTAATGGGGTGGGTAGATAAATTTTAACATGAGAAAGACATAAGAAGGATTAATGTAACCCCCTTGACCTAGCCTAGTCGCAAGACTGAACCGAGCAAGCTACATTAGGTTTACCGTATTAAATCGGGAAGATGAAACCTAAAATGCGTCCATTTTTTTCTTTTTTATCTTGTCTAGATGCATTATTATATTCCTACATTTACATACTGTCCACAGGTGATAACTCAACACAGTCAAGCACCGATATGATATCCAATTGAACATAACGTAATTTAGGGACTAAATTGCAAATCAACAAATTATAGGGAATCTTCCCAATTTTAAGTTACCAACCATTAATTAAGCTTATTCCATGTTTACGTGTCAAAAATCAGCTTAATACGATCAACCATACCCATTCAATTGACAAAACAAGATTTTGGGACTAAAACGAAAGAAACCAAAACTGCCCTTCCATGACATTAACAAAAATAACGGTCACCGTATCGATACGCTAAGTACCGTATCAAAACGATATTGCAACCATCATTTTGATGCGACCAACCTTGTACCGGTACACTACTTTGAATATGAAAATCCCTTTTTATCGCATTAAAAACTGTACCAATACGTTCATGTGGTGTTTCGGTACGCGAGCTTATTCCAAAAAGTGTCATTCTAGTAACATCAAACCGTATTGAAACACCTTCACCTATACTAAAAATGCCCTGTCCAAATTTGCCTAGCCGTATTGATATGGTCACCCACGTATCGGTACACCTTAGCTTGTAATGTCAAGTTTAGCTGGTTTTTCACTTGAGTCTAGATGCATTTGGGTCCTAGCAACTTGCATACTTGTATATAATCAACCATAAACACATAAACTCATATCTATGCTAGGAGCCATCCTGTAAGGTGCCATTGATATTGGTGTTGTTCCAGGAAGCACATCAATACCAAATTCCACCTCTCGATCATGAGGTAATCCTGATAATTTATCTAGAAAAACATCTGGAAATTCTCGCACCGTAGGTATCTTTTCTAGAGCTATTTTTGTTTCTAAAATATTTATCACATGAGCTAAATATGCTTCATACTCATGTGCTAATAAATTTTCAGCAGTTACAGCTGCAATCTCCTTACTCAAATAATTCTGCCTTTCTCCTTCAAATATTATTTCTAAACCATCTGGTTCTTTTAAGACTACCCTTTTTAATCGGCATTCAGTCGTAGCATTATATGCCGACAGCCAATCCATTCCAAGAATGACTTCAAACTCTTGGAAAGGCAATTCCATAAGATTGGCTGTAAATTCTTTTCCTCAGATCTTTATAGGGCACTTTTTACTTATTCGAACTACTTTGGCGCTTTGTCCTAGGGTATTAATAGCAACTACCTCTCTCAAAATTGACTCTATTGGTAGATTTCTTTCAAATACTACTTTAGAACTAATATATGAATGTGTAGAGCCTAGATCAATTAATGCAAAAATAGGTCTGCCAAAGAGTTCAATATTACTTGCTACGGTCTCTACATCATTTCAGTCGTAAGCAGTCTTGATATTATATACTCGAGCAACATCCTTATCTTCTCGACCAAGCATAGACATAGATACTCCTGGTTTGCCACCTTTATTTCCTATACTTTTTTTAAATTGGTCGGCTTGTCCACAATAATAACATTTTCCACCAGCGAACTAGCATTGACCAGAGTGCCTTTTTCCACAATGTTCACATTTCGGAATAGGACGAATCCTGGAGCCCCGAGTACCCGCAGTAACAATCTAAGCCTGCTTTGACTTTCCTCCAAAATATCCTTTTTTAGCGGAAGAAACTAATGTTGCTGGATTTTGTTGTGGAAAACCTTTACTGTGTTTAAATGACGACGCAACAAAAAAACTTCCAGATCTTTTTCCAGTTTGAACTTGTTTTCCCGCCTTTTCCTCGAGATCCACTTTTTCCATAGCTTTTACTCGATTCAGCGCCTCTTGAAAAGTGATGAAATTGTGGGAAACCAATAACCTTTTATATTGAGAATCCAACCTAGCTATAAATTTATCGATTATGGATTTTTCGGTTGGAAAAAACTTTGGTGCAAATTAACCCAGTCTATTGAATTCACATTCATATTCATAGACTGTCCTGCCCGATTGCTTCAAGTCCAGAAACTGCTACCTCATTTCTTCAATGAACAGGTCCCCAATATACTTTTCTTTGAATTCTTTCAGAAAGAATTCCCATGTAATCTATTCTGAACGAACTCGTGCAGTGACTACTTTCCACCACACGCTCACTTGTTCCATCAAAAGAGATACTACTCCTTCCAACTTTCCTTGATCATCGTAAGGAATCCTACTCAACATGATCTTAATATTATTCAACCAGTAATCAACAGCCATAGGATTAGCATCAGTGTTCCTTTAAATTCTGGTGCTTTCATTTTCCTTAATACATTCATAACTGATATTGATGCTCACTAATTTATAATAGCATCCAATGCCTAAAGAAATAAGCCTCGATCTTGTACCGGCATATTTCTTTGTTCTTGAGCTAATGGCTCTACATTCTGCTGTCCCTTAGGCAGATTTTGATTTACCTCTTTACTTTCACTCTAAGCAGGCATATCATGCTCAATTGCCTGACGAGATTCCTGATGATTTGACAATTGTTAATGTCACAATCATCCCTTATAAGTAAGGAGTAACAATACTAATTACTAGGCATCCAAATATATTCATACAAATATCAGTAATTTTGACATCCTAGTGGCATGTACATAATTCTGACTATTAACAAACTCAATCCGTATCCAGAACCGTCTAAACCTATGGCTCTGAACCAATAAATGTAACACCCTAACCAGTATTCTATATTAAATACTAAATAGAGTATCACATAAAGGATATAATTTTTTATCGCGTAGAATTACAATTTGAATTTTTATCCCATCAAATAAGTCTGATTTCAAGCATCAACTGAACAATTCTTTTCTATAATAAATAAGGAATATAACTACATAGAAACTGCCTAAAATAAAAATCTATCCGATTGCTTTATTAACCCTTATTTAGTTAGTACTTGATTTTAAAATTTAATATAACTACTCATCATTCCTTATAAACATAAACTAGTTTATATGTTATTACAAACCATATATAAACTAGTATATAACCAACTAATTTTAACATATACATGTCATCTAGAAACATAAAAACATGAAAAGATGTTATTACTAATACCATGTTTATATTCGGGATAAGTAGGATGCCTGCTCCTTACTCCGAATTCTGCTTTTTACCTACGCGTGAAAACCATCACACGCTAAGTATATAATTAGTAAGCCAATAATAATATTCAGTGCAACATAACATAACGATAACTAATAACATGTAATCGTTTTCATGCATTTGAATCACTAGATATGTCTTACCATTATGTTAATCATGTATCAACATAATATAAATTTGATATAATTTTTTTTACCAATATACTTGCCATAACTTTAAGAGTGAATAAACTCTTTAATCCATTTATCAATTATTTACTGATTTCATAGCCCAAATATAAACCTATGAGGACCCTGGGTACTCGAGTCAAAGGTGCACCGAAGTGCCAATACACATAAGGTCGTGCCCACCATCCACATATTTATAAGGCAGTGCTAACCATACACTAAGTGTCCTTTATATACACTATAGTGCTAACCTGGATAATCGAATATGCAACGTGCTGCTGGACTCTATGGCATGCCAACTATACCCTGTCCCCCAAAGACTTATTTGGGCATAATTTCCATATTTATTCCATCCATGGGAATGTATATCAATATAATTGAACATTGGGCAGTTCATACCCGAAATAACATAGTATACCATCATATATAACTAGTGATCCGTGCATTTATGTTCAACCTTTAACATATTTAAAATATGTAAGCTATATGATCAATGACATAAATATCATGCCAATATATAAACCAGGTAGACTTATTGGAAGTCTTCCCAATGATGTATAAAACATCCATGTATCATGTTATGTATGCATTGCACTCACCTGATGCCTCACTAGTAAACCTTACTATTGCTTTTAGCTTTACTCTTGAACTTTTTCCTTGTCCTTAAGCTTGCTTGTAAAATGATCTTGATCACGGTCACGATCTATAAAATCATCGTTTCCAAACACATACATTTCAAAGCGTATGTTAGTATCATTCTAACATAGGCACATATATTAGGAATAAAATTCCTAAAAATCCTTTATTATTCATATCTGTCACAATTTCACAAGAATATCTCAAATCTCATAATATAACCATAAAATGAATTCTTTTAGAATTCATATAAACTTTCCAAATTATTCAAAATGGTCCCTTGCCATTGAACTTCAAATTCAAACATTAAACAACATGTTCAAGTATTCCAAGAACACATTCAAGCTTAACAGATAAATTTCTAATCACTTTCCATATCAATCTCAAATTTTCCTTAATATGCCATTTGGTCCTCAACACTTTGTAAACTTCCAAATTGATTCCAACAACATTTTTAGCCTTGTAAAATCATTCTCACTTCATTCCTAGGCTTAGGAAAATTTTCCATAAATTTCTTCAATTTTCCCCCTAAGGACGAATATTAAGAGTCCTTTTATCGAAATTTTCCAACTTGATTCAAGCATGAATTCAACTTCTAAACCTTATTTCAAAGCTTCTATAATCATTCCCATACCACAATCAATTCAAATTCAACTTCACGTCAAAACCCTAACTTTAAACAAATTAAGATTTAGCTACTTTCAATTAGTTTCAATCATAATATAATCTTGGATATGATTCTACATTAACAACAACATCAAAATCTAATCTTAAATCATCAAACATCCCCTTCATCCATAAAAATCATAAAACTAAGGTTTCGAGCAAGGAAAGCCTGAATATATGGTACCAAAAGATAGAGAATTTCATCTAGATTAGTTATATGTTTCATGCTTTCATCCAAAATATAACTAAAATAGCTTGAAAATTTGAAAGAAAAATTTTTCTTTCTTACCTTATAGCTTTCGAACAAGAGGAGGAAGGATGGAGAAATTTCTTGATTTTAAGCCATTTGTCATCTTATTTTAAAATCCTAAAAAAAATCTCTTTTTAAGGCAAAAACTCCAATTTTCCCTTTTAATCCAATGATTCATATCTTACCACATGTATACCTACTCATCCAAGGGTCAAAAATAAACCAAGTAGTTAGTGATTACCAACTTTGCCCTTGTAATTTTCCCAAATTACCATATTGCCATTTTTCAGCCAATGACTCGTATTTAACAAGGAAAACCTATTTTAATCCAATGGTGCATGATAAATCCTACCGTTTTGAAACATGGAAATGATATTTTTAACCTTGCTTTATCATCCTTTAAAATATCTTGAATATCTGATTCGATTTGATTATCCGAATATTTTTCTAAACTTTATCGCTTTATAGCCAAAAATACACTCCGTACGAAAAATCCGGGTAACACAAAAATATCATTCTTGGGGGTAAACTATTGATTTACGGGACTAAAATACATAACTTTTGAAAATTACAATTTAGTCCCTAAACTTTTCCAAAGTTTATACTTTGGCCACCAAACTTTCAAAATTTTCATTTTGGTCACTAGCAAAAAATTGGAATATTACAGCAACTCTCTAGTTGCCCACTTAGAAACCATCCAAAACAAACCGGAATCATCATCAAACGTTTCTGAAGCTTAACCCTGTCATAGAACAACGATTCATCTCGTCAATCAACAAGAATTATCATCTAAAACCCTTTCCAAACATCCTTTTACTTCCAGCAAAGATTAAGCCCGAATATTATCACAAAAACTTAAATCTAACAACCTAAACAATTAGAGACCCAATAGTTTCGGGATTCTATTGATAAAAACAACCTATCAACATCATAATACATCCAAAATATGTATTAAATCAATCTTGAACTTTGGAAAAATAGATCCACTTCGAAAATTACCTTGTTACACCAATTTTACCCAATTCACTCATTCAAACATTGATAAATCATTAAAATTAGTTTACAATCAATAAATAAAGGATCAAATACTTGGGAATTTCAGTAAAGAATCGTACAATAGAGGAGATCATGGACCTTACCCCTATTGTGAGATTTCTCCCTCAATTGGTTTGATAAAAGCTAAGAAAACACAAGATTTAAGTGAGATTTTGCAAAAGCAATGTTAATTAATCAATGACAAATCATAAAAAAAGTTAAAAGATATCTCACCTCTAGATTTTGATGAAAACTTGAGTGTTTGGCTGAGGAGAGAGTGGAGAGAAAAGTTGAGAGAAAAGTTACGTTCATTTTCTTTAAAGAGCTTAACTATCTTTTTAACTAAAATTCCTTTTTAATTATCTTTAAAACACATGTTAAAATATCTTTAATTAAGGGAGAAATCATCAGAAAAAACTGCGTAAAATAGCTCCTTAAATATTCTAAGAATTTGACCCTTTTCATTTTAGTCACCTTTAAAAACAGTTTTCAAAACTTGCATTTTGGTCACCAACCCAAAATGTTCGATTTCCAAATCTAATTTTCCAAAATTGATTTCATCAATATCCTTAATATATTTAATAATTATTTTAGTATATTTTCCCAAATTTTATCACCTTAAAAAATATTTAAACCAACCTAAAACTCTAATACCGGTCCACCGGACCTTCGAACCAACCTTAAAACATCTATGCCCAAAACCGGGGTGTTACAATTAAAGAATGGAATTCTATTTTTCTACAAAAATGTTCTCTTTATTGAAAAAATAGAAATAATAATAATAATAGTGTATTGTAAAAAGAAAAAAAGAGAGAAAAAATACTTACGCTTTATGCTTTATCCTTTTGTAAAGGAGAAATAAGGAATATTTTGGAAAATGATGGAGTTGGATGATCACTAGGGGAAGATGGGAATTAATACTTCTTTCTCACTTTGATCTGTAAGTAAATTGAGTCTAGGATAAGCCAATCGTTGTCAATCTCATTGAAACATCATACCTTGACCTAAGCCCTGTTATAAGCCAACTAAAAAGACTTGGTGACTCTATTATATTGGAACTAATTATATATAAAGGTGAATAATGAAGTAATTCATGATATCCATTCACTTACTGTTTATTACTTTTCCAATATGCTAATGTGATTGCACATAGGTGATTCGCACACATATAAGCACATGAGTTTCATTGACCTACACTTTTTTGATTGTGAAAATTTTCTAGAGACCACCTATATCATGAATAACATTCTATTTGGCCATGTTCAAACATTTAAGTTCTTAACAATGATATTTTACTCTACATTCACAACTTTATTTTTTCCTCATCAGTTGACACTAAACTATATTAGGCCGCATCTATATTTGCATTGGTGATTTGTTTGCTTGGGGACAAGCAAAAAAGTAAGTGCGGGGGAGTGATGAGTCCTTAATATAGTCTCATTTTAGTATCTATAGTATGAACATTTGCATTGTTTATTAAGTGTTTTATTAAAATTTGTAAGTTTTTAGTTATTTCATATTTTGTGGTTTTTGTATTTTAAATATGTTGCGGTTTTAGTAATTTTGTTATGTTTTCAGTTATTTTTAATAACTTGTATTTTTGTGTTAATTGCATGCTTAGACATGTTGAATTTGGTGATTGCAATGATGACACAAATGAAGTTGAATCCAAGATGATCCAAGGTGAAAGGAATTGGGCAAATGCTAGAATTGAGAAAATAGACTCAATAAACGCGTACTAAAATTCTACACATTATGTTGCACGGTTTTGACTATAACTTGAGCTCCAAAACTAGGAAATTGGCTCGTGAGATACCGTTGGAAATCTTATTGAGTCTACTACATTTTTAAAGTAAATGGGAAGTCAAAACAAATCTGGAAATACCCACAAAATGTTGAAAACCGGAGTAATGCAAAGTCATCATCAAATAATGCAAAGTCATTATCAAACAATGCAAAGATTTCTTTCAAGTGGATGAATTTCAAGCCACCATCCTTTGGCATTTAGCATCACAAATTTCCTATAAATAGGCTTTAGTTTTTCCTTGTAAATCATCTTGGAATCTTGGTTGTAACCTTGTTGTTAAAAATTCAAGATCACTTTTCTTTCTTTCATCATTATATTTTTCTTTCTTATGTTTGGTTTTTGTAAACCAAATTTTATTTTCTTTAAAGTTATGGTGTCTTTCGAAGTCAAGTTGCTGAGGTGAAAGGATGAAGCTCTTGGTATATAATAAAGTTAGTTTAAAATTCTCAACGTATACTAAAACATGTTAAATTAGTATATGATGTTTGTAACACCCCTTGCCCAATCTAGGAGAAAAGCCGAATTAAGAAGTGTCACTAAACAAAATCCAAACAAGCATCGATGTCATAACAAAACTCAACCAGTCATGCTACCAGAAATTAGGGTGATTTAAAACTTTTTATATATTGGATAGGTATATCTTCAATTTTAAATCATGTATAAAACAATTATATATACATTAAGCAAAATACATCAAACCAATTCTAAGACATATCAATTAACGTTCAAGATTGATCAGTATAACAGAAAACCATTGATTAAAGATTTTTAAGCTTACAAGTATGTATTACTCCAAACTCAAACTTATTACTCAAGAATACCATCTAAGCCTTATATATCACAATCAAACATATAACCTTGGCAACAAGAAATCAAACATCATGTCTAATATAGCTTATCCAACAAGCAATCATAAATATTATAGACCAATTACAAAAGGTGATAGCTACACACAAATGCTAAGATCAAAGTTATTTCAAATCTTGAACCAAACATATTCAGTTACATATATATTTCACATAGCAAGACCTTACTTGTATTTGACGACATACCTACCAATTAACTGTATTAAACACTAGTCTAATCATACGTAATACATTACTATTTTAGGGCTAACACATATTACAATATACATAGGCATAATTTCACATACTTGCATGATATTAAGGTGGTATAACATCTTAAGGCACATATAGATATATGTACAACAGCATAATCAAACTAAATATTATATCACTTATATCAAGCAACTAATATAATTAAAGGCCCATTACAAAACTTGAAACACTTATAAAACTTATAAACATATGCAATTACTTCAACAAATTATAATGCACAATGCATTCTTAGAAACTCTATGCCACAATCTAGGAGTTCTTAAGAAGAATACGATCGTACACCATGCCACTTGTGATCTCGTCCGAGCTCAGAAGATACTCATAAGTAAGCTTAACCTGAAAGACATTTAAAAAGGGATAAAGTAAGCATAAGCTTAGTAAGGTAGCTTAAAGTGACTTATAAAATGAAACCAAACATCTATTCACTCATCAAATTCTTCGAACTCTAACATACTATGCTTGGGCAAGAGATTAGGCAATGTAGATTAAGTCACACAACAAGCACTTATACTGATGTATGTCATGCTTGAACAACTTTGCACATATAATGTTCAAAGAAATATATACACATAAAGGGTATTCGTCATCGCTTGAACTTAAATATACATGAATGCTTTGAACAAGCATATCTTTTCACCCGGATGATAAATCAATAACGATTGAAAGACAAAGTTTAGTAATTTATCTTATACACTTTCTTTGTTTCTTTTTAATTTAGCCTTTTAACCCATAAATTTCTTGTTGTCACATCATCATTCACAATTCACTATATCGTGAATTCCTTGGCATAAAAGACATTTAAGTATGACATATCATAATTTTCTTAATAACTAAGGCATCAAACCTAACATATCAAAGTCATGTTTCTTATCACACAAGCTAATTAACATAGTATTTTAGAAATAGGTAGTACTTATCACTTAAGCTATCTTATCAATTTAGAAATAGGTGATGTTTGTAGCACAAGTTATTTATCATAGCATATTAGCATGCAAATTATTTAGCATAATAAACGTATCAAATCATGCTTATGAATTAATTATATACACACAGTTCCTCCAATACATACTTGTTATATGCAAAACCATCCTTATTCATATACATATATATATGTCCGAAACAACCCTCTACATGCTTGATTATACAAAGAGTCCATCAATCATATACGCAAATTTATACAATGTAAAACAGTCCATGGTATAATTAATTATATCAAAACAATCCACAAATTATGTATACACACTTATACAATGTAAAACAATCCATGGCATAATTAATTATATTAAAACAGTCCACAAATTATGTGTACACACTTATACAATGTAAAACAGTCCATCACATAATTAATTATATCAATTTTGTTTATAAAATATGTTTATATACTTATCTGTGAAGCCATTCATTTGGTTTCTAAGTTTTCATGAATTCATTAATCATAAATATAAGATTACGAATCATGTCACTAATTTGAATTTCAATTATGCACAACTTCAATTAAACATTAATTACTTAGTATGCAAGTTTTCGTGTTTATTCAATAGGTTAACCTACCAATTTAGAAATTTCTCTTAAATGAGACATCCCTTAATATAGTTACTTATCACATACATTATTGTAATTCTAAAATTATTAGTCATAAGACATCCAGCATCTCACAGTCACGACTTTACTTATCCAATAAGTTATTAACATGTATATCATGGACTTAAAACTACTTATCATATAAGCTATTGAACTTAGTATGTCATCAATTTATGATTATTTATTACGCATAATATCAAACATAGTATCCTATAAACATGATTACATGTTATCCAAGTTATGAAACATAGTATCTCAAGTACATATATACTCATTACATATATAATCAAGCATAGTATCTTTCCACATAGCTACTTATCACATAATATCTCATAGACATGAATACTTTTCACATATAATATCAAGCATAGATCATTTATTTAACTTGCAAATTTCATTATTTAGTCTCTTTCATAGCCTTGAGAATCAAGTAACAGTCTAGGTACTCGAATCCAAAACCTGTAATACCCCAAAACTAGGCTTAGAAGAATGTTAGTATTTTGATCTCTAAGTCAATTAATCTAAGGTGTGTCATGATATCTAAAATAAGAATATAGGAATAAAAAAGAAGGAAATGAATAAAGGGATGCCCTTATATCACAAATTTGAATATGGCCCAATTGATTAAGAGTATCATTAGAATAGATATTACATTAATTAAGGACCAGCTATGAAAGCCTGGAAAGTATACTAGCCGATTTAGAATGACTAAAAAGAAAACCTTGATGGAATAAAGAATTGAATGTAAAGATTTAAGGAAGCAAGGGCTAATATACATGTCAACTATAGATGAAGATAGTTGTGGAGGGCGTCTCGGCCTTTGGGAGGGGGAAATGATAATTGAGCACTACCATCTTCTTCCCCAAGTGACTGGAACCCCAAATATTAGAAAAGAATGGAGATTTTCCATGGATAATTAGATTGAAGCTGCATTGAGGTTGTTCTTGAAGTCTTGTTCGATGGATTGAAGAGAAGGGTACATATTCCTTAGCCTTCTTTGATCTAGGATCCTGTTGTGAATTCGATTGAAATTCTTGTGTTAGTAGCTATTTGAATTGTTGGAAACATCAAACTCAAATTAGGAATCTTCTTGGATAATTGGAACATTACGCATGCTAAATTACTATTTTTTTGTGAATTGATAGTTTGTCTCAAGGTGTTAAATTGCCTTTCATTGAACCTTTAAGTTGTTATGAATGATTTGGGTGGTTCGAATGGACTTTGCAGGATTGTGAAGTTGTAATTTAGAGCTTGATTTTGAACACATTGAATACTAGTAACAAATTGGGATCATTGTGTTCTAAAATGAAATGCTTTAAAGGCTGTTATATGGAAATTAGAAACTGTGTTAGATTGTTTTAATGGAGGAAATAGACTGGATTGAAGAATTAAATCAACGGGCTGCTTTGAAAACATGTAGGGTCTGTCTTACAATGGAATAGAGGTTGTTTATATAATTTGATAGATGGTATTGTGTATGAAATTGCCCAATTAGAAAGCTATTAAAGATAGTTTGTAAGAACATGTTTAAGCTGGAAATTTTGAGTTTGGAAACATGCTAGAATTTGAAATGTATGTTACTTGAATTATGGATGAATTGTTGTTGTTTAGGCTGAGATGGAACGCCTAATCTAGTCAAAAACAAAAAAGAATGCAATCTGCCCAGGGGACCTTGTTCTGGCAGTGAGTTTGGAAAATCATAGAAAATAGAGTCTGTTGAGTTAGAAGATGCGTTTTATATGTTTAGAACCACATGTGACTCTAGTTTAATCTCCAACAAACAATGATTTATTTCAAGTTCGGAATCAAAAGATATGAATTTTTAAGTGAAAGTAGTACAACAAGCTTGGAAGTAGATTCTGTTCTGGAACAAATTTTGTTTTGAAACTTCCAAAAATTTTCCTAATTGCTATAGGACTAGTTAAATTATGAGGCTTATACCGTTAGAACCATGGTTCAATGTAGTTTATGAAGGTGTAAAGATGTAACACCCCGGTTTTTGGGCCTAGGGGCTTTGGGATGGTTTAGTCGGTCTGGTGGACCGGGATTAGAGATTTGAGTTGGATCCAGGATTTAAATTGGGTTGAATATTTTATAAGGGATAAAAATATGGGAAATAGTTTAAAATCTTTATTGATTATATAAATGATTTTGGTGAAGACAGTTTTGGAAAAAGAAATTAAAAAATGGGACATTTTGAGTTAGTGACTATAATGCAAAGTTTGCAAAACTATTTTTAGTGACTATTTTGAAAATGGGACAGAACTTTGAATCTTTAAGGAGCTAATAATCCAAAATGGTTTCATCAGATTTCTCCCTTTAATTAACTATTTTCAATTGAGGGTTTCATCAAATATTTATTGTTTCTACCTTGATTTTCAGGGTTTATAAAGCAATGAAGGGGAGAAATCATCATTAGAGGTAAGGATTCGTTCTTCTCCTCTAATGAAAGGTTATTTGTTGAAATTCCTAAGTTATTGATCCATTTTATATGATTTTCATTGGGTTTTGATTAATTAAACTCAAATTTATGGTTTAATTAATGGTTTATGATGACAAATTTAAGAAATTTGTGGTGATCTGTTTTTGCTGAGTTAAGGATTGGTTTATACCTTGATTTTTATGTTTCATATGATAATGAAGTGAGTTTTGATGATAGAATCCCAGAATCTATTGAATCTCTAGTTTGTTAGATTGGTAGTTAAGAGATTTTGAGGTGTTGAGGTTAATTATTGGTTGTTGGAGGGATAAGGTTGTTTTATGTTGTTGTTTTGATGTTAATTGTTGTTATTTGAAGGTTGAGATTCGTAATTGTGGGCTGGGTTGAGGTTTTTGGTGAATCGGTGATGTTTTCAGTTTATAGGTTGTGGTGTTGTGGGGGATTATTGTTAGATAAAAGTTAATTGATGGTTGTTGTGAGTTTGGATGCATTATAATACATTGGATCCTCTGTTGTGATGTGTTTGAAACAGGGAAAGTTAACCCGGTAGTGAACCTTGGTGTTTAGGAGTCACCGAAAGCTTAATTTGGCATCGCCAAGAGAGGCGTTGCTTTGTCGATGAGTGAAATGGATAAGAATGGCTTTTCAAAGATTTGAAAAGGTTTAATGGGAGTCTAGACTAGGCTTGATATGCTGGTCTAAGGCTCGGAAGTAAGTAAAGTGGATTTCTCTCTCGGTTTCGGTTGGCAAATGATTTATGAATGTACTTGTTAAATGATTGTTTACCTCCTGTTTTATGCATGAAATGAGCATGGTTTAATGCTGGGAATTGATATGAAATGATGTTAGATGCATTTGGAAAGTAATGCATGATTTTAAAGAATGTTTATGAACATGGATGGCTTTTACTCTAGCCATGAGCTGTAGAGGTTGATGCGTCGAGTGTGTGTACTCCAAGTTGGAGGATTAGCTTTGGTAGTGTAGAGGTGGTGCATGTGTTGCACAACTCCATGACAATGGGCTGCAAGAGATTGTGAAATCTCTTGGTAATTCGTGTATTCGATGTTAATGATGATTTATGGAAAGGATGAATATTGAAATGGACCACTTGAAAGCCAATATAATGTTTTAAATTGTATCATGTTGATGGATTGGTTTGAATGACGTGATTTATACGTGTTATACTCCTTAAGCTTTGCATATGGGATGTTATGCTTGGGAAACTTAAGTTGAGGGAATTGCATATGGGATTATTTTGTGGAATCCATGATACATGTTGCATATAGTTTAATATGCTGATTTTATAAAGATTAAGTGCATGTTTTGAAAGAATGGCATGATGGTTTGAAATAGTTCTAATTTGCATTGGATTATGTTTTATATTCTCGAGCTCTCCTCACTAAGCAATGACTGCTTACGCTCTCTTTTATCATCAATGCAGATTGATTGAATGCAAGTGGCCTAGCAAGCAAGGAGGGAATTCCAAGACTTGATTTACCAAAGTATGTTTGGATTTTATTGTAATAATAAAGGCAATGTGGCTTAAATTTTGTTGGAAGGGTTTGAGTGGTTACTTCTCCGTTTGAGCAAGTTTATATTATTGTTTTGGACTTGTGATAAGCTTGGTTTGTTGGATTTTGCATATGGTTCATGCTTTGGTTGCTTGAGTATTGGGAAGCATGCCTATAGTTTACCTTTGAAGCATGATGATTGTTTCTTGGTGTTTGGTTTATGGTAGTTGATGGTAAATGACCAATGATGATGTTATTTGATGGTTAGAAGCATGCTTAAGTGTTAGAATTCTAAAAGGAGGTTAAAAACTAGCAAATTATGACCTTGCAGGTTAGGGCGTATCGATACGCCTGTGCCCATATTGATACAGGTAAGTGTTTCCAGGCATAGCGTATCGGTACATGGGTACCCGTATCGATATGGGTAAGCACACCTCAGGCTTAGCGTATCAGTACACGGGGGACTGTATCGATACGGGTCTATGGTTTTAAGCATAGCGTATCGATACTCGAGGAGGTGTATCGATATGGTTTTGAGCTACTGGAATCTAGTGTTTTTGCGGATGCTCAGGCGTATCGATACGCCTGCCCGCGTACCAATACGGGCAGTGGTTAAGTTAGTTGAAAGTATGTTTTAAGGTTTATGTTTTCTTCCGTTTTAGTCCATGATTGTTTTACTTGTAATTAATTGAGTTTGAGTAATCGTTTTGACCCGAAATTTCACCAGTATGCATGTAATTGGTTTAATTGAGGATTGGTAACTTTAATTGTAGAATTGCCCCTTCGAAATAATAGAATTTATAATTTGGTCCCTAGGTGTTATGTATGCAATTGGTTGAGTTTGGATGATCGCTTTAGGTTAAAATTTGGCATGTATGCTTGTAACCAGAATAATCGAAGACTGGTAAAGCAAATTACAAGTTAACCCTTATACATTTACAGATTTACATTTTGCTCCCTATTTATGTAATATGGCCAATTGGATATCAATTCGATGCCCGATTGAGTTGGGTTTCCACTCGTTGTTTGTATGTACATGTAGGGTAATAACCAGCATCTAGATAAGATAAAGGAAAAAAATGTTGCATTTTTCCAAGTTTTCCTTTACAGTTTACTTCGGCAAACCTAATACAGTTCGCTCGGTTTGGTCTTGCAGCTAGGTCGGTTGAGGGGTTACATTTGGTGGTATCAGAGCCAGGTTATGATTGTTAGGAGTGGGTTATGGTTGGTTTATGCATGTTGGGAAGTTGTTTGATATGTATTGTAACACCCCTACCCTGGGTTAGCAGGAAACCAGTTCGAAACTGTTACCGAGTACAATACAAGTAAGAACAAGGTAAGAATAAGTTAACTCATCCCTATTAGATGAGTTACTTAACTAACAAGTAAGAAATCATGTTCCCATTTCATTTCATTTTTCCTTAACTTGATACATGTAACATTTCATACATAATATACTAGACATGATCATTTGAACGTACCTTGATTCCAAGCAAGCCAAATGCCAAGCTTACCATTCGGCAATTACCATTCAAGATTATAAAAGTACATAAACAACATGGTATGTTTACACAAATAATTATCACATAAGGCATTCGAATGGTACGAGGTTAGATTATCACTTTGAACATTCCATGTATACAAATCAATATATTTACCCATCAATTTGCAAATCAAAATTACTTTCATTGCATAGAATTCAAGTTCATCGTTGATTCACATAATCAATCAAGTTCACAACTTGATAGGCCCATTCAAAACAACATATACACATACAAGTTCAAGTATTCAAAATGCATGCACAAGACATTATATACAAACTAAGTGCCACCAACTAGGGGAGTACAAAACAAGTATGAATCATACTTTAGCAAATCTTGTGTCTTGCTTCGAGCTCAAGGAAGTCAGACTTCAGGATCAAGCAATGATCGAATCCTTAATTTGTGGTTGGGAAGAATGAAAACAAGAGTGATAAGTATAAGATTGTACTTATTGAGGTAGAAACTAGTTATAACCATTTTATTAACATGTATCAATTAGCTAAGTTTGAACCTAGTCAAGATTTATAGAAATCGGACTAAACTTTATATACCATGTAGTTCAAGAATCAAGTAACTCAAGCATCAAATAGTTCAAGAATCAAGTAGTTCAAGTATCATGCAGTTCAAGAATCAAGTACTTCAAGAATCAAGTATTTCATGTAGCAAGTCATACAATACAAGGTTCAAGCATAGACAATTATCATTTCCGAGAGTTTCATGCCAAGATTCAAGTATTACATGTCAAGCAATTTGAGTATTTCAACGATTCATGTCAAGATTCAAGTATTCAAGCTTACATTGTCAAGTAATTCAAATGTTCAAGGTGATATTAGTTCATTTAATATCTTTAACACAATCATTGGTTCTTAGTTTGTCTAGGTAATCGAGTCTCCAACCAACTGTCACCACAAGATGTACCGTAGTATTGGTCAACCCTCCTACTGTCGCTAAAGACCACATATGTACCCTCCGTCTGTCGTCAATTAGGGGCCTTAGCCTTGGACCATAGTCCACCCTGACACAATGAGCTCTAGACTCTAAGGCATGCCCTTCTACCTATTCAACTAGCAGCCAAGGTTGTTTGATTACACTTCTTTTGTTCAAGAATTTCAAGTTTAGAGTCATGTATTGTTCAAGAATCAAGTCAATCAATGTATAGCAATATCAACCAATTGAGCCTTAGCTCTTTAATTTCATTTCACATTTCATGCTCAAGGAAAACCATTCATGTTCAAGGTAGTACATTTCATGTTCAAAGCAATGCATTTCATGTTCAAGACAATAAATTCAAGTAGCATTCGATAATTCACACCCAAGGCATTAAGAATCAAGCAATTCTAATTGTACAACACTTCAAGGATGTAGACAAGTTTTATATATTATCTTATTTCATACTTCACTTATTATTTATATTCAAGTTAAATTAGGTTCATTATCATGGCATATCCATAGCAAGAAAGTAGTCATGCATATTTGGTTAGGACCTAAGTCCTAACCCTATTTGTAAACTACACTCAAAATACTCCAAGCTTAGCTAGTCTTGGATCCAAACTCCTTTGTGTTTGCCACTAGCTTGGCCACCAGTAGCTTTACTCCTTGCTCTAACAATTCATACAAGTAAATAAAGGTCAAGACAAGATATATCCATTTCTTCAAAACAAGGCAACAATACATAATTCATTCATTTCAAAACACCATGGCTGCTGCTGCTACTGCCTGGCATCATGTGCATTACTTGCGTAAATATTCATATCTTTCATTTCGTACGTCAGAATTTCAATTGGTTTACACCGTTGGAAAGCTAAATTAATTATTTTTCTAACCATATATGCCTTGCATTTTAATTATTTGCCAATTAATACAGTTTTTAGTTTAAAGACAGAGCAATTTACAACACTGGACAGTTTGCATTGTCCATAGTGTTTCTTCTCTATATTTCATTCTACAATCCAGAATTCAATTATGTTTTCTCCTAATGAATTTAAACATTAAGACATTGTCCATAAAACTTCCAGCCTTAAATTATCCTTGTACAATTTATGGTAATTTTTCAAAGTTAATGCCCAGAATAGAGTATTATGGGCAGATTACACTAGTTTGAGTTTCTATCTTCTTTAATCACTTGGATAGTACTTCTAACAGTTAATTCAACTTATATTTATACTCATACAAGTATAGGTTAGTTCAATTCACCTTTCAATGTGATTAAAATAGAGCATTATATAAAATCAAGCATGTTTACACAATCTTCAACTAGCAATGTGATCAAAACAGTTTCATGCCATGATACATTCAAATCATACCAATTTAGTACTAAATTTTCTAGCAATCTCCCAGCAAATTCCAGAAACCATTCACATATACATAGCAATTTAATCAATAACACTCAATATTTCAAGAATCTTAGAGCTAACATCACTATAACATTCATAACAATCATCCTATTCAAACTAGGCAACAAGAACATCAAAATTTCCAGATTTAAGCATGTAATTGAAGTAAGGAATCAAGCATTTACCTTTCTCCTTAGCTAATTTGATCAAAACAAATTCATGAACATGAATGGAATATGATTCTATGAAGTTTTCTCTCTCAAACTCTCCATCTCTAATTTTTGGCCAAGCATGAACAAGGTTGAAGAAGATCAAATTTTTGTTTTCTCTTTCTTTCAACAAGAATGGCCAGTTCATACACCCTTAATTGCCACATGTAGGTAATCCTTGCCACACTTATTCCATTATAGAATAATGGTCTAATTACACATGAAAGTTTGTTGTTTCACTTTTTTTTCAATTTGGTCCTTTTAATTTGGCAGTCTAACTTGTTGGCAATAACATTTTAGTCCTTTAATTATGTTATCTAATGTTCTTCCCTCAATTAACTTCCAATTCTTTTAGTTTGACTAACACCTAATTCAATTAGTTAATCACTTAGATAGTGGTAACTTTCCTAGGCCTGGTTTAGGGTGTTACATGTATGTAGATTAAATTGAGTTGATTACTATACACGGTGATTGATTGTGTGTTATATGCCATGTTGGGGTATGATTTGGGACACATTGCCTTATTACTATTAATGTAAAGTATTTTTGATTTGAAATGGAAGTCTTGGACCCTTGCTTGAAGATGGCCTAATCGTTTTTGTTTTAGTGTATTATCTTGCCATAGATTCTTTGTTTACTATGCCACCGAGGAGAGAATTACATTTTAATGCAAATGCGGGAAGGCAGGAGGGTGAGGATAATGTTATGCCTATTGAGGGGTTGCCACCTCCTCTACCGAATCCACCTACGGGTGTGGAACAAGTACCACCTGTGCCGGTTGAGCCAGCGTTGGGTGATATAACGCCTTTGATATAGGTAATGACGCGATCATTCCAGGCCGTGATGGCTAGAGTTCATGTGCCTACACCAACACCGGTTGCTGTTGCTAATACAAGATTACTTTTAGAGCGTTTTCGTGGCCTGGAAGGGGTCGAGTTTAGAGGGTTGACGCCTGAGGCTTCTGAGGAGTGGTTTGCCAACATAGATCATATACTGGATCAGATGGGTTGTTTTGATGCCCGTAATCTGGGATGTGTTGCATCTCTGCTATAGGGAGATGCGTATAGCTAGTGGACTACGGTGATTGCGAGTATGGATGCTGACAATATGACATGGGAAACATTCCAATCTATCTTTAGGAAGAAGTATCTCAAAGATAGATACCAAGATAAGAAGAAATGCAAGTAAATGGCTTTGGCACAAGGGGATATGTCAGTATCTAAGTATGATATACGGTTTGTGAGGCTGAGCCAGTATGCTTCTGAGTTGATGCCTGATGAGATGAGCCATTGCGACTGCTTCCGTTATGGATTAGCTCAGGAGGTTAAGACATATATGTTGGCTGTTGAGTATGTTGATTTTGATGTGTTGGTTTCGAGAGCCAAGGATATTGAGCAGAGTTTGGGTTTGACATCATGTACTGGAGAATCTTGTTATGGTAAGAGAGCTGTTGATTCTAATATTGGTGGTGGTCAGTATAAGAGGCATCGGGACCGAAGACATCAGCTTGAGCTTGGGTAGATTTCCAGAGGTGGAATACTTGAATCTGCTCAGTGTGGGAAGAGACATTTTGAGGTTTACTGGAGGTCAGATAAGGTTTGCTGGGGTTGTGGATCTCGAGACCATATTAGACGCGACTATCCACAGGCAAGATGTGTTGGTCCAATTCCTACACTGGTTGTAGCTAATACTTGTTGGAGTTGTGGGTCGACTGATCATGTGAGGCGTGATTGCCTTATGTTAGCTAGAGGTGCGCAGGCTCCTGCACCTATTGTGGTTGCCCAGAGAGGTCGAGGGCGTGGGCAAGGACATTTCTAGCCGAGAGATGGTGGGCGTAGGACTGTGGCACACACTGTTGCTATCCAGCCAGAGGGTGGAGGTCCCGCAAGGGTGTATGCGCATCGTGAGGGACACAACGATATCGATGTGATTACATGTACCTTTACTTTGCAATCTTTGTCGTTGTTTTCATTGGTTGATTTTGGTTCCGCCCATTCATATATTTTGAGTGAGCATGCACAATTACTTGATATACATGTTGAGATTTTGAATGTTGGTGTTCGAGTGACTAGTTCTTTGGGCGAAACAGTTGTGGTTAAAAAGTTATATCGAAGGTGTCCTTTAATGGTGCAAGATCATGTGTTTGTCGTGGATTTGATGAAGTTTCCATTCCATGGTTTTTGATGTAATTTGGGGGATAAATTGGTTATTCAAGCATAGGGCGGTTGTGAATTTTGAAACCAAATGGATATCCTTGCATCTTGCCGATGATTATGAAGTTGTGGTGGTTGGCGAGAATGCAAAGTTCATGGCTAATGTTGTCTCAGCTTTGGAAAATAAGTTGAATGTTGAAACTCAGATGTCAGGCATATTTGGCCTATGTTGTGAATCCTAGATCTAAGGATGTACATGTGCAGGACATTCGTACAGTTTGTGATTTTCTAGAAGTTTTTCCTGATGAGTTGCCAGGGTTGTCGCTAGATAGGGAGGTAGAGTTTAAAATCGAGATGTACGTTGATACGGCTCTGGTGTCCATTGCAGCTATTTCTATGTCACCTAAGGAATTAAATGAGTTGAAGACGTAGTTGCAAGAGCTGCTTGATCAAGGTTTCATTAGACCTAGTGTTTTACCCTGGGGTACACCAGTGTTATTTGTGAAGAAGAAAGATGGCGCAATGAGGATGTGCATTGATTATCAGCAACTGAATAAGTTTACGATTAAGAATAAATATCCCTTGCCGCAAATTGATGATTTGTTTGATCAGTTTAAAGGTGCTTTGGTGTTCTCTAAGATAGATTTGAGGTCTGGGTACTATCAGTTGAAAGTGAAGCATGTGGATGTGCCAAAGACTACCTTCCATACAAGGTATGGGCATTATGAGTTTTTGGTTATGCCTTTCGGTTTGACAAATGCCCCGGCTACGTTTATGGACATGATGAATCGAGTGTTTCATGAGTACCATGATCAGTTCATGGTAGTGTTCATAGATGATATTCTCGTGTACTCCCGTATCAAGGAAGAGCATGATCGACATTTACGGATAGTGTTGCAAGTGCTGAATGATAATTAGTTATATGCTAAGTTGAGCAAGTGCGAGTTTTGGCTTAAGGTGGTGACATTCCTTGGTCATGTGGTTTTCGCGGAGGGTATTTGCGTTAACAAAAAATTGAGGCTATCCTCAATTGGAAGCAACATAAGTCTGTATCGGAGGTGCGTAGTTTTCTTGGGCTGGCTGGTTATTATCGCTATTTTGTTGAGGGGTTCTCGAGTATTGTAGAACCATTGACCAAGTTGTTGGAAAAGAATGTTCCTTTTGTGTGGATGGAGAAGCAACAACAGTGTTTTGAAAAGTTGAAAGAGGTTTTGACATGCGCTCATGTGTTGATTTAGCCCAAATCTATGAAGAAGTTTATGGTTTATAGTGATACATCGTATGTTGGCTTGGGCTGTGTGCTGATGCAAGGCGGGAAGGTTGTGGCCTATGCATCATGGCAGTTGAAAGTTCATGAGTGCAATTATCCAACTCATGATTTGGAGCTTGCGGCTGTGGTGTTCGCTTTGAAAATTTGGTGACATTACCTCTATGGTGAGAAGTGTGTGGTTTTTACGGATCATAAGAGCCTGAAATATCTGATGTCGCAGAAGGAGTTGAACCTTAGGCAGCGAAGATGGTTGGAGTTGCTTAAAGATTCGGATTTGACCATTGAGTATCATCAGGGTAAAGCAAATGTGGTGGCAGATGCTTTGAGTAGAAAAGCTGTTGTTGAGTTGAGAGCTATGTTTGCTCGGTTGAGTGTAACTCGTGATGGGGGCTTGTTAGCCGAGTTGCAAGTTAAGCCTACGTTATCATAGTTGATTAAAGCTAAGAAACCGTATGATGATTCGTTGGTTGAGCATGTTAAGGACATAGCGTATGGAAATTTGTCAGATTTTCATTTTGATGATGACAAAGTTTTGTGTTTCAAGGGTCGGATGGTGGCAACGAATGATTTTAATTTTATATGATTTTCATTGGGTTTTGATTAATTAAACTTGGATATATGGTTTATGATGAAAAATTTAAGAAATTCATGGTGATCTGTTTTTGATGAGTTAAGGAATGGTTTATACCTTGATTTTTATGTTTAATATGATAATGAAGTGTTGAATCTCTAGTTTGTTATATTGGTAGTTAAGAGATTTTGGGGTGTTGAGGTTAATTATCGGTTGCTGGAGGTATAAGGTTGTTTTATGTTGTTGTTTTGATGTTAATTGATGTTATTTGAAGGTTGAGATTCGTAGTTGTGGGCTGGGTTGAGGTTTTTGGTGAATCGATGGTGTTTTCAGTTTATAGGTTGTGGTGTTGTGGGGGATTATAGTTAGATAAATGTTAATTGATGGTTGTTGTGAGTTTGGATCCATTATAATGCATTGGATCCTCTGTTGTGATGTGTTTGAAACATAGGAAGTTAATCCGGAAGTGAACCTTGGTGTTGAGGAGTCGCCGGAAGCTTAATTTGGCATCGCCAAGAGAGGCATTGCTTTGTCGGTAAGTGAAATGGATAAGAATGGCTTTTCAAATATTTCAAAAGGTTTAATGGGAGTCTAGACTAGGCTTGATATGTTGGTCTAAGGCTCAGAAGTAAGTAAAGTGGATTTCTCTCTCGATTTTAGTTGGCAAATGATTTATGAATGCACTTGTTAAATGATTGTTTACCTTCTGTTTTATGCATTAAATGAGCATGGTTTAATGTTGGGAATTGATATGAACCATTTGGAAAGTAATACATGATTTTAAAGAATGTTTATGAACATGGCTTACGCATGGTTTAATCCACAATGAAATGATTTGAATAATGCATATGAAAATAGTGAGGTATGTTTATAAAATTGGATTATATTGGCAAATGATGAGCTGAAAATGTCATGGAAATGTTATCGGATATAATTGGCCGGCCATAGGATTTAAAGTGCACTATAATAAGTCACCCGTGGTTGTAAAGGTAGTACAAGAGGTACTTACTCCGATCATGTGAACCCCAATGTTGTTGAGGTAACACTTAGATGTCTTTTACTCTAGCCATGAGCTGTAGAGGTTGATGTGTCGAGTGTGTGTACTCCAAGTTGGAGGATTAGCCTTGGTAGTGTAGAGGTGGTGCATGTGTTGCACAACTCCATACTAATGGGCTGCAAGAGATTGCAAAATCTCTTGGGAATTCTGTGTATCTTATGTTAATGATGATTTATGGAAAGGATGAATATTGAAATGGATCACTTGAAAGCCAATATAATGTTTTAAATTGTATCATGTTGATGGATTGGTTTGAATAACGTGATTTATACGTGTTATACTCCTTAAGCTTTGCATATGGGATGTTATGCTTGGGAAAGCTTAAGTAGAGGGAATTGCATATGGGATTATGCTGTGGAATCCATGATACATGTTGCATATAGTTTGTTATGTTGATTTTATAAAGATTAAGTGCATGTTTTGAAAGAATGGCATGATGGTTTGAAATGGTTCTAATTTGCATTGGATGATATTTTATATTCTAAAGCGCTCCTCACTAAGCAATGACTGCTTACGCTCTCTTTTATCATCAATGCAGATTGATTGAATGCAAGTGGCCTACCAAGCAAGAAGGGAATTCCAAGACTTGATTTACCAAAGTATGTTTGGATTTTAAAGCAGTAATAAAGGCAATGTGGCTTAAATGATGTTGGGAGGCTTTGAGTGGTTACTTCTACATTTGAGCAAGTTTATATTATTGTTTTAGACTTGTGATAAGCTTGGTTTGTTGGATTTTGCATATGGTTCATGCTTTGGTTGCTTCAGTATTAGGAAGCATGCCTATAGTTTACCTTTGAAGCATGATGATTGTTTCTTGATGTTTGGTTTATGGTATTTGATGGTAAAAGACCAATGATGATGTTATTTGATTGTTAGAAGCATGCTTAAGTGTTAGAATTCTAAAACGAGGCTAAAAACCAGCAAACTATGACATTACAGGCCAGGGCGTATTGATATGCCTGTGCCCGTATCGATATAGGTAAGTGTTTCCAGACACAACGTATTGGTACACGGGTACCCGTATCGATACGGGTAAGCACACCTCAGGCTTAGCGTATCGGTACACGGGGGACTGTATCGATACGAGTCTACGGTTTTAAGCATAGCATATCGATACTCGAGGAGGTGTATCGATACGGTTTTGAGCTACTGGAATCCAAAGTTTTTGCGGATGCTCAGGCGTATCAATACGCCTGCCCGCGTATCGATACGGACAGTGGTTAAGTTAGTTGAAAGTATGTTTTAAGGTTTTTGTTTTCTTTCATTTTAGTCCCTGATTGTTTTACTTGCAATTAATTGAGTTTGAGTAATCGTTTTGACTCAAAATTTCACCAATATGCATGTAATTGGTTTAATTTTTTATTGGTAACTTTAATTGTGGAATTGGCCCTTCACAATAATGGAATTTGCAATTTGGACCCTGGGTGTTATGTATGCAATTGGTTGAGTTCAGATGATCGTTTTAGGTTGAAATTTGGCATGTATGCTTATAACCTGGCTAATCGAAGACTGGTAAAGCAAATTACAAGTTATAGATTTACAGATTTACGTTCTGGTCCCTATTCATGTAATATGGCCAATGTGATATCAATTCGATGCCCGATTGAGTTGGGTTTCCACTCGTTGTTTGTATGTACATGTAGGGTAATAACCAACATCTAGATAGGATAAAGGAAAAAATGGTTGTGTTTTTCCAAGTTCTCATTTTCGATTTTCTTCGGTAAACCTAATATAGCTCACTCGGTTCGGTCTTGCAGCTAGGCCGGGTTGAGGGGGTTACAAAAGATATCTAAATTCCAGCGTATAACCTGTTCTAGAGAGACAATTCTTTGATAATAACAAAAGTTACCAAAAGATAGAAATAAGGATTTAACTTGAAAATGGAATTGAATAATGATTAGTATAAGCATGGCTAGTGCTTGAGTAATGTTTTTGGTTACGATTATTGAATCATTATGTGTTAAATGGAATATGTATTAATAGATGTTCTTGTGATCATTAAATTGAAGATGGTTGGAGCAAGCAAGTTTCAACAAGGGGCAGTTTGAGATCAAGGACTTGGGTGAGTAAATTATTAAATGGACAAAGCTCGAGTAAATTAGTGGATCAGGGTATCCTGTAACTTTGGGATAAAAAGGTGAGTGTAGTCAAAAGACTCGGGATAGGCGTGTAACCTTTCCGAGCACCTGTTGCTGATTTTAAGTATATTGCTTTACTTTTAAGTTAAGTTATGCGTTTAAAGGCTTGGGTTTGAGGTAAATGCTTATACAATCAATACTCTATAAAAATTCTTGAATTTATGATATGTTTATGGTGAAATCCATACATTCTTTTATATGCTTGATTAGTGACTTTGGATAAACTATCAAATGAATTAAGTTATGTATAAATTAAGAATCACATGTGAATGATATATGTTACTTAGCTTGTAGTTGAAGCTATGTTTGATGTAAATCATACCTATATGATTTTACTTGATAAGTAAACTAATGTTAAGTTAATATTTAATTAAGAACCTGAATATGAAAATTGCTTCATGAATGGTTTGAATGCATGCTTGACATGGTATGATCTAAACTTTGAAAGGTACATGACTTCGAACCATGCCCACCTATGATACAATAAGATATTCTCTTTTGAAAAAATACATGAAAGCTATGCTCATATATGATTCGTATAAGATATGTTGTCTGATATTCTGATAAGGAGCCATGCTCATTTGAATCTACTATGAAAAGAATGTAACATGGTTACATGTACATAAAGCTAAGGTCAATCTTGATTATGTAAAGATAAGAACTTATGAAAAAGCCTTGGTTTCAAGTCAGTCTTAGGTATAGTTGGCATACCATAGAGTCAAGTAAAATATCTTGAAAACTTATGAATGCTCTTAAGTCACAATTAAATTAATAACATACGCCCAAGCTACATTTTGGTGTGTTACAATGTTAAATTCAGTTGACTTATATTCATGTTAGTAAATTAAGAACCTTGCTTCATTATAGACAAGTAATTTGGCACAATAAATGCTTGTTATAATTAACTTGATTTATTGTAGACAAAACAAATTGGCATAATGAACACTCAGACTTGTTTATTAATTTTGATTGCACAAATCCATATAACACCATATGCTATACCTTTGCATTTTTTGGACATTGTTTATTGCACTTTGGACTTTGGACTTTGATTATGGACATTGGACAAATGGACTTTGGACTTTCATTGCAGGACCTTCAAATTGAATTTCATTTCATCATATGGACTTCAATTGAGTAATAAGAAGAGTAAAAATTAATCTTAGTATAATACCAAGAGTGGATTACCAAAACCTCAGCATCTTTTATTTATATCGTTGTTTATTTTCTAGTCAATTATTCTCTTCGCAGATTGTTTTATTTATAATCTTGTAATTTCAAAACAAAACTTCCCTGTGAATTCAACCTCGGACTCCCGAGAATTATTACTTGAAAATAACCTGCACTTAGGTATATGACTGAAAAGAGCCGGTCAGGCAACTTGAGAGTTGCAGGAGATTACTGTTAGTAAATGGTTTGAATGCATATTAATGCATTTGGCCTCTAGTTTTTTGTTTGTAAAACAGGGGATAATCAAGGCGACAAAGTTTGATATTGATTATTGCTTGCCGGGAGCTCGATTCGCATTGACGAGCAAGGTAGAGTGTATCGCTGAGTGGAAACTGGTTTAAACGCCTTTAAGAGGTTTAATAAAGGTTGTCGGGAGTTTAGGATAAGTTTGAAATGCTTAGCTAAGCTCGGAAGTAAGTTTCCCTTATTTCGCTCTTTAGTATCGGTTTAGATATGAGTATATTGATTTCATGTTTTGGTGTTAAACATGATTTAATTTACTACTATAAATGCATGGTTATGAACACATATGCAATGGATTTTATGTATATAAATGTTAGTGAGCATTAGTTTTCATTCCGGTTTGGGAATGGGGTATTGTTTTGAGCAATATGGATTGCGTATGTGATGGTTTTGGTTTAATGCATTGAAAACAATAGGTAAATGGTTTTGGAAATGATATATTGGCTATATGACAAGTTAAAGAACAATTGGTTATAGTTGGCATGCCATAGGATTAAAAGTGCACTATAAAAATATGAATAAAATCGACCGTGGCCATGGGTCCTTGAGGTATGGCAGTTTAGCAAGGCCACTCAGACTGTTGGGAACCTTATTGGGCACGTGGTTTATCTAGGCAACCCAATTTGATGGTGATCTTGCAGATTAACTAGGCAAGGGTGTCAAATCTTGCGGTTTAACTAGGCAAGGTTTGGGAATATCATACAGTTTAACTAGGCATGGTATGAGAGATCCGTGTATCCGATATGTTGGATAAAGGGTAGTCTATCCGAGTCACTATTAATGCCAATATATGTGAAAGTTCATGTGTTGAACCTACTATATAATGCTTTGGCATTTAAGCATGTTTTATTTAATAATGCTTTCAGATTTAAGCATGGTTTATGATATAATGCTTTGGGATCTAAGCATGGAATATGTATATGATGTTGCATAAGGATGTTTATGCATGTTTCGGTTGGGATTGAATTAACAAGTAAAATAAAATGGTAAGTAAACAAAGGAGATGTTGATTGAATGAGAGAGTAGTCCGGGTGATCGTGAGTTGTGGTGTGATGATTGAATGGACCATTGTGGGAATTGATTGCAAGAGTAACTCAATCGTCTTAACAATTAGCATCAGTCGTATTGCCTAGGTAACTGGAAATGGTGCGATTGCCTGGGCAACTGGACGACTTCCTTCAAAGTTTGGTGACCCTAACTCGAAACGCTATTAATTGTGCATGCCTTGGCGATACATCCCTGTGTTAACCATGTGTGGACAACAACCGATCTTGCACTTCTTTTAGCTGTTGAAATTCACAACTTATCCCAAAGTTGAATTAGTCTTCACCAATATTCGTTTCTATGAAAGCCATGCTCATTCGTTTCTTGAATGTAACTTTCCCGATATTAGATAAATGGATGAATTCACGAGATCCTCTCCCAATTCACTTGCAATTAAAATTAAGAACCAAGAATGAACAAACTTTGAAATTGAATTGCAACTCAAAAACCTAAACAAATTCGAACGTTTTCACAACCACAAAAACACAATAACTCAATCCAAGTAAAGTTTAGTTCATGGCTGGGTGCAAAAGAAATACAAGATAAAATCTAACCAACATGAATCGAATGGAATAAAGAAGAAAGAAGAAGAAGATGTCGAGCAGCCCTAATTTTCTCTCCCACTACCCCTTAGAGGGCAGCGGCTTGTCTTCTATTTATAGGAGATGGTTAGGTCAAGTTCTTTGTTGATAAGGATGAGTTTAAGTTGGAATTAAATAATATAAAAGAGATAAATCTCTTTTATTTATTTATTCTCCAAAAACTCCTCATAAACTCTTGGAATTTAATCTCCTTTTGATCTTTTCGTGGAACTCCAACTCTTCTAGGATTTATCCTTGCTTCTCGTAATTAAATTGGATTTATCCTATTAAAATCGACAGCTCTCTTCTTCTTATCCTCAATTGCTTCAGTAATTTCCTACTTGCTTGGGCAATTAGATCTTGCACACACAAAAACACATACCAGCAACACCATTTCCACAAAAAGCAACCGAATTATGTAATCAAACATGACAGTGAAGGAAACAATGCAATTTTGCATGAATGACTAAAAATGCAACTAGAATGAGCCTAAGTCTAACAATAATTAAGAGTAAATATCGCAGAAATATAGTACTTTTACACACTTAACACACCCCAATCCTCAGAACCCTGGCACAAAGTATGATTGCTTTTCAATTTTTTGGATGGCATAGAATTTACTCAGAATTGAACCATAATGCTTGTGACAATGTGTTGTGGAGTTGTGTACAAGTTGATTTTCAGGATTCCATGTGAATAATAGTTTTTTTATCAAATTAATTACCGGGGTATTTTACTTTTACTAGAGCCAATTTCGGGCACCTCTAGCAAAGTATGCAATTTCTTATTTTAATGTTAATCAACTAGAGCCAATTTCGGGCACCTCTAGCGTTTCTAATGTGTGATAACTAGAGCCGGTTTCAGGCACCTCTAGTAAGAAATTATTTTTAAATCAATCTCAGTTGAGACTAGAGCTGGGTAGGCACCTCTAGCTCACATTTTTAAGTTTAATTTTTACCCAATTTTTAAGCAACCTAAGTTCACTAAGTCTCCTTTAATCAATCAAGTCACAACAGTGTCAAATTATATTAAGCATCATAGTTGAATTCTAAGTGTTATCCATGCACATCCTAAAATCAAAAGTTCTATCAATTAAGTGCAGTGCCAAACTCATCATAGTATATCCAACAAGTCTAGGCAAACTAAATCTAATCAAATGCATGGCAAGTAATATATGCAACCTATATGCGATTACTAAAGATGAATGCAACTAATCATGAAACTAACTAGAAACAAACACCCCCCAAACTCAAGGGAACCATTGTCCTCAATGCGTGCAAGTACAAAAAATTAAAAATAAATGCAAATGAGTTAGTCGAAAAGGTCGTCTAAAATATTCTAGTTTTTCGCTAGTGACCAAAATGTAAATTTTTAAAGTTTTATAGATAAAGTATAAACTGAGGAAAAGTTTAGGGACTAAATTGTGATTTTCAAAAGTTATGTATTTTAGTCCCATATATGAATAGTTTACCCCCAAGAATGATGTTTCCGTGTTACCTGGATTTTTCGTACGGAGTTTGTATTAATGGCTATAAAGCGATAAAGTTTAGAAAAATATTCAGCTAATCGAATTGAATCGAATATCCAGGATATTTTGAAGGATGAAAAGCCAAGGTTGATTATGTCATTTTACATGTCTAAGATATTTTCTGTGTGTTGGAAGAATATGAACCCTTGGATTTAAGTTGATTTTTCATGTTAAATATGAGTCGTTGGATGAAAAATGGCAATATCGTAATTTTGGAAAACTATAAGGGCAAAGTTTGTAACTATTAACTCAAGATTAAATATAGGCCATTGGATGAAGGATGATGACATGAGGTACATTTTGGAAATATAGAATTTTCAAAATAGATTCGATAGCTCAGTAAAGGTAAAATCGTAGTAGAAGTATTTAGTGAATATCGATTGAATTGAAATTTCAGAGACTGGTCCATAAGCCATGGAAAATCATAAAATGATATTTGTGGAATAGTGGCCAGTTGAGAAGGGTCTAATTTAGTTAGATTATAATGGAATGGCAATTTTGAAACGAACTAGTAAATAAAGACTAGTTTGACGGAAAATTGGTCATTTGGCAACGATGGCAATTTTGAAATTTTGAGGATGTTTTTGGAAGATGAAAAATACATGGATTTAATCTTGGCCCTTGATTTTGGATGAGATTAAATTAGCCATTGGATTTAAAGGCTAAATTGCTAATTTCACTATTTAAATGAATTTAAAATTCATTTAATAGTTACAAGTGTAATTTAATAGTGAAAAGATGAAAAAAAGTGTTCATCTTTTCCAACCATAAACCATAGAGAAAGAGTAGAAAGAAGAGGGGAATTTCCAAGCTCGATTTAAGCCTCGAATCTCAGTTTTTAGGTAATATTTCAAACTACAAAGTTGTTCGACTCTTCGAGCTCTATCTTTTGATGTATATAATTTATAGAATACTTGCTTGGTTGATGAGATTTGATATGTGGAAGAAATTAGGGTTTAGGAACAAATTGGTGCTTTTATGATTTTATGAATCCATGGTTGATTTTAAGTTAGAATCATGCTTGTATGATGTTGGAATAATGATATTGAGTTGGAATTTAAATCCTACATATTTTGGTTTGTATATAGAAGATTAGGGTTTATAGATTCAAGTATAACATAGTGTGATGTTGGATTAATGATCTAGTAAGCTTGATTTATTGTTTGGAAGCAAAACCCTAAGTTAAATACATAGGGACCATTTCGGCAAACTTCAAAATTAAGGGACCATAATGAGTTTTTGAATAGTACAAGGAAGAAAGGAAAAATATTTGGAAATTTTATATTCGAATGATTATATTAGATAGCATGTTTAAGGTATTGTTAGATTTGAATCTAACAAATATTTTACTTTATTCATGTCCTTAATGATGTCAAGTCCGAATCAAAGAAGGTTCGAAGTTCTATGAAAGAAAGGATCGATCTAGAACCTAGTGAGGCATTGTGTTAAGCGGTCAAGGTGAGTGCATTGCATACATAACATGATACATGGATGTTTTATACATCATAAGGAAGACTTGCGATGAGTCTACCTTGTTTATATATTGGCATGATATTTATGTCATAATTATATATTTGACATAATTAAAATATGTCAAAAGTTGAATATAAATGCATGGATCACTAGTTATATATGATGTTATATTATGAATGTTATTTCGGGTATGAACTACCCAATGTTATATTATGTTGATATACATTACCATGGATGAAATAATATGGAAAATAAGCCCAAGTAAGTCATCGAGGGATAGGGTATAGTTTGCATGCCATAGAGTCCAGCAGCACGCTGCATACTCGGTTTAACACTATAGTGTATATAAAGGACACTTAGTGTATATGGTTAGCACTGCCTTATAAATGTGCGAATGGTTAGCACTACCTTATAAATGTGCGGATGGTGGGCACAACCTTATGTGTATTAGAACTTCGGTGCATATTTGACTCGTGTGCCTAGGGTCCTCATAGGCTTATATTTGGGCTATCATTTATTGGTTAATAAATAATATACTGGTGAATAAACGTATGAGCTTTTGGAATAAATGGCAAGTATATTGGTAAGAAATTTATATCCAGTTTATATTATGTTAGTATATGATTAACATGATGGATTTACATGTCTGACCATGATGCATTTATGCATATATGACATATTATGACAAATGAACAAGCATGAAAGTCTTATGACATTAGCATGTAGTAAATCATTACTAATGCAATGTGAAAGTTGATGATTTGGCATATATATATCACGTTATATAAGCATAGTCATGAAGTTGACTAAAATTTAAATTATTGTTATTAACTGCCTTTATTGAGTCACTAAGTTCGTACTTAGCGTGTGTTTGAATGTGCACACGTAGGTAAATCAAGATGAGAGTGAGAAGAGCATTGCATCAATATTGGAAAGCTCAACTGGTAATCACAGTAATTACATCTTAATTAAGGTTTGATTATTATAGTGGCATGTATACTTGCTAAACCTATTTGAGTTGTGATTGGCCTTTAAAGTTCATTATGGTTTCAAGATAATTGGTGTTTCTGGAAAGATTCATGGTAAAGAATAACCTTAGGTGATGAGTTGCATGCTAAGATAATTGATTTATGATTGCAACTTGAATAAATAATTTGTCAGTTTCAAATAAAGTTAAGCGTGCCTAGGCTAGAGAAATTGAGGATGGATGACCATTGAGAAGTTTTTTCTAAAAATTTTAAATTACACTGATTTTTGATTAAAGAAGTCGTAACATTTCTAACTCGTACCCGGTGTACGGATACGGGAAAGGGTGGTAAATTTTCACCTTGGATGGTGAGTTTTCTTCGAGACGTATGCTTGATTCGTATTGTGGTTCGCGGTGGTTGACTGCGTCTTGCTGGTGGTGCGGCTTGAGCCCTCAGTTCCTGCACCTCATCACTTTGTTCATCCTCTTTTTTGGTCTCTTCGATGATAGAAGCTTTGCGCTTCGACTTTTATGGCTCGACCGATGACGATCTCATTGGTTCGAACATGCTCTCGTCCGAATCTGTAAATCCATGTAAAGATTTAGTCCGAGAAGGTTCAGTCATAGGGGTTTTACCTTTATCTTGGGTGGCAATTACCGTGGCATCCTCATTTGCAGGGGCAAGTAGGTTGGCAGAAAACATCGGGAAAGGCACGATGTTGTTGGGGTACTTCTCAAGGATCACTCGTGTGGTAGCTACGTTATGGTCCCTCATGTACCGCATGAATTGCAATTATTGGGCCTCTATTCGCTCTAATAGGTGTGATAGTGGGTGGAGCATCTCTTCAATTTGATCCATGCCTACCGAGGCATGTTCACTAGCCTGGGCATCGGCACTTGCCAAGGCATTAGGAATTGTCGAGGCATCTTTGGTTGCCTAGGCAATTTTTGCTGCAGTGGATTTCTTTGGAAATGCTTGTTCTTTCGCCGGTTCTTCACCTGGAAGGTAATTTCTCGTTCGTTGGATCACTTGGTACTTTTTCTTTCTTGCATAACTGGAATCTTAAGCTCGGAAAGAAAAGAGCACCTACATCCGTTTGACTACAAGCGAATATCTCATCACAAATAAGTTGTAAAATATTTATAATTCGCTTGTTTAAAATAGAATGCAATAACAGAAGATGAGAATATGAAATTGTGGTGTTGTGTGTAGTGGGCATTAAGCGAGTTTTAACAAATTTATTCCACAGTTTTGCCTCGAGTTTTAACATAAGGCGATTTACCATCCCTTTTAAGGCTCCTTGGTTCCATTCGGCACCTTTGATTATGAGGTCCTTGAACAACTTTTTGACTTCTTGAACCGTGATTTTGTCTACAAATGCATTATGTTCATCTTTCACAATGTATATCCCGTAGAAAGTGCTGATGGTGTCTGCATCAATAAGGATAGCCCTACCACGAATATAAACATAGGGGTTGTTTGGGTTAGGAGAATGAGCATAAAATTCTCTTACCCATGATACATTGTCTGGCTTTGGTTGATGGCAAAGGATTTGCCATTTGTGGTGCTCAATAATTTTGAAGATGAACACATCAAGGCCGAAGTTCTTGCGGGAGATGGCGTAGGTGAATCCTTGCTCCTCCCATACCTTGCGATTTGCAAACATGGCTAGATATCTCTCCTCAATGGTTGGTGTTGCAAATCGGCGGAATGGTGGTTCCTTTGATGAACTCGGGTGAGCCATAGTTTTGAGATTTTTGGCCATGGTGATCGTGGTTGTGATAGGAAGTAAAAACAAGGAAAATAAAAGAAAGAAAGTTTTGGGAGTTCAAAGAGTAGAAGAAAGAGTAGATGGAGTTTGAAAGTTAAATGGTGAAGTAGGATATGGTAATGATGAGGGTGATTTTCAGTTAACGGGAGGAAAGAAAAGAAAGTAGGAAATAATGATGGAAATAAAAGATGATTAGGGGATTGGTTAGGGTATGCGACAAAATGTGATTGGGGGAATGTAGAGGGTTTGCAGGTAGAGGGATAAAAGGGATGATAATTAGGGTAAAAACTAATTATTAAATAGGCCTCTATAAGCCCCCAAATCAGCTCATTATTCCATCTTAAGGAAAAATTCATTTTTTAATCCAACTCCTCCTTATCTCGAACTCTTATCCTAAAATTCAAACACAAATAAAAAGATAAACATTAATTAAAGATAAAAATAAAATTAAATAAGTAAAGATAAAGATAAATAAGATAAACTAGAAATTATAAAAAAAAAATTATCCTAAAAAGTATTTGGAAAGACAAAATTTAAAACTTAAAATACGAAATAAAAATAAAACCAAAATTAAAAATAAGTCCGAAATTAAAAACAAACTAAAAACTAAGAAATACTGAAGGAGAGCATGACCATGCATCTCCTAGAGTAACCATTTCCTTGTCTCGCTCAACATGGGTGCTGGCATAGTGCTTTAATCATTGTCCGTTAACTTTGAATTCATGTATGTCAATGGCGGACTTAATTATCACGGCACCATGGGAGAATGGTTTTATTACCTTGAATGGCCTAGACCATCTCGATTTCAGTTTTCCCAGAAGGAGTTTTAACCAAAAATTGAAGAGAAGAAGTAATTACCCGGGAAAAAATTACCGCGTCAATAGCTTCTTGTCGTGCCAACTCTTCTTTTTCTCCTTCTAAATTCTCGCGTTGTCGTAGGCTATGGCATGGATTTCTTCGATCTCGTTGAGGTCCATTAATCACTTTTCCCTGCACTTTCCCAATCCATGTTAACGGTTTTGATTGCAAAATAAGCCTCATGCTCGATCTCCACCGGAAGATGGAAAGTCTTGCCGTAAATAAGTCTGTAAGGCGACATGCCTAAAGGTGCCTTGAATGCTATTCGATAGGCCCATAGTTCTTCATTAATTATTGTAGACCAATCCTTTCGAGAAGGATTGACAACTTTTTCAATGATAGCCTTCAATTCAAAATTGGAAATTTTGGCTTGCCCGTTTGTCTGTGGATGATATGTCGTGGGAATTTTGTGTGTTACTCCAAATTGCTCCAACATTTTGGCAATCAGCCTATTGTCGAAGTGTGTGCCTATATCGCTAATAATTGCTCTTGGTGTCCCGAATCGTGTGAATATGTTTTTCTGAAAGAATTTCCGAACGATCTTTGAATCATTTCTAGGAAATGCAGCCACCTCTACCCATTTAGACACGTAGTCCACGGCAAGTAGGATGTAAAAATTGCCGAATGAGGATGGGAAGGGTCATATGAAGTCGATCCCCCACACGTCAAACAACTCAACCTCAAGGATATTTTGTAGTGGCATCTCATGTCGTCGCAAAATATTTCCCGTTCGCTAACAACGATCACACCTCTTGTAGAATTCTTGTGCATCTTTGTAAAGAGTGGGCCAATACAAGCCGGATTGTAGGACTTTGGCCGCGGTGCGAGTTCCTCCAAAATGGCCTCCATAGGGCGAAGAGTGACATTGTCGAAGCACATTGTCCTGCTCCTCCTCAGGAACTCTCGTCTTATCACTTGATTTGCAAATTGTTTAAACAAAAGAGGCTCATCCCAATAATAATGCTTAGCATCACGTCGGAACCGCTTATTTCCTCGGTGAGTAAGGTTATAAGGCAAAATACCACTAACCAAGAAATAACCAAATCGGAATACCAGGGGGTTACTATGGCAACTAACAACTGCTCATCCATGAATGTGTCCTAGATCTCCAAGGAGTTTGAATCTTCATCGCCTTTTTCCCACCTTGATAAGTGACCGGCAACTTGGTTCTTCGTTCCTTTCCTGTCCTAACTCTTGTAAAAGTAGAACCCAATGAATTAAACGAGGTTTGACATCTTTCTTAGCAAATAGGTACTTAATTGCTGAATGATCAGTATGAACAATTACCTTAGTACCAATCAAGTAGGAACAAAACTTATCAAATATGAACACTACTGCTAGTAATTCTTTCTCCATCGTGGTGTAATTTGATTACACACCATTTAGAGTTTTACTAGCGTAGTAAATCACATGGAAAATTTTACCTATGCACTGCCCTAAAACGGATCCTATCGCAAAGTCACTTGCGTCGTACATGAGTTCAAAAGGTAAGGTCCAATCAGGCGGGACAACAATAGGTGCCGAGGCAAGTTGCATTTTCAGGGCTTCAAATACCGTGGCACAAGATTCATCAAAGTTGAAAGCCTTATCCTGCTCAAGCAAATTACACAAGGGTTTAAAAATCTTAGAAAAATTATGAATAAACCTTCTGTAAAAACCTGCATGTCGGAGAAAACTTTGGATTCCCTTGACTAAAGTTGGGGGCGACAATCTCTCAGTCACATTCACCTGGGCTCTATCCACTTCGATTCCTTTGGATGAGATTTTATGCCCGAGCACATTACCTTCATCCACCAAAAAATGGCACTCCCCCCAATTTAGCACTAGGTTGGATTCTTCGCATCGTGATAACATCTTCTCCAAATTGCTGAGGCAATTGTCAAAGTTATCTTTGAAAACCGTGAAATCGTCTATGAAGATTTCAAGGAAATCTTCCACCATGTCGGAGAAGATTTCCATCATGTATCATTGAAAGGTTGTCGGGGCATTGCATAATTTGAACGACATCCTTCAAAATGCATATGTACCATATCAGCATGTAAAGGTGGTCTTTTCGTGATCATTTGGTGCTCTGGCGATATGGTTATGACTTGAGTAACCATCAAGAAAACAATAAAAGGATTTACCTGGAAGACGGTCAAGCATTTGGTCAATAAAGGGTAAAAGAAAGTGATCTTTCCTAGTAGCTTTATTTAACTTACGGCAATCCATACAAACCCTCCAACCGGTCACAATCCTAGTTGGAATGAGTTCGTTGCTTTCTTTAATTACCACGATTATACCTCCTTTTTCGGTACGCATTGTACCGGACTTACCCATGTACTATCAGAGATAGGATATATGATATTGGCGTTAAGCCATTTGATGTTTTCTTTCATCACAACCTCCTTCATGGCGGGGTTAAGTCTCATTTGTGCCTCAATTGACAGTTTATGATCATCCTCCAATAGGATTTTGTGCATACATACCGCCGAGCTAATTCCCTTCAAGTCTGCAATTGTCCAACCTATTACTTTTTTTGTGCAGCTTCAACATGTCAATCAACCTCTTTTCTTGCTTAGGCTACAACTTAGAAGAAATTATCACGGGCAAAGCGTTATAGTTTCCAAATAAGTATATTTCAATTGCCCTGTCAATGGTTTTAATTTGAGTATTGTTGGTTGCTCAATAGAAGGTTTTCCGAGTTTACCTTACTTGCCTGAGTAATCCAATGGTTTAAAATACTTACATGGTCGACTCACTATCTAGTTTGCTTCATCTTGGTCTTCGTCGATCAGTTCCTCAGGGTTTTCTGGTGCGGCAATGCAATTGCCGAAGTAATTATCTTCCACGTCAAAATTGAATTCGATTGTGGCTTCAATGACTTGGCATTCTTCTGGATCATCAATATGCTTAAGGGTTTGGAAGACATTAAGCTTGACTTGCTGGTCATTTACCCTCATAGTGAGCTCTCATTTCTCAACATCGATCAAGGTTCTTCCCGTTGCTAAAACGGTCTCCCGTGTAATCAAATCACTTTACGGATGTTTAGCTCGGTTAAGGTTTCCAAGCTCATGTTCATTCAAACATGGATGAAATGAGTAGACTTTGTGAATCTATCAACATTCACCACACAGCATCGTTATTTCTTGGAGTGGAAGGAAGGCCGGCAATGAAGTCCATTGTAATTCGATCCCATTTCCACTGAGGGAATTTGATTGGTTGGAGTAATCTAGTAGGGACTTGATGCTCGAATTTGATCCTCTAACAAGTTAAGCACTTTGAAACAAAGTCTATGATAGCCAATTTCATGTCTGGCAACTAGTATAATGGCTTTAGGTCCTTGTACATCTTAATCGATCCAAGGTGAATTGAGAAAGTGCTTGGATGAGCTTCTTGTAACATCTCATGTCTTAGTTTTCGTTGTTAGGAACATATAATCTATCTTTGAAATAGAGGAGTCCATTCGACTTGAGTGAGAAGTCAGAATTAGTCTCAGAGTCTAGCTTGGACATGATCTTCTGAAGATATGGATCAATTTGTTGGAGTTCTTTGATTCTTGAGATTAGACTATATTAAACTTGAAGTTCATACAAGAATTTCCGTCCTTTGGATAAACGAAAATGAGCATTGATAGCCAAGGAAGCCGAGTATGGTCCGCGACTAAGGGCATCAGCAACCATGTTTGCTTTCCCCGAATGGTAGTCGATAACTAAATCGTAATCTTTAAGTAACTCTACCCATCTCATTTGCCTCAAGTTCAAGTCTTTCTTAGTTAGGAGGTATTTGAGGCTCTTGTGGTCTGTGAACAAGTTGCATTTCTCCCCGTACAAGTAACGTCTCTAGACTTTGAGTGCAAACATGATAGTTGCCAATTCTAGATTGTATGTAGGGTAGTTTGACTCGTCTAGTTTTAGTTGCCTTGAAGCATAAGCTATCACGTTTCAATCTTGCATTAGAACCCATCCTAGCCCCAAATGAGATGCATCACTATAAATGGTGTACTCCATGCCCGATACTGGTTGGATGAGAACCGGAGCATGAGTCAGGGCTTGTTTAAGCTGATCGAAGCTTCGTTGTTGGTTCTCCGACCAAACAAAGGGTGTATCTTTGCTAGTTAGCTTAGTCAAACTTGCGGCAATAGATGAGAATCCCTTGAAAAAACGTCGATAATACCCAGCTAAACAGAGAAAGCTTCTGACCTCACCAACATTCCTAAGAGGTCTCTAATCCAGGATATTGAATTTTACTTGGATCTACTTTAATCCCTTCTACCGAGATAACATGGCCAAGGAATGACACTTCCGATAGCCAAAGTTTGCATTTAGAGAACTTTGCAAACAATTGACGTTCTCAGAGTGTTTGCAATACGATTCGAAGGTGTTCAGAAAGTTCATCCTTATTCCGATAATACACTAGAATGTCATCAATGAGGACTACTACGAACTTGTCAAAATAGGGCTTGAATACACGGTTCATGAGATCCATGAAAGCAGCTGGTTCAATCGTTAATCCGAATGACATTACAAGGAATTCAAAATGGCTATATCGAGTACGAAAGGCTGCCTTGTGTACATCCCCTTCTTTTACCCTCATTTGGTAGTATCCCGATCGTAGATCGATCTTTGAGAATACTGCAGCATCTTTGAGTTGATCGAGAAGATCTTTAATCCTTGGGAGAGGATATCGATTCTTGATAGTAAGCTTGTTCAATTGTCTATAGTCAATACAGAGTCTCATAGTTTCGTCTTTCTTCTTCACGAACAAGACTGGAGCACCCTAGGGAGACGAGCTAGGCCTAATGAAACCCTTGTCTTGTAGCTCTTGGAGTTGCTTCTTGAGTTCTTTCAACTCAATAGGTGCCATTCGATAAGGTGTGATGGACACTAGAGTTGTTCCAGGTTGGACATCGATCCCGAACTCTACTTCTCTGGTTAGAGGAAGACCAGGGAGTTTCTCAGGAAAAACATCGAGATATTCAGATATAATAGGCACACTAGGTAAGACAAATTCAAATTCATCTTGTAAGACCATAGTAGCAAAGATTGAGGTCGGTTTCTTTTCAATTAGAAGAATTGATTCCTTTCCTAAACTCCAGGGGTTAAAGTCTTCTATTTAGGCAATCTACCCAGGCTTCATGCTTGCTTAACCAATCTAGTCTCAGTACTAGATCAAAACCGCAAGTTGGTAGTACATATAGATCAACAAGAAAAGGGTACATTTCGAATGAATAGGGGACAGTTTCTACAGATAAGACTTATGTTTGTAATTCCCCCTATAGGGTTCGAAACTACAAGGATTTGTTTTACAATTTCGGGCTTTAAGTTCAATTTTACAATCAAGGTTGATCTTGTTGTTGTGGAGGATTCTGCTCCATCCTCACACTATCTCCTTCATTCGAGGAGCCTACGGGACTTTCATCGTCCCGAACGAGCCTTGTTTCAGACATTCTACGTTAAAATAGAACAATTAGGAATTCAGTTTAGTTAAGCAAAGACACAAGCTATACAATACAAGTCTCCTAGGTGGCACAAGTATCCTATATGATGCAGGAGAGCCTAATTTAGTCCTAGAACTGACTAAAAAGCACTGATTACCAAATAAATGTAACACCCCCTACTCGGGTTGGCAGGAAATCGGTTCAGGAGCATTACTAATGAACAATACAAGGAAGAACAAGGCAAGAATAGGTTAACTCATCCCTATTAGATGAGTTACTTAACTAGCAAGTTACCAAACATTTAAAACTTATCATGTAAGCAGTCATATTTACATACATTATAGGTTACCAAAAATTTCAATTATCATCATCATACAACATCATCATTCGAAACCACAAAGTAAACAAGTTTCCATTTTCGTTGTTCATTAACTTTATTACATATATCACTTCATGCAGAACTTACAAATCATGATCCATTGCACGTACCTTGATTCCAAGAAAGCATATGCCACCCTTACCTTTCGGGATTTACCATTCAAGCTTATAAAAATACTACAACAAGGTATGTTTACACAAGGGACTATATTCTTTCACAAGACATTCAAATAACATAATAGTCTAGGTCAATTACTTTGAACATTCATTAGACACATATCAATACTTATATGCGCAGCATGATTCATTTCCATTGCATAGAATTATAGTTCATTACTTAATTTACATTAACCACCAAGTTCATAACATGATAGGCCAATTTAAGACATATATACATATACAAGTTCAAGTGTTCAAAATGCATGCACTAGACATTATATGCAACTAAGTGCCACCAACTAGGGGAGTACAAAACAAGTATGTCCATACTTTAGCTATGCTTGTGTCTTGCTTCTAGATAAAGAATTAAGGCTTCAAGATCAAGCAACGATCGATTCCTTTAACCTGTGGTTGGGAAGAATGGAAACGAGAGTGATAAGTACAAGAATGTACTTAGTAAGGTAGTAACTAGTTCTAACCAATTGTCAAGACATGTATCAATTAACTAAGTTTGAGCCTAGTCAAAGTTGGAAGCAGTTCGAATTCAAGCTTTAAATGCATAGTTATCATTTTCAAACTTAGTGACGTATCATTTCAAGCAAAACATTAGGCACACATCTATGCAAGAAGGATTATAAACCATTCAAGTAGCAATTCAAGTATTAAGTAATTCAAGTATCAAGGCATTCAAGTGTTAAGTAATTCATGTATCAAGGCATTCAAGTGTCAAGTAATTCAAGTATCATGTAATTCAAGTATCAAGTAGTTCATATATCAAGAAAATCAAGTATCATGTAATTCAGGTATCAAGTAGTTCAAGTATCAAGACACTCAAGTATCATGTAATCCAAGTATCAAGTAGTTCAAGTACAAAGACACTCAAGTATCATGTAAGCTTTACTCTTTAATTATTTCTCATTTGCTTTATTTAGTTTAAGCCTTTGGTATTTAGTTGTCCAGGTAATCAAGTCTCCAACCAACTGTCGCCACAAGATGTACCATAGTGCTCAAGATGTACCATAGTACTGGTCAACCTCCTATTGTCGCCAAAGACCACACATATGTACCCTCCGTCTGTTGCTAATTAGGGGCCTTAGCCCTGGACCGTAGTCCACCCAACACAAAGAGCTCTAGACTCTATGGCATGCTATCCTACCTATGACCACTAATAACCAAGGCTTTGTTCAATTATGAATCATTTATTCAAGTATTACATGTTTAAGTCAAGCAGTAGCTTATTCCAGGATCATTTCAAGTGATACATTGCAAGATCATACTTATATATACAGCCCTTAGGCCAATTGAGCCTTAGCTCTACACTTTGCAATTTAACCTTGTCATTTAAGCAAGCAACTAACGTATGTAATTTCTTAGGCTTCAAGCAAAATCTTTAATTCAAGATTTATATCATGTTAACAAACATTTAAATCATATTGGTACATCCAAATATTCATTCGACTTAATCACAGTTAAGGCATTAAGGTTCAAGCATTTGTTTTCACTTTTCTTCATGCATAATTCAACAACATACATGTTACTATTAGATCCCAAGTTATAGCTTAAACCATTCTTCCACTTTTTCATCACAACTAAGCTTAAATCAAGTCTATTAACATGGTATGAAATAACAAAAATAAACATGCATCTTTGGTTAGGACCTAAGTCCCAACCCTATGTTAAACTACACTCACAATACTCCAAGCTTAGCTAACCTTGGATCCAAATTCCTTTGTGTTTGCCACTAGCTTGGCCACTCCTTTCTTCCTCCACAAGTTTTACTCCTTGCTCTATCAATTCATACAATTAAATCAAGATCAAGACAAAGTGCATTCATTTCTTCAAAATAAGACAACAATACATAATTCATTCATTTCAAAGCATCAAGGGTGCTGCTGCTACTGCCTGGTAGCTTGTGCACCGTTTACTAAAATATGCATAACTTTCATTCTGTACGTCAGAATTTCAATTGGTGTACTTTGTTGGAAGGCTAACTTAATTGTCCTTCTAACCATATAGGCCTTGCATTTTAATTCTTTTCCAATTAATACAGTTTTTTGTTTAAAGAAAGGGCAATTTACAACACTGGACAATTTGCGCTGTCCTTAGTGTTTCATTTCTACAATTCATTCTACAATCCAAAATTTAGTTCATAACACCTCACAAATTTTCAATCATCAAGCAAAGTGTTCACTTTCAAGTTTCAAATATATATCGTATGTTCAAATCATTTAAAAATCAAGTCGAGCAACCAATTCTTCTTCAATCCACAACAATAAAGTTTCATAACAGCAACTCATCACTTACAACTACTTGACAATCAAGTTTATGTACCATTCGATTCAGCCATAAATCATAATTAAACAAGTTTAGCATTTTAGTTATAGTGTAAGAATCACATACTATTCAATTTCATCAAAAACAATATTTGATTGGCCAAGAATTTCACTATGAATACATAATCAAATTTCAAATTTCAAATTCTAAATTAGAAGTAGGGAGCGAATGCTTACCATTCTGTTGAACTACTAGAGCAAAGATTTAGAAGCTTGAAGCAACTAAACTAATCCCTTAATCATCTATGGTAAATTTCAAACTTTCTCTCACTTCATTTAGATGGTACGGCTATGGAAGGAAGAAGAGGATGAAATGGTTTTCATCAGCAGTCAAACTATAAAATTCTTTCTAAAATTTCTAGGAATCAGTCTCTTTTGATTTCATTTTGATTTCTAACATGATTCATTTGATTCTTACAACAAAATCTATTTGGATTTCAACCAATCTTTTCCAATTATGAAAGAAATCAACAATTAGAGGTGATTTTCATTTCTCTCCTCTAATTAAAGTTTCTTTATTAAAATTCCCAAGTTCTTGATCCTTTACAACTAATTTATGTTATGGAATTATGATTTAAACATTGATTTGGTAATTAAATTGAGTTTTATGTAGAAATTAGATAAACACTATTTTGGATCTATTTTTTATTGAATTTGATTTGTTTAGATCTCTTATGAGATGTATTTTAACGTTGAAAAAAGTGATTATTAAGAATAATCCCGAAACTATATGAATTGCTAATTTTCTAGATTGTATATAGTTAGATTTTGAGATGATCTTGGTGCTGTAGAGTTGCTAGAGGTATAAGGATGTTATTATTTTGTTTTTGGATGTTAATTGAGGTTGTTAAGATGTTAGAATCAATAGGTTTTGTCTGGCCTTTGTTTAGTTGAGGTTTGATGATGATTTCGGTTGTTTTAGAGAGGCGTTCGATGGTTTCTTGTCTATCTACTACACTCCCTATATGAGCTCTAGTCTCTCATCTCGATCTCATACGCAACAATATGAGTCTAAAACATCATAATGCAATAAAACAAAATAATTAGGCTAGCTTGCAGTAAGAATCCAAGTTATTCTTGTTTAAAAACAAATCATTTAACTCTAGTAGTAATAAGGCAATGTGTCCCCAAGTTTAAACCCCATCATATCATATATCGAACATAATCTCACAATTTCAAACACAGTGCATGTCAAACAACATATTCATACATTAACAATCAACCAAACAACCATAACCCACCTCCCAAAAATTACAACCTATATCTAATACCAACAAATGTAACCCCCTTGACCCAGTCTAGTTGCAAGACCGAATCGAGCGAGCTATATTAGGGTTTGCAGAGACAAACCCGAAAGATTTACATTAAATAGTCTATTTTTTCTTTTTATTTTATCTAAATGTTTATTTAAATCCTAAGGTGATCATGCTGGTTATGGTGAAAATTCCAACTCAATCGGGCGTCGATTCGACACCCAATTGCATAAATTCACATTTTAGGGACTAAACATTAATTTCAGATATTTAAGAGGACATTAATGAAATTAAAGTTACCAATCCTTAATTACTCATACTTCATATACTCAGGTTAAATATAAACTTAAAATAACCATCCAAACTCATTTAATTGCATAATTATGAAACTGAGACTAAATTGTAAAAAATACAAACTTTGAAAGACATCTTAACTAAAATATCGACTGATGTACCGGTACAGGCCATTGCCGTATCGCAACTGGTGAAAACAAAAAGACGTACCGATACGTTCCTCACTCATATCGATACGGGGTTGTGTATTTTGAAAATTGGAATTCTAGTGGCTAAAGAGCGTACCAATACGGTTTCCAGTGTATCGACACCAGGCCTATTTTCTAGCTACGCGTACCGATATGGTTACTAGGCGTATCTGTACACCTAGTGCACTTTAATCCTATAGTATGCCAACTATATTTGATTGTTTTCTCACCATGTCACATAGCCAATATACCATTTATAAACCATTTACTTACTACTTTACAATACATTAAACAAAATACTACATATGCAAATCTCATTGCCAAAGCAATAACACAATTCCCAACCGGAATAAAAACCAATGCTCAATAGCATTTCATTTACTTTCAAATCCCTGCATATGTACTCAAAATCATGCATTTCCAGTAAGCAAATCATACCATGTTAATCACCAAAACATGCAAACAACATGCTCAGATCCAACCCAATATTCAAGAGCAAAATAAGGGAATCTTACTTTCGAGCTTAGGTAAGTGTCTCATGCTTACCCTAAACACCCAACAACCTCTACAAACTTTATAAAGCATTTAAAACCAGTTTCCACTCACCGATACGCTTCACCTTCCTTGCTAACGCAATACAAGCTCCCGACAAGCAACAAAAACGTCAAGCTTCATCACCTTGATTATCCCCTATTTTCAACACATAAAACCAGAGGACAAATGCATCATTATGTATTCAAACCAATGCCTCAAAGAAAAGCCCCGCAACTCTCAGGTTTCCCACTTAGAAACCATCCAAAACAAACCAAAATCTTCAACAAATGTTTTTGAAACTTAACCTAGCCATAAAACAATGATTGAACCCATCAATCAACATCAATTAACATCTAAAAACCTATTCTCAATATCCTTTTACTTCTAGCAAAGATTAAACTCGAATATCATCTCAAAAATTTAAATCTATCAACCTAAAGAATTAGAGATCTAAGAGTTTCGGGATTCTAATGATTAAAATAACTTATCAACATCATAATACATCCAAAATATATATTAAATCAATCTTAAACACTGAAAATCAGATCCATTTCAAAAATTACCTTGTTACATCAATTTTACACAATTTACTCAATCAAACATTGATAAATCATTAAAATCAGTTTACAGTCAACAAATCAAGAATCAAATACTTGGAAATTTCTGTAAAGAACTATACAATAAAGGAGATCACATACCTTACCCTTATTGTGAGATTTCTCCCTCAAGTGGTTTAATAAAAGCTAAGAAAACACAATATTTAGATGAGATTTTGTAAAAACAATGTTAATTAATCAATTACTAATCATAAACTCAAGTTAAAAGACTTTCCACTTCTAGATTTTGATGAAAACTTGAGTATCTGGCTGAGGAGAGAGTGGAGAGAAAAGTTTCGTGAATTTTTTTAAAGAGCTTAACTAACCTTTTAACTAAAATCCCTTTTTAAATAACTTTAAAACACATGATAAAATATCTTTAATTAAGGGAGAAATCATCAGAAAAAAAACTTGGTAAAATAGCTCCTTAAAGATTCTAAGAATTTGACCATTTTAATTTTAGTCACCTTTAAAAAGAGTTTTCAAAACATGCATTTTGGTTGCCAGCCAAAATGTTCTATTTCCAAATCTTATTTTCCAAAATTGATTTCACCATTATCCTTAATATAATTGATAATGGTTTTAGAATATTTTTCACCAATTTATCACCTTCAAAAATATTTAATACGATTTAATCCTTAAACTGACTTTAATCTATAATCCTGGTCTATTAGACACTCAAGCCAACCTTTAAAACATCTAAGCCCAAAAATGAGGTGTTACATAAGGATCGGTAACTTTAATTACACTACAATCCTCTTATTTATTTAAAATTATATTTTAGAACCTAAAGCGTAAATTTGTACAATTGGATGTCAAATCGATGCCCAATTGAGTTGTAATATTCATTTAGATAAGATAAAAGAAAAAATGGATAGTTTTCTAAGTAAATCTTCTGAGTTTGCCTTGACAAACCCTAATGTAGCTCACTTGGTTCAGTCATGCAACTAGACCGGGTCAAGAGGGTTACATTTGTTGGTATTAGAGCCAGGTTATGATTGTTGGGAGGTAGGTTATGGTTGGTTGATGTATTGTTGATGAATGTTTATGCTGATTGTTATGCATGGTGTTTGAATTTGTGAGATTATGTTCGATATGTGGTATGTTTAGGTGTTTAGCTTGGGGACACATTGTCTTATTACTACTAGAGTTAAATGATTTTGTTTTTAAACATGAGTAACTTGGATTCTTGCTAGAAGCTGGTCTAATTGCATTGTTTTATTGTATTATCATGTTTTAGACTCATATTTTTTTGCGAATGGGACTGAGAAGTGAGATTAGAAATCATATTTAAAGTGTTGCAGATAGACAAGATGATGAGTTGCCTCTTCCTCCACCGATTCCTCTTGTTGTATTGGAGTCAAGGGTGGTGCGTCTCAGGCATCGCAAGGACCTATTTTTGGTGATATGACACTGTTAGTCTAGGTGATGATTGGAGCTTTTTAGGCAGCCATAGTTGGAGTGCAAGTACCTATACATTTTTTTACTTAAAGATAGGGTAATTACAACACTGGACAGTTTGCACTGTCCCTAGTGTTTCATTTCTACAATCCATTCTACAATCCCAAATTCAATTCTGTTTTCTCCTAATGAATTTAGACATGTTAAGGCACTGTACATTAAATGTTCAGCTTTAAATTCTATTTACACAATTTATGGTAACTTTTCAAAGTTACTGCCCATAATAAAGCATTTTGGGCAGATTACACTAGGATAGATTTTAGCTAAATGGTTCCCCTAAACAAGATTCTAACATTGTAATTCAACTTATTTTCATGTTCTTACATGTATAGGTCAGTTTTAATTCACTTATCTATGTGATCATAACAGGACATTATGTCCAACCAAGCAAGTTTACACATTTCAACTAGCAATGTGATCAAAACAATTTCATTCTATGTGACATTTAATTCATACCCATTTAGTACCAAATTTTCCAGCAATCCTAGCAAATTTCCAGCATGTACAATCAAGTTTTCCAGCAACATATATATATTTCTTTCTTAGCAATTTGATCACAACATTCAAAGTTTCAAAGAATCTTAGAACTATCATCACTAGAGCATGCATATCTTCCATCCTAATCAAATTAGGCAACAACCACATCAAAATTCAAGATGTAAACATGAAATTCAACTGAAGAATCAAGTATTTACCTTCCAACCAAGAAGCTTTGCACACAATGTCCATAATTTTGAGCTAAACTAATCCAAAAATTGAGTTCTCTCTCAGTAATCTCTCTCAATTTCGGCTGTGGCAGCAAGAATGACGAAGAAGATGATTCAAATTGATTCTCTCTTCCTTTCCTCAAAATGGCCGGTTCATTACACCCCATTTGCCACATGTGTAATAACCTTGACATATGTATTCCATTACCTCTAAATGGTCTAATTACACATGCAAGTTTGTTGTTTTATTCTTGTTTCATTTTGGTCATCTTAATTTGGTTCCCTAACTTGTTGGCTATAACATTTTAGTCCTTTAATTATGTTAGCTAATGTTCTTCCCTCAATTAATTTCCAATTCTTTTAATTTGACTAACACCTAATTCAATTAGTTAATCACTTAGATAGTGGTAACTTTCCTAGGCCCAGTTTAGGGTGTCATAGTTTGAGGTTGATTTCGATAAGTTTTAGGTGGTTTTTGAGTGGGCAACTTGTGAGTTGTGGGTAATTGCTTTGAGGCAGTGGTTTGGATGCATTTTGATGCATGCTTCCTCTGGTTTTGTGTGGTCAAAACAGGGGATAATCAAGGCGAAGTAGCTTGAGGTGGATCGTTTCTTTCTGGGAGCTTGAATTGCATTGGCGAGCAAGGCGAGGTGTAATCGGTGAGTGGAAACTGTTTTTGAATGCCTCTAAAGGGTTTGCAAATGATGTTGGGAGTTTAAGATAAGCATGAAATACTTACCTAAGCTCGGAAGTAAGTTTCCCTCTTTTGCTCTCGAATATCATATTGGGTATGAGCATGGTTTGTTACATATTTTGGTTTTAAACATGGTTTGATTTATTTATTGCAAATGCTTGGTCTTGAATACATATACAATGGTTTTAAAGTATATGAGATGCTAGTGAGCATTGGTTTTCATTCCGATTGGGAATGTGGTATTGATTTGACATTGTGGTTTACATATGTGGTGATTTGTATAATGCGTTGTAAAATAGTGAGTAAATGATTTTCCAAGTGATATATTGGCTATGTGACATGATGAGAAAACATTCGGATATAGTTGGCATGCCATAGGATAAAGTGTACTATAATATATACTAAAAATTGATCGTGGCCATGTGTCCTTGAGGTATGGTGGTTTAACTAGGTCACTCGAACTATTGGGACCTTACTTGGGGCATGCGGTTTAACTAGGCAAGGTCGGTAAAACTTGCTGTTTAACTAGGCAAGGTCGGTAAAACTTGCGGTTTAACTAGGCGAGGTTGTCAAATCTTGTGGTTTAACTATCCAAGGTTTGGGATATCATGCGGTTTAAATTGGCATGGTATGAGTTATGGTGGAGGTGAGTCCATTATGTGAGATTCGTGTATCTGATATGCAAGGTTAATGGTTGGTTAACCAATGGTTAGCGGCTGGCTAATCAGGGATAGTGGTCGACTATTTGGGGTCACTATAATTGCCAATATATGAGAGTTCATTTGTTGAACCTACTTTTTAATGCTTTGGGATTTAAGCATGGTAATATGATTTAATGCTTTGGGATTTAATCATGGTAATATGATTTAATGCTTTGTGATTTAAGCATGGTAATATGATTTAATGCTTTGAGATTTAAGCATGTGTTATGTAAATGTTTTGCATATGGTCGATATGCGTGTTTTGATTTGGAAACAATGAAAATGCTTCGGTCATAAGCTTTGTTTGAAAACAAGTGTTTAGTTTTCAAAGGATTTTAAATGCATTATTGTTTTATGAGCATCCTCACCAAGCATGTGTGCTTACGCTCTCTTTCTCTTAATGATGCAGAGCATTGAGGTTTGGGAGCAGCAAAGGCAAGGTTTAAAGTGATCCAAGAGCAAAGACTACTTTTGAGTATGAACTCGGTTTAAGTTTTTAGTTAATAAGGCAATGTGTTTGCCAAGCTTTTGGGATTTGTATTTCTATTTTCACCTAGTTTTTGGACATGTTTAATGTTGTGTTTTGAACTTGGATTGATGTTGATAAGTGTTGCGTGTAATAAGTGCTACGCAATTGTACAAGTATACACGTCGCAAGTAATAAAGTGATATGAGTATCGAGTATCGTCTCTACAGGGATTGGTTTGGGCCACTTTGCTTAAGTTACTGCACTGTGAAAAGTAAAAACACAATTGATAATAGGAGTTCTAATTAACGAGTAAACTAAGAGCAATAAACAAAGAGAATAGATGAAATCAAAATAAATAATATGCCAGGTTATTCTGAGTTGATGTGTGCTAGCTGATTGGATCGTCTTTGTGATTGAGTAGCAGCTGGAATGCCAGGGCAATTCTGTTATGATTGCCTAGTCGATTGCCAGGGCAATTATGCCGTGTTGCCTGGTCGGTTTCCAGGGCAATTCCCCCTCGTTGTCTGATCAGATTGCCTGGGCAATGCTCTCGCGATTGCCTGGGCAATTAAGGATGGGTCAATTGCCTAGGCAATAGAGCATTTACTTCGAAAGTTTGGCGAAGCGTTCTTCAATGGTTTCTTCTTATCCCTAAGTCGAAACTCTAGCTATTTGTGCATGCCTTGATAATACATCCCTGGGTGAATCAAGGGTGAACAACAACCAATCTTGCGCTCCTCTTAGCCGTTGAAATCCTAAACTTATTCCTAAGCCAGATTAGTCTTCACAATCAATTGATTAAATAAAGACCATCCTCATTCGTTTCTTGAATCTAACTCTCCCGATATTAGATGAAGTTACGAGATCCTCTCCCAATTCACTCGCAAACAAGATTGAGAACCAAGAATGAGTAAACCTTGAAAATTGAATTGCAACTCAAAAACTAAACAAAATCCAAAAGATTTCACAAACACAAAAACACAATAACCCTAACCAATCACGTTAGTTCATGATTGGATTCAAAAGATATACAAAGAATAATCCCCAAACCATGAATCTAATGGAAGCAAAGAAGAAGAAGAAGGAATCGATCAGCCCCCTTGAATTCTCTCCCAATCGAACTCTCTCCAAGCTTCTCCCTTCTTGTCGAAATCTCTCATCCCTTGCTTACCTCTCTTTGACGGCTTGGTCCTTTAAATAGGAGATGGCTAGGTCAAAATCCTTCTTGAAGAGGAATTTAAGTTGGAATTAAATTATCTTTAAAGAATATAGTTCTTTATTATATTTAAATTCCTTCTAGAAATTCTCCTATCTTCTTGGGATTTAATTTCTCTTTAACCTCTTCATGGAAATCAAACTCATTTGGAATTTAACTTCGCTCCACGTCATCTTGGGCTTGTCTAGTCATCAATTTTGATTACCATATCATCTTATTCTTTGTCAAAAATTGCCTTGGCAACTAGCTCAGCATCTCCTTCATGCATTGCCCTGACAACTAGCTCGGCATCTCCTTCATGCATTGCCCTGGCAACTGGTTCTAGCCTTGCTTTGGCAAGTGATTCTGCACACATACACAAAAACACACCAAAGCAGCATCTTTTTCCGCAAAAATCACCAAGTTATGTAATCAAGCTCAATGGTGGAAAGAAACATGAATTAATGCATGAATGACTAATTATGCAACTAATATGAGCCTATGTCTAACAATTATATGAGTGAAAAGGGTAACAAAAATACTACTTTTGAACACTTTTCACACCCCCAAACTCGAACTATTGCTTGTCCTCAAGCAATGCAAACTAACAATTACCTGCCAAGACTTTAATCATCAAAGACATGCTTCAAACTTGAATTCAAACCTCGGAACCGTGGCACAAAGTATGATCACCTTTTAATTTTTCGGATAGCAAAAAAATTACCCGGAACGAAACTATAATGCTCGTGACAATGTGTGTGCGTAGTTGTGTGCAAGTTGATTTTCAATTTTCTTTGTGAACAATAGGCTTTTATCAATTTAATTATCAGGTCATTTATTTTTATTTTCACTAGAGCAAATTTCGGGCACCTCTAGCAAAGTAAGCAATTTCTCATTTATTTTAGTCGACTAGAGCCAATTTCGGGCACCTCTAGCGATTCTTTAATGTGCATTAACTACTAGAACCAATTTCGGGCACCTCTAGCAAGAAAGTGCATTTACTACTAGAGCCAGTTTCGGGCACCTCTAGAAAGAATTTAATTTTTAATTTTCAATTTTAAATTTACCCAAATTTTAAGCAACCTAAGTTCACAAAGTTTCTTTCAATCAACAAGCCATAACCGTGTAAAAAAATTAAGCATCATAGTAAAATCCTAAGTTCTTTTCATTCAATCCTAAAATTAAAGGTTCTTTTAATTAACTGCAGTGGAAAAAATTCATCATTGGATATTCAACAAGTCTTAAGCAATTAAATCCAATTAAAGGCATGGCAAGTAACATATGCAAACTATATGTGATTGCTAATGATGAATGCAACTAAACATGAAACTAACTAGAAACCAACACCCCCCAAACTCGAGAGAAGCATTGTCCTCAATGCATGTAAAAGTGAAACAAAATTTAAAAGAAACTAAATGAAATGAGTTAGTCACAGAGGTCGTCACCTCGAGTGATAAGTTTCCTTCGTGCCGTTTGCTTGATTCATTTTTCGGTTGATGGTTGAATGCTTGTGGCTTGTACCGCGTGAATAGAATTGCTTTGATTTTATCCATGTTTGGGCATCAGAAGTTACCGACGTCATTGTTGTTGCCTGGGCAATCTCTGTTGTGGTTGCTGTGGCAAGTAGTCGGCAGTGAATTTCCTTAGCATGGTGGTTGTGAGTCTTGTTGTGGAAAAGAAAAGAAAAGAAAGAAACCATGGAAACTAAGATAATGAAGAAAAATAAAATATCTCCTAAAAATTCCAAAAATAAATAAAGAGAGAGAGAAAAAACCAAAAATAATAGAAAAAAATAGTTAAAAAAAGAAAAAGAAAATATCGAAAGGAAAGCATGTTTATGCATCTCCTAAGGTGTCAACTTCTTTGTTACGTTCTACATGGGCACCGTTGTAGTGCTTCAATCTTTGTCCATTAACTTTGAATTCATGTTCGTCGGTAATGGACTTGATTATCACGGCACCATGGGAGAATGGTTTGACAACATCGAATTGTCCCGACCATCTTGATTTTAGTTTTCTCGGGAAAAGTTTTCGTCGAGAATTGAATAAGAGAACTAGTTGCACTGGCATGAATTGCGCGGCAATAGTTTCTTGTCATGCCATTGCTTTGTTTTCTGCTTGTAGATTCGTGCATTGTTATAGGCGAGTGCACGAAATTCTTCTATCTCGTTGAGGTCCAACAAATGCTTTTGCCCGGCACTTTCCCAATCCATATTCACGGTCTTGATTGCCCAATATGCCTTGTGTTCAATTTCCACCGGTAGATGGCATGTTTTTCCATATACAAGTCAGAAGGGGGACATACCTAAGGGTGTTTTGAATGCAGTGCGATATGCCCAAAGTGCGTCATCTAGTCTTGCTGACCAATCCTTCCTAGAGGGATTTACAACTTTCTCGAGTATACCCTTCAATTCCCAGTTGGAAATTTCTGGTTGCCCATTGGTTTGTGGGTGATATTGCCCGTCCTATGGCAGCGATCACATTGCTTGTAAAACTCTTGGGCATTTTTGTACAATGTTGGCCAATACAAACCAGATTGCAAAACTTTGGACGTGGTACGAGTTCCTCCAAAATGTCCTGCACAGGGTGAAGAATAGCATTACTGGAGTACATTATGCTGCTCTTCTTCAGGGATACATCAGCGTATGATCTGATCTTTACATTGTTTAAACAAAAGAGGCTCGTCCCAAAAGTAATGTTTAGCATCATGGAAGAACCACTTCTTCCCTTGGTGAGTAAGGCCATAAGGTAAAATACCACAAACAAGGAAATTAACTAAATCCGTGTACCAGGGTATTACCGAGGCATGTGCTACCGTGGCGACTGCTCCCAAGATTGCCGAGTCGTGTGTGTCTAGAGTTGCCGAGGCATACGCGTCCATGGTTGTCGAGGTGTGCGTATTAGTGGTTACCGAGGCGTGCGCGTCTGGAGTTGCTGAGGCGTGCGCGTCAAGAGCTGCTGCGACGTCGAGGGTTGCCGAGGCATGCACATCCATGGTTGCCGAGGCGTGCTCGTCAAGAGCTTCTGCGGCGTCGTGGGTTGCCGAGGCATGTACATCCATGGTTGCCGAGGTGTGCGCATCAAGAGCTGCTGCGGTGTCGAAGGTTGTCGAGGCATGCGCATCCATGGTTGCCGAGGCGACAAGGGTTGCTACGACATCGAGGGTTGCCGAGGCATGCGCGTCAAGAGCTGTTGCAGTGTCGATGGTTGACGAGGCGTGCGCATCAATGGTTGCCGAGACGTCAAGGGTTGCTCAACATCGAGGGTTTTCGAGGCATGCACTTCTGGAGTTGCCGAGGCGTGCATGTCAAGAGCTGCAGCAGCGTCAAGGGTTGCCGAGGCATGGGCATCCATGGTTGCCGAGGCGTCAAGGGTTGACGAGGCGTGCACATCTATGGTTGCCGAAGCAACTAAAAGTTGTTCATCCGGGAATGCATCACATATCTCTAAATCCTTGTCCTCCTCCCTGTGAGTTGGCCTAGGACTGCTCCTACCGCGAAATCACTTACACCACACATGAGCTCAAAAGGTGGCGTCCAATCTGGTGGAACGACAATGGGTGCCGAGGCAAGCTTTTCCTTTAGGGTTTCAAATGCTTGGGTGCAAGAATCATCAAAATTGAAGACTTTATCTTGGTGGGGTTAGTCTCTCGATCACGTCCACCTTAGCTTTGTCTACTTCAATTCCCTTGGATGAAATCTTGTGGCTGAGCACTATTTTTTCATCTACCATAAGATGGCACTTCTCCCAATTAAGGACTAAATCGGTTTCTTCACATCTTGCCAAAACCTTCTCTAAATTGCTGAGGCAAATGTCGAACTCATTACCAAAAACAAAAAAAATCATCCATGAGGATCTCAAGGAAGTCTTCGACCATGTCTGAAAAGAGTGCCATCATGCATCTTCTAATGTTACTGCATATCTGAGAAAACTTGAGGAGGGTCGTTTCCGATACTTCTTATAGTCCATCCGTACCCTCCATCGGGTAACAATATTGCCCAAAAAGAGTTGTGCCAATGTGCTCCCAGCTACTCCCTTTTGCATTATCATGGTGGATGTGTATTTCTTTCATGTTCCCTTGCAGTCCATGCACATCTTCCACCTTGCTACTGTTCCTGAAGGCATGGATATATTATTAGGAAAAATTATATCAACATCCAACCATTTAATTACCTCATTCTCGTCAGGCTCCATCATGGTTGGATGTAGCCTTCATTGTCGTGGCAATTGCTGCTTGAGCCAATTGCCGTGGCTATCAGTTGTCAAATTTTACTTTAAGTCAAGGGAAGAACCAATTTTCTGAAAAGCTTTATGAATCCAAACATCTTTTTCTTTTGGCCTCTCAAACATCTGCATCAATATAGATTTCGATGGCTTCATATCTACCAACATTGGTTTCTCAAGACATACCTGCAATGGATGAGGTGAGTTTTTAAAGAATTCAAAAGGTTCAACCATTACATGCTCATATTCCATTAGCAAAGTATTATCATCTCATTGATCTTGCATGTGGTCATGTAATTGTCGTGGCAACTGTAGATGAGAGCAATCTAAAGATTCATGCTTCAACATCAACGTTGTAACCTTCTGGGCATCAGATTCCTCAGAATTTGTTGTAGTATTGTTGTTCTCAGCTTCACTGAGTGTTGTCGCGGCATTGCTCTGTTCAGGCTCCTCAATCATTGCCGAGGCAATTTGTTGCTCAAGCTCATCATGTGTTGGTCAGTCTCTCTCATTGGCATCCTCTTGACTTGGAAGTTCTAGTTGTTCCCCACACATTGAAGAGCTTTCTTTGCATTGCTCCTTATCCTCTTGCCTTGGGACTTCAGTATCCCTAGGAATGAATTGTTGGTGCATGTTATCCATGACATATGTGGATCTCCTCAATTGATCTTCTGAATCCCCCTTGGTTGCATCCCACTGAGCTATCCTCGTATCCATGGACTTTGATAGCTCTCAAATCTCTTCAATTGATCCGTCAAGTCTAGCCAAGGAAGCTAGCAACGTTTCCTTCAAGGAATTGGAATGCTCTTGAAAAGGACTACATTTCCATGGCATATATGTTGCTGTGGAAAAATTGTTATGGTAAAAAAAGTTTTGAGCTTTTTGACCATACCATGAAGAATTTTGCTGCTGGTTCCCTCTATGTACCTCCATGTAGTCATATGCACCGAAAATGTGAGGGCAATTTTCAAACACATGATGTTCTCCACACATAGCACAAGAGTTTTCCACGGTATAGGCTCTTTGGGCTTTTCTCCGTTGGTATAGGTAATCATCAAAGGGTGCAAGAAACTCTTGATTGGATTAATTCATATCTTCCAACATCAACTCTCGAATGGAACGGCTTTTATTTCCCGATATGTTGATGTCCCTTAACTTGTAGCACACTTGTTTTTTTTATAAAACAAACAAAAAAAGTTAGTAAAACTAAGAAAAAAATGCAATAACAAAAACAACTAACACCAATTGCCAATCCCCGACAACGGTGCCAAAAACTTGTTGCGTGTAATAAGTGCTACGCAATTGTGCAAGTATACACGTTGCAAGTAATAAAGTGATATGAGTATCGAGTATCATCTTGGATTGGTTTAGGCCACTTGGCTTAAGTTACTGCACTGTGAAAAGTAAAAACACAATTGATAATAGGAGTTCTAATTAACGAGTAAACTAAGAGCAATAAACTAAAAGAATAGATGAAATCAAAAGAGATAATAGGTCAGGTTATCGTGAGTTGAGGTGTGATAGCTGATTGAATCGTCTTGGTGATTGAGTAGCAGCCGGATTGCCAGGGCAATTCTATTATGATTGCCTAGTCGATTGCCAAAGCAATTTGGTTGCAATTGCCTGGTTGATTGCTAGGGCAATTATGCCGTGTTGCCTGATCGGTTGCCAAGGCAATTCCCCCTCGTTGTCTGATCAGATTGCATGGGCAATGCTTCTGTGATTGCCTAGGCAATTAAGGATGGTTCGATTGCCTGGGCAATAGAGCATTTTTTTCCAAAGTTCGGCGAAGCGTTCTTAAATGGTTTCTTCTTATCCCTAAGTCGAAACTCTAGCTATTTGTGCATGCCTTGATAATACATCCCTGCGTGAATCAAGGGTGAAAAACAACCAATCTTGCGCTCCTCTTAGCCGTTGAAATCCTAAACTTATTCCTAAGCCGGATTAGTCTTCACAATCAATTGATTGAATAAAGACCATGCTCATTCGTTTCTTGAATCTAACTCTCTCGATATTAGATAAGTAGATGAAGTTACGAGATCCTCTCCCAATTCACTCGCAAACAAGACTAAGAACCAAGAATGAGTAAACCTTGAAAATTGAATTGCAACTGAAAAACCAAACAAAATCCAAAAGATTTCACAACCACAAAAACACAATAACCCCAACCAATCAAGTTAGTTCATGGTTGGGTTCAAAAGATATACAAAGAATAATCCCCAAACCATGAATCTAATGGAAGCAAAGAAAAAGAAGAAGAAATCGATCAGCCCCCTCGAATTCTCTCCCGATCGAACTCTCTCCAAGCTTCTCCCTTCATGCCGAAATCTCTCATCTCTTGCTTTCCTCTCTTTGATGGCTTGGTCCTTTGAATAAGAGATGGCTAGGTCAAAATCCTTCTTGAGGAGGAAGTTAAGTTGGAATTAAATTATCTTTAAAGAATATCATTCTTTATTATATTTAAATTCCTTCTAGAACTTATTCTATCTTCTTCGGATTTAATTTCTCTTTAACCTCTTTATGGAAATCAAACTCCTTTGGAATTTAACTTTGCTCCACGTCATCTTGGGCTTGTCTAGTCATCAATTTCGACTACCATATCATCTTATTCTTTGTCGAAAATTGCCTTGGCAACTAGCTCGGCATCTCCTTCATGCATTGCCCTGGCAACTGGTTCCATCCTTGCTTTGGCAAGTGATTCTGCACACACACACAAAAACATACCAAAGCAGCATCTTTTTCCGCAAAAATCACCAAGTAATGTAATCAAGCTCAATGGTGGAAAGAAACATGAATTAATGCATGAATGACTAATTATGCAACTAATATGAGCCTAAGTCTAACAATAATATGAGTAAAAAGGGTAACAAAAATAGTACTTTTGAACACTCATCAATAAGCATGTTGTTAAGCCTTGCTTATGGTTAATGCTAGGTGGTTGCTTAGGTATGCATTTGGTTAGCTTTGGTTGAATGGCATGCTTTGATGATTCTAGCATGCTGATTTTGATGCTAAAGATATGTTGGGATATTTTACATTTTGGAAAATGCCAATTGAGTGTTTTGGTATGTGAGTTGCTTGATTTTAGGGAGCATGCCTCTAGACTTGAGATTCGAGTAGATTGCCATGATATGTTGATGAAACTGTGATACTATGATTAGAATGGATCCTTGGTAATGTTGTATGAATGTTAGAAGCATGTTAAGTGTTTTGGAATCCATAAATGTATGTTAAATTAGCAAATTTGAACTTTACAGGCCAGGGCGTATTGATATGCGTGAGACTGTATGAACACGGGTCAGTGTTTTCAGGCTTAGTGTATTGATACGCGTAATACTGTATCGATACGGGTCATTGTTTTCATGAATAGCGATCGATACGAGTGAGACCATATCGACACGGGTTGGTGTTTCTAGGCATAGCATATTGATACTCGAAGAAGTTTATCGATACATGTTTGAACGACTGGAATCTAGAATTTTGAAAATGCACAGCTGTACCGATACACTTGCCTGTGTATCGATACGGGTAGTTGTTGATTCAATTAAAGTGTGTTTTAAAGGTTCTGTTTCCTTACGTTTTAGTCCCTAAATGTTGCACATGCAATTAAATGGGTTTGAATGGTCGGTTTGAGCTGAGAGTTGGCATGCAAGCATGTAATCTAATTAATTGAGGATTGGTAACTGTAATTTAGTAATGGTCCTTTAATTTACCAGTTTTTATGTTTTGGTCCCTAAAATGTGTTGTATGCAATTGGTTGCCTTTCTGAGGTCTGTTTCCTTTTTAATTTCACCCGCTGCAAGCATGATCACTTAAGATTAATAATATGCATATAGACAAGATAAAAGAAAAAATAGACCGGTTTTTGTAATCTTTCTTCGGTTTGTTTTGGCAAACCTAATGTAGCTCGCTCAGTTCAGTCGGGTGTCTAGGCCGGGTCAAGGGAGTTACAACGGTTGTAACAACCTGGAAGGAAACCGGTGCTCAACCTTTACTCACTGACATACCAAGCTTCAAGCAACAAAATTAGCCACAACTTTCTTCAAACCAACACAATAGTACTCTTCCTTCAAACCTCGATACATCATAGTACTACCGGGATGCATAGCAATAGGACTAGCATGCGCTTCGGTCAAAATGGTATGCCTCAACTCTTCATCATCAGGCACCACAATCTGACCTTTATAACACAACACCCCACCATTATTAAAATGAATATCTGTAGGACTTCCATCCATGATATCCTTCACAAGGGGTACCAAACTCTCCTCATGCTGTTGTTTCTTTTTAATCAACTATGAAAAGGACGGTTTCACTTGCAACTCAGCCAACAACCCACCGTCATGCATCACAGTCAAACTAGCAAACATAACCCTCAACTCAACAATAGCTTTTCTACTCAAACCATCGGCCATGACGTTAGCTTTACATGGATGATACTTGATGGTCAGATCATAATCTTTAAGCAACTCCAACCATCTTCATTGCCTAAGATTTAACTCCTTCTGCAACATTAGATACTTCAAACTCTTATGATCCATATAAACTACACATTTCTCACCATAAAGGTAATGCCTCCAGATTTTCAAAGCAAAAATAATTGCAGCGAGTTCAAGTTCATGAGTAGGGTAATTACGCTCATGCACCTTCAACTGTCTAGATGCATAGGCAACTACCTTACCCTCCTACATTAACACACAACCTAGCCCAACATAGGACACATCACAATAGACAAAAAACTCTTTCCCTGATTCTAGTTGACTCAAGACTGAAGCTCGTGTCAAAGCTTCCTTCAACCTTTCAAAAGCCTGTTGCATATCCTCCGTCCACTCAAAACGAACATTCTTTTGTAATAACTTGGTCAAAGGAGCAGCTATACTAGAGAACCCATCAACAAACCTACGGTAATAACCGGCCAACCCTAGGAAACTCTAAACCTCTGACAAAAATTTAGGCGCTTTTCAACTCATCACAACATCAATTTTGTGCGGATCAACATGAATCCCCTCAGACGACACCACATGCGCAAGACAGACAACCTTCCTAAGCCAGAACTCACACTTTCTTAACTTGGCATAAAGCTGATTAGCCAACAACGTCTGAAGTACAATCCACAATTGCCTATCGTGATCCTTCTCGGTATGAGAGTACCCAAGAATATCATCGATAAACACAACCACAAACTGTCCATAAACTCATAGAACACCTGATTCATCATGTCCATGAAAATATCCAGTGCATTGGTGAAATCGGACGACATCACCAAAAACTCATAATGCCCGTACCTCGTACGAAAAGCTATCTTGGGCACATCCACATCCTTCACCTTCAACTGATAGTACCCAGACCTCAAAACTATCTTAGAGAACATAGAAGCACCTCTAAATTGATCAAATAGATCATTAATCTGCGGCAAAGGATACTTATTCTTTATCGTCAACTTATTCAGTTACCGAAAATCTATACACATCCGCAACGTATCATCCTTTTTTTCACAAACACCAGTGCACCCCACGATGAAATACTCGGTCTAATAAACCCTCGATCAAGCAACTCTTGCAGTTGCATTTTCAACTCCTTTGGGGCCATGCGATATGGAGCAATTGTCACTGGTGACATATCCGCATAAATCTCAATTCCAAACTCCACCTCCCAATCCGGTGGCAACCCCGACAACTCTTTAAGAAAAACACCCAAAACTCAAATATTACACGGATATCCTATACCCTCAACTCCCTCAAACTATGATTCATAACATAGGCTAAGAAAGCATAACATCCAGAATCCATCATTCGTCTCGTTTCTAAATCCAAAACAGCATTAGACAAGAACTTAGCGTTCTCACCTACAACCACCACCTCAAAATCATCAAACAACTTCAGGGATATCCGTTTGGTTTCAAAATCTACCACAACCCTATGCTCGATCAACCATTTCATTCCCAGAATAACATCAAAAACATGGAATGGCAACTCCATCAAATCCACGACAAACACATGACCCTGAACCATCAGCGGACATCTACGATACAACTTCTAAACCACGACTGTCTCTCCAAGAGAACTGGTCACTCTAACACCCACATTTAGAATTTCAACAGGTATATCAAGCAACTGTGCATGCTCACTCAAGAATTTCAATAGGTAAATCACCTCTAATTGTTGATTTCTCTCTTAATTGGCAAAGCTTGGTTGAAATCCAATGAGATTTTGCAATAAGAATTGAATAAATCAATTATTAAACAAAAAGGAAATCAATAGGAATTGATTCCTGAGAATTTTGGAGTGAAAATCTTAGATTTGCTGCAGGGAAAGTTGGGAGAAAAAGTTGGAATAAAAGTAGTTACGTAAGAACATGATTTTGCAAAACTAAAAATCCTTTTTATTAAACCATCATTTATTTCTATAATAAATCAATTAAAAACACTTTTAAAATAGCCTAAATTAAGGGAAAAGATGATGAAAAATATTGGTCAAATAGCTCCTTAAAGATTCTAAGTTTTGAACCTTTTGCGATTTAGTCACCAAAAACAATTTTGAAAACTTTTCATTTTAGTCACTGGACCAAAATGTCCCAAAATCAGATTTAACCACTTCAAATTGAATTTACCAAAATACTTAAAATATTAATTAAGTATTTCTAGCATTTTTTCATATTTTATTTTAGCCAAAATCAATTTATTTCAATTTAATTCCTGAAACTAACTCGAATTGCCTAAACTAGTTCTCCCGAACCATCTACCCAATCCTATTAACATCTACGCCCAATTTTAGGGTGTTACAGAAACCTCACTTCAATCTTGAGGATGAACCTCTCTGGCTTTAGCCACAAAAAATAGAGGATTCAATGCATCAAAATGCATTCAACAGCCCAGCAACATCAATTCACGCAAATCCTCAACAAATTCAAACCAATTTCCCTCCACAACAACCGAAAAAACATCAAACACCTTGCAAAAACACATCAATGTACATCCAAAAACACATTTGCACCATCCTTATACCTCCAACATTCATTAAACATCCACAACTTCTCAAAAACTCATAACTAACAACTTGGAAAATTAGAGATTCACTTAATTTCGGGATTCCAATGTTAAAACCAACTTATTAGCATTATAAAACATCAAAATCATGTTCTAATCCAATACAGAACATAGCAAAATAGATCCAATAAGAAAATCAAACAATCTCATCACTTAAACCTTGATTTAACCAAGTTTCCATAATTAAATCATTAAAACTCATTAGGAAACATTTATAAAGGATCAATAGCTTGGGAATTTTTGTAAAGAACCTTATATTAGAGGAGAAGAATGAAGTTCACCTCTAACCTTGACTTTCCACTTATTTGGATAGATTTACATGGGAAATAAGATTAAAACAATAAGGTTTTGATAAGAAATCATATGAAACTCATTTGAAATCAAAATATTTAAGAAATCAAGAGATTACATAAAGATTTTGAAGAAGTAAAGAGTATTTGGCTGGAGAGAACTTGAGAGAAAATCTTTTAGAGAAAAAGTTAGTTACATGAAATTATTTTTAGAAATTAATTATAAAATTAATTCTCAAAGCCTATTTATGCCCTTTTAAAAACCTTTTTAAAATAGCTAATTAAGGTGAAAAGTTTGATATTAGACTTTGACCAAATGGCTCCTTAAAGATTCTAAGTTTTGACCCTTTTACAAACAGTGGTCGAACCCGCTTTCAATCGAATCTCTGGTTTTATGGTGTCCGGCCTACCTAAGTGGCTGATGGCGACTCCAAGTTTTATTACTTTCAAAAAGACAAAATTTTAAAGGACTTCCCCATTTTCTAAACATTTCTAAAAAAATAGTGAACCTTTTTCCTTTTCAAATTTCAACAAAAAAAGAAGGGAGGTCGCTACAGAATGCAAGCAAAATCTTTTCAACACACAAAACGAACCTTGCATTTGCTTAGAATTTTTTTTGAAATGGGGGTGCATTTCAACTTCCAGGTGTATACCCCAAAACTTAAAGATTACATTGTCCTCAATGAAAAAGAAAATAGAATGCAATGATAGAATATGGTTACAATGATGAATGCAATGACATTACAACTAGATGTAATTACAATGGCAATGCAGATGCCATGACAACATAGTAAATAAAATAAGATTACACTATATGGTATGCATGCCTACAAAAACTAAAACAAACTAACTCAATCATCAGGGTCATGAGAGAATGAGGCAGAGCAACGCTTCTTCTTCTTCCTCCTCATTTCTTCCTTGCAGTTTTTCTTGTTTTTGTACTTGGATTTCAAGTGCTTGCGTTTCTTCGCTTTCTTTGGAAGAGAGGCCTCCTCTTCTTTGTTAGGCTCATCGTCATTTTTGGGCTTCACTTTATTTTCGGCATCATCAACCATGTTCGCAATGGGGATGAACAGGGGTGGTGTTTTGTGGACCAAAACGCATCAGCAACACAAAGATCCCTAACTAGAAAATCCAATTTTCCTTATTAATTTCATTCACAAATAGGCATGTTCATCCATACTCACAAGTTTTTAAGAACTCATTAATAACAACAACACTCCAAGGTATATAGCTCTCACTCACAAAAACCAATTTTAATGAAGTCTCGAAAAGGTTAGCGTAGAATTCCCTTACCAGAGCAACATTGTATTTACCAATGTAAGTACAAAAGGTACCCCATTTTTGAAGCTCTATAGTCTAGTGGATAGATTTTCTAGGTTCATTCTCTTGTAAAAGAACAATCCCATGCTCCGAAAGAATATTCTACTTCATGATATGTTCTAAACCATTCACAACCATATTAAACCTCAAACAAGTCCAAATCAATATTTAAAACTTGCACAACATGGAGTTTAACAAAACAACACTCCCAAATGACAATTAACCATATTGCTTTTATTACTACGTGTCCAAATTGAAACCATACTTCCAAAGGTCAAGTCCTTGGATTCCTCCTTGCATACTTGCTGCTTCCAAATCTTTAATTCTCTATATTGATGGAAAAAGAGAGCGTAAGCACACTAGGCTTAGTGAGGAGTGCTCTAAAACAAACCACCATCAATACATTTAAATCCATTTAATAGTCCACTTTGAAAACCACTTTAAAAGTTGACTTGAAGAAGCTTTTTAACATAAATAACTAACTGTGTATCGGTACACCAACACACCGTATTGATATGGTATAAATTTTCAAAGGCGCACTGTTATAGTCTTCAAGCATATCAGCACTGGTATGCAATATTCAAAAAGGGAATTTCAGTAGCCAAAAGGCGTACTAGTATAGTTGCCCGTGTATCGACACCAAGCCAAAATCTAGCAATGTGTACCGATACAGTCACTAGACGTATTGGTATGCCAAGGCATTTTTGCCCATATTGAGCCGAGACAGGTCCCTAAATACCAACCCTGAGGACCCGTACCGGTACAAACAGACCTGTAATGACCTCTTGGTCGAACATATAACACTTTGGCTCAATCTAACATACTCCTTTCAACATCTAATCATCATATAACACCTCAAACATTAATTCTCCAACCATATAAGCATGGTAGAAGATCATTTACATCATATCATATCCAAACCAAATCCACATAGGCATGATCTCTACCCAAGCATGCAAATTGATTCCCAACCCCGCAAAAATATATACAAAGCATCATAAAAGTCTAAGACATCAAACATAACTTGTACAAGTAGGGAGTATCCAAAATAAACCTCCCAAATACAACTTGGTCACGTTGCCTCTTATTACTACTAAGTATTTGTAAAACCATACTTGAAAATACTTAAATCCTTGGATCTCTCCTTGCATACTTGCTATCCGAAAGAGCCTATTTCTCTGCATTGATGAGAAAGGAGGGCGTAAGCTATAAGCTTAGAGAGGAAATCTCAAAAACACTCATCAATGCATTTAAAAACCATTTTATATCAAATCAAGTTTATAATTTTCTTACCAAAATATCTTATGCTTTCATAATCTTTCCAAATATGCACATTTAAATCTTTTGCAACACATGTATCATGGATTTCTATCTCAAACCTCAATTTAAGTTTCATATGCCAAAATATCTAAATAGCAAGCTTAAAGAAAATCTAATGTATAAACCATATTATAAAAAAATGATTTATTTCTCACAGAATGTTATCTCATATATTGGCATTCAAGTGACCCAAAACCAAGTTCCATTATGTTTTATAAAAACACATCGAATACATGGATTTCCCAACTGGTTCCTTCAACCATTTCACATACGTCCTCAAACCAGAGCAACCCTCAATGATTATAATGTATAAATCCACCAGTAGGAGAATACATAATAATTAACCTCTTGACTGTTCTGGTTCTCATGGTGGAGAATATGGCACAATTAACCCCTTGACACACATGAGGCGACTTATTATAGTGCATTTTAAACCCTATGGCTAGCCAACTATATTTGATAACATTTTATCTCAACCACTTGCCAATATGCTCAATAAAAACCACATTACCTTATGTTTTACATATGCATCAATTCAAACCATTTCCCAATACATTAAAACATGTATACTAGCATTCTCAAAATTCTTTCATAAATTATTTTCCATACTCTAATATCGTCATACTAATCATTTGCAACATCTTTCATTTCTAAATCATGCATATAACAGTAGGTAATCAAAATCATAAACATGTGCATGATATTGTCTTTTGTAAAACCAAAAACGAGAGAGAGATCAACCCATACTTACTTCTGAGATTAGATAAGTGTTTCAAACTTATTGTAAACCCCCAACAACCTTCTTTAAACCTTTTAAAAGCAGTAAAATATGTTTTCACTCACCTACAACCAAACGCTCCACTTGCCGATGCACAATCAAGCTTCTAAAGCTTCCGCAACCTCTCCAAAAGCTAAAGGATCTAACTCCCCTACTTTACCCAAAAAATTAGAGGACCAATGCACTTCCATGCATCTCTAATTTCCAACAACCTTCAAATGGTTCACCTCACTTAAAACCATCGAACGCTTCTCTAAAACAACAGAAATTATCATCAAACCTTATCCAAAAAAAGCCCGGCCAAAACCTATTGATTTTAACATCTTAACAACATATATTAACATCCAAAAACATCTTTACGATGTCCTTATACCTCTAGCAACTCTACAACACCAAGAACACTTCAAAATTTAACTATTTACAACCTAGAAAATTAACAATTCACATAGCTTCGGGATTTTTTAATTAATCTCTTCTTACAACAATAAAACACATATTATAAGAGATCTAAATAAATTAAATTCAATACAAAACAGATCCATAACAACGTTCATCAAATTTTCACATCAAAACTCAATTTAAATACCATATTCATGTTTTAATCATAATTTCATAACAAAAAATAAGTTGTAAATGATAAAGAACTTGATAATTTCAATAAAGAATCTTTAATTAGAGAAGAGAAACGAAAATCAACTCCAATTCCTGATTTCTCCCTTAATTGGCAAAGATTAGATGAAAACTTTAAGAATCCAAATAGATTTTTTTGTAGGAATCAAAGAAATCAAGTAGGAAATAAAAAGAGATTGATTCATGAGAATTTTGGAAAGAAATTGACAATTTGACTGTTGAGAAAGTTGAGAGCATAATTAGTTACCAGAGAAAATGAATTGTTGAATTAGAAACCTTTTTAATAATTCTATTTTATTTTAATATTAAAACCATTTAAAAACCTTTTAAATATAGCCTAAATTAAGGGGAAATATGATGAAAAAGTTTGGTTAATTAGCTCCTTAAAGATTCTATGTTTTGACCCTTTTACAATTTAGTCACCAAAAATAGTTTTGAAATCATAACATTCTAGTCACCGGACCAAAATGTCCCAAAATCCAATTTAATCCCTTCAAATTAAATTCACCAAAACCCTTAGAATATTAATTAAATATTTTCTAACATTTTTCCATATTTTATTTTAGCAAAAAAATTATTAAGATTTAATTCCCGAAACTAGCTCGAATTGCCCAATCTGGTTCTCCCGAACAGTCTAATCAACCTACCTAACATCTAGGCCCAAATCCAGGGCGTTACAAAATTTCCACCTCTTAAGAAATTTCGTCCTCAAAATTTAACTGCCAGAAAAAAGTAAGGAAACTGATTCTTCATGTTTTCCCTATTTTCCCATGTGGCTTCCTCAACACCACGATGTCACCACAACACTTTCGCCAACTCTATGGTCTTGCCACAAAGAACCTTGCTGCTAGAATCTAGAATTTCCACTGGCTCTTCATTATAGGTCAAATATAGATTCAACTCAATCTCCTCAACAGGCATCACATGCTAAGGATCCGATCTATACCTCTGAAGCATTGATACATGGAAAACATCATATATCTTCTCCAGCTCCGCCGACAATCTCAACCTATATGCAACTGGATCAACATGCTTCAACACTTCATAAGGCCCTAAGAACCTTGGACTCAACTTGCCCCTACGACCAAACCTCATAACCTTCTTCCAAGGCGAAAACTTAAGAAACACTCGATCTCCAACCGAGAACTTAATCCCCCTACACTTCAAGTTAGCATAAGACTTTTTTTCGATCTGAAGCTGCCTTCAACTGATCATAGATAAGCTTCACCTTCTCATTGGTGTCCTTCAGCACATCACGCGGGGAGATAAACTTCTCACCCGCCTCCGCCCAACAAAGTGGAGTGCAACACTTTATACCATACAAAGCCTCGTACAAAGCCATTTGAATACTTGCCTGATAACTATTGTTATAGGCAAACTCCACCAAAGGTAACTACTTCTCCCACATTCCTTGAAAATTAATGATGCAACATCGCAACATATCTTCCAACAATTGGATAATTCATTCAGACTAACCATACGTTTGAGGATGATACGGAGTACTAAAATTCAACTGCATACCCAAAGCCCTATGCAAGCACTCCCAAAACCTTACTGTCAAGCGCGAATATCTATCTGATACTATTGACTTAGGCACCCCATGGAACCTCGCAATCTCAACAATATACAACTCCGCCAACTTATCCAAAGTATATGTCGTATGCACAGCCAAGAAATGCGCACACTTCGTAAACCTATCCATGATCACCCAAACAAAATTCTTCTTTGTTGGCGTCAAAGGCAATCTGAACACAAAATCCATGGTAATCCTCTCCCACTTCCATTCCAGAATCTTCAACAATTGTACAACCCAGAAGGAAACTAATGCTCCGCCTTAACACATTGACATACCATACAACGAGAAACAAAATCCGCTACATCCTTGTTCAAACCACCCCAAAAATACTTATTTTCAAATCATGATACATCTTTGTATTCGCTGGATGCATAGCAAAAGGACTCAAATGTGCCTCATCCAAGATAGTACGCCTTAACTCATCATCTTTTGGCACCACTATCCGATCCTTGAAACACAAAACACCTTCTTCACTAAAACAAAAATCCGTTTGATTGTCATCCATAATATCATTAACATGCGATACAAATGAATCATCATATTTTTGCTTCTCCCTGATCAACTGCAACAATGATGGCTTCATTTACAACTCAGCCAATAAACCATCATCTCGCATCACACTCAGTCGAGCAAACATCGCCCGCAACTCTATTGCCACCTTTTTACCTAAGGCATCAGCTACTACATTAGCCTTACCCAGGTAATACTTTGTCGTTAGATCATAGTTCTTAAGCAACTCCAACCATCTTCGTTGCCTAAGATTCAACTCCTTTTGCGACATCAGATATTTTAAACTCTTGTGATCCATGTACACTATACATTTTTCACCATAAAGATAATACCTCCAAATCATAAACACAAGCACCACCGCAACAAGCTCTATATCATGCGTAGGATAGTTGCGCTCGTGCACCTTCAACTTCCTAGATACATAAGCTACAACCTTTCCTCCTTGCATCAACACATATCCCAAACCAACGTAGGTTACATCACTATGAACTACAAAATCCTTCTCCGACTCGGGTTGAATCAGGATTCGAGCATGCATCAAAGCATCCTTCAACTTATCGAAAGCTTGTTGTCTACCCTCTGTCCATTCAAATATTATATCCTTTTGCAACAACTTTGTCAAAAGAGAAGCAATCTTTGAAAAACCATCCACAAAATGTCAATATTATATCCTTTTGCAACATCGACTTAGGTTGCTTCCAATTCACAATTGTCTCAATCTTTTGAGGATGCACTCAGATACCTTCTGCCGAAACAACATGACCAAGAAAGACCACATGTTTGATCCAAAACTCACACTTTCTCAACTTGGCATAAAGCTCATTATCTGTAACACCCTTAACGTATACTCGTATACCGAATACACATTAAATATGTTACAAAATCATTGGAAGAAATCTTAACTAAATTTTTTTATATCAAAATTTAATTTGTAGTTTAACCGTTTCTCGATTTTAAATTTAAAACATGTCATCTAGGTGCAGGTAGTTTTGACCCTAAATTGGTTTACAAAATTTACAATTGAATTAGTGAAATAAAAATATAATTCAGGGTGAAAACTACGTAAGCTGCCTAGACCCTTTCTTGATTTTTAAAATTTTTACGCGATTAAGGCTAAACAACATGTTAACCATACCAAAGATTTTGCTATTGTTAACAATTCATATTTCTAAACTTATCCATCCATAAAAGCATATAATTACGTTGTAAACTTATGTTGTAGACAATTCAACTTTAAAATACTTACATGCCCACTAGTCTATCAAATTATGATAAAGACGTAATTACTGAACTTATTGTAGTAACTTGATTTTTCCCAAGTTTCTGCTCCTTCTCGATAGACGATTTCCAGGAAACCTACGTGTGACATAAGACACACGCAAAGTACGAACTTAGTGAGGCATTCAAAATAGTTTATCAAAACATGAAGTAATATAATTTAGTATGTCATATATAAAGTAAAGCACATTTTTTCTATAAATGGCAATCATGTCACAATATCAATGTTTCATGTATCATTGCTATCATGTGTATCATGAATCAGCAATATCATGTAAATCATAAAACATCATTACCATGTATAACATAAATCATCTCTATTCTGTATCATATAACATCTCTATCATACATCATGTAACATTTCGATCATATATCATGTAACATTTCTATATCATATATCATGTAACATTTCTATCATGTATGCCATGTACTTCTCTGTCATGTAACATGTAACTTCTTTTTCATGTATCATGAAATCATGTAACATCTTTTTCATGTATCATGTAATCATGTAACATCTGTATCATGTATCATGTTCTTTCATGTAATCATCTTGTTATATTATCAACGTGTCTGGCTAGAGGCCCATGGAAACCTAGTGTCTATCTGCACTGTAGTGCCATGTAAAGTACGTACTCGAGAGGACGCTCTTTGCTCCTCATATAAGGACGCTCTTTGCTCCTTATATAAACACTTCGTTAGTACATTTTGCACTATGGGCTTGGATCCCTAGGGTGTATCTTTTTTCGTTTTAGTCTTGTCATTTTCTTATGTGAACATGATTCATCATTATTTATGCAAATAGTAGTACGTACCTTGTACTCCGTCAAGCTTATCATGTTGAATCATGCATCATATCATGTATTATGAAGAAATGCAATGTAATTTTAAATTAGGGTCGACTTATCTCAAGTCTTCCCTTTTTCAACATAATGTAAACATATAGAAATGCACTCACCTGGCCATGTAATAGTGTGCCTCACTAAATTCTACTCACCTGGGCCATGTAATAGTATGCCTCACTAAATTCTACTCACCTGGGCCATGTAATAGTATGTCTCACGGAATTTGATTATGTTTGTTCTGAAAGAAACTAGTTTCAATAAGCTTTTCAGCCATATAAATTAATAGCCCAAATTCAACTCGTACGATTTATGACAAATTTTCAAAGTCAATTTTCAGTGCTGATTTCGGAACAGACTGCCATACTATTTTCTGACCTTTCACCACTTAAAAATTCATATCTTTTTACTCGGAACTCGAAATCAGTTTTCGTTTGTTGGAAACAAAACAAGACGAACAAATCTTTACATACGTATGAAACCTTTTTCTGCATCTTAATTCTTAAAACTGATATCAAGGTACCTATTTCGATCCGATTCACTCTTATACTGAATAAAATTACCTGTTGGAGAAATTTACACTTTAGTCCCTAAACTTTTCCAAAGTTTATACTTTAACCCCCTAAACTTTTAAAATTTACAATTTAGTCACTAGCCAAAATTTGGGATATTACAATTCCTCCTCTTAAGAATATTCATCCTCAAATTTTCAATGCATACCTGCTCCAAACATTTACAGATATTATTTCCTTATTTTCTTCTCAGCCTCCCAAGTGGCTTCTTCGACCTTGTGATTTTTCCTCAAAACTTCAATCAATGCTCCCAAAACATAAGTACATATACTATAGACTTTTGCTCACTTCTGGAGATAAGACCCATTAATATACTCTTGGTCCAACTCCTTTACGATTCCTTAAGGTATAACAGTTCTGAAACTAAGTTTTCCCTTTTTGACCTATACAAATCACCCTTCATTTTCAAATAAGTAATCATAACTTCTCTTTTGCTATGACATTTAAGGCTCTCAACAGCTTAAACACTTAAACAACCAATGCTTTATTATATACAGTTGTCGAAGGTTACAATCTCTTAGGTACTTCTTGTTCTTGTACTTGAGCCCCCTACTGCACTAGTAGCTCAATCTAGGTAAAAATAAAAAAAAAGTTCATACTTGATTTCATTTTTACTGCTACGGGTATCTTTATAACCCTTGTGATTCGAGACTCTTGTTCTTGTCTAGAAACATTTCTATGGAAATTTCAATTAGCCAGAACAATCCTCAACTAAACACTCTTCCTTTAACTTCATTAAGGAACTAATTTCTTTTAAAAATTTAAACGTTTCTTCTTATAATCACTTTTACCTTGTGCACAGGTAACCAACTTATCTAAATTGCACTTCAGATTCTCGAGATGATACCTTCATATTACCTTCTAGTATTTGATCACTTAGATCATTAGAAAACCCTTTTTCCAGCAATCCACATTATTTTAATGCTTTTCATACTCAACATCTTATATTACTGATTGTCTTTATCAAAACCTTTCTGAAACGATATCTTAGCTTATCCATTACACTTCAGCCTTACATTTATATGGCTCTGCTGTCAACTATTCAGGTAGAATTAACCTCTTAGTTGACTTCTCTGAATTCTCTTTGGTTACAAGTTCAATACACTTTATCGATAATAGACTTCCAATCTTGTACAGTATGTACTCAAATATCACTTTTATCATACTTTTATTCCAGATTCTTTGTCTTCCTAGTCTATCAGGCTTCACAGTTGACATCTTATAATACTAATGTCTCCTTAAAGAAATAATCTTTCTTACTTAGATTGTGTCCGATCTAAAGACTTTTCAAAGTTTTTTTTCTAACATTTGAGGAGTCTACACGGTAACTCTTTCCATGTTTGCTTTTATTTTCCTTGCAATATAGTTTACTACTTTTAGTACTCTAACTGATTCATAACTAACATCTTCTTTTTGAGCTTCAAATATAATCTCTTTACAGATCAATTTGTTTCTTAGTTTCTTTTCTAATCATCTCAGTAGTATCATTACTTAACTTTCCAATTCTCCCTTATATGTACTGACAATACAAACATCTTATAATAAGATACTATTGAATTACTTCCATCATAACTTCAATCCTTAACTTTTCTTGAGTAAATCGCCAGATTACATCTGCAGCAACTACTGACATTGTTATCTTCAAACATATATATATATTTCTAAAGTAAAGATATTTCTTCTTCTTACTCCTTCGTATCCGAGTATCATATAATTACTGTATCATCTCTTTACTATGCAAATAACTTATTCTAAACAAGAACTAACTTCCAGGCTTATTTTATTGTATCTATCCACTATGGGTTCTTTCTTGACCTCTAAGACTCGTCAACTGACAAAATCCATTATCGTTTTACTTTCCTTATTCTAGTATCATTTCACCTTATACTAATGAGGAGCAACATCAAGTCATACAATCAATACATCAGTAATATGACATCTTAGGGCCATGTATTTACTAAAAACTCCAAATCAAACTTGGCTTATCACCCAGAATTGGCTAAAACTTTGCTCTGATACCAATAAATGTAACACTCTTAACGTAAACTCGTAGACCGAATAAACATTAAAGATGTTACGAAATCATTGGAAGAAATCTTGACTAATTTTTTTATAACCAAAATTTAATTTGTAGTTTAACCCTTTTCTCGTTCTAAATTTAAAACTATGTCATCTAGGTGCAGCTAGTTTTGACCCTGAATTGGTTTACAAAATTTATAATTGAATTATTGAAATAAAAATATAATTCAGGGAGAAAACTACGTAAGCTGCCTAGACCCTTTCTTGATTTTTAAATTTTTTACGCAATTAAGGCTAAACAACATCTTAACCATACCAAAGATTTTGCTATTGTTAACAATTCGTATTTCTAAACTTATCCATCCATAAAAGCGTATAATTACGTTGTAAACTTATACTGCAGACAATTCAAGTTTAAAATACTTACATGCCCACTTGTATATCAAATTATGATAAAGACGTACTTTACTGAACTTATTGTATTAACTTGATTTTTCCCAAATTTCTGCTCTTTCTCGATATACGATTTCCAGGAAACCTACGTGTGACATAAGACACACGCTAAGTACGAATTTAGTGAGGCATTTAAAATAGGTTATCAAAACATAAAGTAATATAATTTAGTATGTCATATATAAAGTACAGTACATTTTTTGTATAAATCGCAATCATGTCACAATATCAATGTTTCATGTATCATTGCTATCATGTGAATCATGAATCAACAATATCATGTAAATCATAAAACATAATTATCATGTATAACATGAATCATGTCTGTTCTGTATCAGATAACATCTCTATCATGCATCATGTAACATTTCTATCATATATCATGTAACATTTCTATCATGTATCATGTAACATTTCTAACATATATCAATATCATTTCTATCATGTATCGTGTAACATTTCTATCATGTATGACATGTACTTCTCTGTCATGTAACATGTAACTTCTTTTTCATGTATCATGAAATCATGTAACATCTTTTTCATGTATCATGTAATCATGTAACATCTGTATCATGTACCACGTTCTTTCATGTAAGCATCTTGTTATATTATCAACGTGTCTGGCTAGAGGCCCATGGAAACCCCGTAGCCTATCTGCATCGTAGTGCCATGTAGAGGACGTACTCAAGAGGACGCTCTTTGCTCCTCATATAAGGACGCTCTTTGCTCCTTATATAAGCACCTCGTTAGTGCATTTTGCACTATGGGCTTGGATCCTCGGGGTGTATCTTGATTCATTTTAATCTTGTCATTTTCTTATATGAACATGATTCATCAGTATTTATGCAAATAGTAGTATGTACCTTGTACTCCGTCAAGTTTGCCATGTTGAATCATGCATCATATCACGTATTATGAAGAAATGCAATGTAATTTTAAATTAGGGCCGACTTATCTCAAGTCTTACTTTTTCAACATAATGCAAACATATAGAAATGCACTCACTTCGGCCATGTAATAGTATGCCTCACTAAATTCTACTTGATCCTTTCCTTTATAGTATGTCGAATCCTCTTTGATTCGTGTTAGGCTTCATTAACCACATGAATATAAATACTATTTGTTAGATTCATTTCTAACGATATTTTAAACAAAGTATCGAATCATTCAACATAAAATTTTCTATGCTTTTCCTTCTGTTCTTATACTGTCCAAAACTCATTTTTTTGTCCCTAATGACCATTTTGAACTTCAAATAATTCTTCCAAGCTTGCTAAGTAACATTAGATATAAAATGTTTCAAATTCCATTTTCTGACAGCTTGCACTACCATTGAAGATTTATTTCTATGAAATGATCTAAAATCAGAATTCGATTCCGTTTGATCTCAAAGAAACTAGATTCAATAAGCTTTTCATCCATATAAATTAATAGCTCAAATTCAACTCGTACGATTTATGACAAATTTTCAAAGTCAATTTTCAATGCTGATTTTGGAACAGATTGCCATACTATTTTATGACCTTTCATCACTTAAAAATTCATATCTTTTTACTCGGAACTCGAAATCAGCTTCCGTTTGTTGGAAACAAAACTAGATGAACAAATCTTTACATAGGTATAAAATTCACCATCTAACCATTTTGTAGAATTTATGGTGAATTTTCAAACTTACTGTCGTAATCTAGTTCTCTACACAGCTACATAATTAACTTTAACTTTTATACTAACTTCTCCTTACATCTCTATTTCTCAATATAGTCCTATTATTTACTTTAAACCATCAACTTATCACCTTCTTCATCAAATAATTATTCACAATAGTTTCCCTTAATTTTCCTTCTTAACCGAAATAGTCACTAAATGCAAAGATAAGGATCCTAGCTTCTTAACTTTGCAATTTAGTCCTCAAATTAACATTACTATCTTAATTCAATCATTGTAACTAAAATTCAGATTTATCCTTCTCTAAAACCTCATTTTCATTTGGTCACCTAACTTTGACAATTTGTCAAAATGGTCACTAATTCGATTCAACATCGGTTTAACATTCTAACTTCAATTTCACATCTCCAACTTCAATAATAACATAAATACACTTCAAAATCATAAAAAAAACAGATTAGTCCTCTAACTTTCAGAATTTCTGAAATGGTCCCTATACCTTTAACTTAGGGTTTTGCTTCCAAATAACAATTCAAGCTTACTAGAATATTAATTCAACATCACAAACCCTAAATTAAACTTCAATCCATAAACCCTAATCATCTTCATACAATCTAAAACATGTAGGGTTTAAATCTCAACTCATAACATGATTTTAACATTATACTAACTTGATTTCAACTTGAATTTCATCATGAAATCATAAAATTCCAAAAGCCCCAAACTTTTTCCATAAACCCTAATTTCTCCTCATGCAAAATTATCATCAATCAAGCATGTTTTCCATGAGTTATTTACATCAAAAGATAGAGCTTGAAGAGTAGAACAACTTTGCAGTTGAAAGTATTACCTGAAAATCGAGTTTCGGGGCTTGAATCAAACTTGGAAAATTTTCTCCATTTTTCTTTCTTTCTCCACCTCATATTTCGAAATTTTAAGGATGAAGATCATACTCTTTTTTTTCATCCAATTTGGCCACTAGTCTTGTATAAATGAATTTTAAATTCATTTAGATAGTGAAATTACTAAAATGCCCTTTTAATCCAAAAATTGAGATTGATCTTATCATTAATCAAGGGCCAAGATTTAATCTTCCATTTTCTTCTTCAAAATTGTCCTTGCATCTTTTTAAATATTTAAAAAATGCCATTGGGGCAAAATGACCAATTTGCCCTCCAACTAGTTTTTTATTTACTAGTTTGCCATTCTTGTAAAAATTCAACTAAGTCTAGTTGGAATCCAACCAGCTATAATAAAAATATTCATAAAAATAGTATTTTATGACTTTTCCATGGTGTTTGGATGAACCTCTGAAATTTTAGTTCGATATGATTTTTCGATATTCATAAAATACTTTTACTGCGATTTCATCTTTATCGAGCTATCGGATTTATTCCAAAAATTCTATATTTCCATATTTAGAAAATGAACCCTATCATCTTATAAAAAAATTCCTTTCCTAAAGTCTTAGACTGAATTTTCTTAACTTAGTCTATTATCCCAATAATTATCGAAAATCTTCAAAGAGTAGAATTTATCTTAGAAATCCTTTATCGTAAATCCATACGAATATTCTTTACTCTTACTGAGTCCAAATTATCAATCAGAAACACTTTTATGGGACCTTCATGGAGGTCACCCATCCTTGTATTTCTCTGGCCTAAGCACGCTTAACAATTTCATTCGATCCAAATTTGGTACCTTTTCTGCATCTTAATTCTTAAAACCAATATCAAGTACCTATTTCGATATGATTCACTCTTATACTGAATAAAATTACTTGTTGGGGAAATTTACACTTTAGTCCCAAAACTTTTCCAAAGTTTATACTTTAACCCCCTAAACTTTCAAAATTTACAATTTAGTCACTAGCCAAAATTTGGGATATTACATTATCCAACAAAACTTGCAACACAATCCATAGTTTTTGACTGTGATCTTTCTCAGTACGAGAGTACACAAGAAAGTCATCGATGAACACTACTATAAATTAATCTAAGAATTCATGGAATACCAGATTCATCATGTCCATGAAAGCTGCAGACATATTTGTCAACCCAAACGGCATTACCAAGAACACATAATGCCCGTAGCGCGTGTGAAAAAGCTGTCTTCGGAACATCCTTATCCTTCACCATCAACTGATAATATCCAGACCTTAGGTCAATCTCGGAAAACATTGTATCCCGTCAAAACTGATCAAACAAATCATCGATCCTCGACAAAGGATAATGTTTCTTAATCGTCAACTTGTTCAGTTGCCGATAACAAATACACATTTTCATCATGCCATCTTTCTTTTTCATAAACAGCACCGGTGCTCCCCATGATGACACACTAGGCTGAATGAAACCCCAGTCCAACAACTCCTGCAACTACATCTTCAATTCCTTTGGTGCCATGTGATAAGGTGCAATCGACACCGTATCCATATTCGTACATGTCTCAATGTAAAACTCTACCTCCCTATCTAGCAGCAAACCAGGAAACTCTTATAGAAAATTGCAAACAGTGCGGCTATCATGAGCACACACCACCTTCATATCCGGATTCATAACATAAGCTAGATATGCCTGACTCCTAGACTCTAACACCTTATATGCTTTCAAAGTCGAAACCACATTGGACAAGAATTAATATTTTCTCCCACAACCACCACTTCAAAATCCTCAGCAAATTTTAACAAAATTCGCTTAGTCTCAAAATCAACCACAGCTCAGTGCTCCAACAACCAATCTATCCCCAAAATTACATCAAAACTATGAAACGACAACTACATCAAATCATACGCAAACACATGACCTTGAACCATCAAAAGACATCTCCTAAACAACCTCCTAGCAACTATTGTCTCACCAAAAGAACTAGATACCTGTATACCAACATCTAACACCTCTACAGGTATATCAAGCAAGAAAGCATGTTCATGCAAGTTGTATGAATGTGTAGAACCATAATCAATCAAAGAAAGCAATGGTATGGACTGCAAAGGAAATGTACCTGCAATCACATGTGAATCATTCATTCCCACACGATGCACAAAAAACCTCGTCGGTCCACCACCCTTAGGTTGAACCGCCAGTATGTGAGCAACTATCCTCTAACCATCCTTCTTACGCTGAAAATGACCTTGACCGCGCCCACAACCTCTCGGTTGTACCACAGCAGGTGCAGTAGCTTGTCCTCCCAAGCCAACTAAGGACAATCACGCCTAATGTGATCTCACGATTCACAGCTCCAACATGTTTCGAAAGTACCTCAACACTCCCCTGAATGTCATCTACCACAACTCCTACACTCGGGTACTCTGACGTAGGTATTATGACCTTGCTGTCCATGCCCAGCATTACTTCCACCTCGTCTCTGATCCGAATGATACCTTCTATCCCTATGCCTCTTGTATCGATCCCTGCCAATATCTGACTTAGCATGCCGCTTCCCAATAGAAGAACATCATGATCGAGAACTCAACTCCAAATTTTGTTCTATGTCCTTGCCCGGGAAAGCAAGACATCAAACTCTGTATAGTCGATAGCCAATATATGAGTCTTCACCTCCTTAACCAACCCATACCAGAAATGATCACATCACTGTTGCTCGTTAGGAACCAGCTCACCAGCATACTGAATCTCATACTTGGACACAAACATGCTTCCCTACTCTAATGCCAATAACTCTCTCTTTTTCTCATCCTGATAATGAGAACCCAGATACTTCTTCTAAAAAGCAACATGAAAGAACTCCCAAGTCACATTAGCAGGTGCCATGCCCGCAGTAGCAATCATCCACCAACTGTAAGCATCACCTGATGTAACGACACTATACAACCCAACTTACGTGTATTAGTACACTCCATCTGCCCAAGGATCCTCTTAGTGATGGCAAACCACTCCTAAGCTACCTTAGGAGCAAAACCTCTAAACTCAGTATTGTGCATGCTACGCAGATACTCTAACAGAAGCCTAGTATTAACAGCTACAGGTGCCAGTGCAGGTACTTGCACTCTAGCTATGGTTCCCTGAAAAGCTCCAATCATCACCCGAATCAACGCTGTCATATCACCAAAAATAGGTCATTGCGGTGCCTAAGGCAAACCACCCTCGACTCCAGCACCAACATGAGGAATAGGTGGAGGAGGAGGCAACTCATCATTTTTTCCATCCACAACACTCCTCAAATAAGCTATCGTCTCTCGTGTCGGTCCCATTTCACAAAAAATATGATTCTAAACATGATAATGCAATAAAACTCACAATTAGACCAGCTTGCAGCAAGAATCCAAGTCGCTCATGTTTAAAAGCAAAAATCATTTTGCACTAGTAGTAATAAGGCAATGTGTCCCCAAGGTTATAATCCCATCATATTACATTTCAAACATAATCTCACAAAATCAAACATCGTGCATGTCAAATAATAGAATCACACATCAACAATACATGAAACAACCATAACCTACCTCCCAACAATCTTAAACTGGCTTTGATGCCAATAAATGTAACCTCCATGACCCACTCTAGTCGCCAGACTGAATTGAGCGAGCTACATTGTGTTTGCCGAAACAAACCCAAAAGAATTACTTAGAAACAGTCTATTTTTCATTTTATCTTGTCTAAATGCAAGTCCTAAGGAGATCATGCTGGCTATGGTGAAATTTACAACTCAATCGGGCATCGAATTGAGATCCAATTGCATAAACATTTTAGGGACCAAATTGCAATTTTTAGATAATTATGAGGACTTCTTTAAAATTTAAGTTGCCATTCCTTAATTAGTCATATTTCATACAATCAGGTTAAATTTCAACTTAAAATAATCATTCGAACTCATTTAATTACGTATTCAAGAAATAAGGACTAAATTGCAAAGAATCAAACTTCAAGAAGCTTTTTAATAGAAATAACTAACTGCGCATCGGTACACCAACACACCGTATCAATACGGTATAAATTTTCAAAGGTGTACCGAACGGTCTTCAAGCATATAGTACATGTATACAATATTCGAAAAGAGAATTCCAGAAGCCAAAAGGCATACCGGTATAGTTTCCCGTGTACTGACACCAAGCCAAAAATCTAGCAATGCGTACCGATATGGTCACTAGGCGTATCGGTATGCCAAGGAATTTTTTCCCAGACTGAGCTGATATAGGTCCTGCATACCAATCCCTGAGTACCTGTACCGGTACAGACAGACTTGTAATGACCTCTTGGTCGAACATATGACACTTTCACTCAATCTAACATACTCCAATCAACATCTAATTATCATATAACACCTCAAACATTAATTCCTCAATCATATAAGCATGGTAGAAGATCATTCACATCATATCATATCCAAACCAAATACCTATAGGCATGATCTCTACCCAAGCATGCAAATTGATTCCCAACCCCAAAAATACATATATAAAGCATCATACAAGTCTAAGACATCAAACATAACTTGTACAAATAGGGAGTATCCAAAATAAACCTCCCAAATACAACTTGGTCACATTGTCTCTTATTACTACTAAGTATTTGTAAAACCATACTTGAAAATACTTAAATCCTTGGATCTCCACTAGCTTACTTGCTATCCGGAAGAGCCTATTTCTCTCCACTAGCTTAGTGAGGGAATCTCAAAAACACTCATTAATGCATTTAAAAACCATTTTATATCAAATTATGTTTATAATGTTCATACCAAAATCATCTCATGATTTCATAAAGTTTCCAAATATGCACGTTTAAATCATTTGCAACAAATGTATCATGGATTTCTATCTCGAACCACAATTTAAGCTTCATATGCCGAAATCTCTAAATAGCAAGCTTAAAAAGTATCTCATGTATAAGCCATATTATACAAAACAAATTCATTTCTCATGATACGTTATCTCAAATATTGGCATTAAGTGACCTGAAACTAAGTTCCATTTAATTTTATAAAAACACATCGGATATACAGATTTCCCAAGTGGTACCTTCGACCACTTCACATATGTCCTCAAACCTGAGCAGCCCTCAACGGTTATAATGTATGAATCCACTAGGGGAGAATATGATACAATTAACCCCTCGACCACTGTTGTTCTCATTGTGGAGAAAATGGCACAATTAATCCCTCGACACACATGAGGTGACTTATTATAGTGCACTTTAAACTATATGGCTAGCCAACTATATCCGATAACATTTTATCTCAGCTACTTGCCAATATGCTCAATAAAAACCATATTACCTTATTGTTTTAGTTATGCATCAATTCAAACCATTTTCCAATACATTAAACCTTGTATTCTAGCATTCTCAAAATTCTTTAATAAATCATTTGCCATACTCAAATATCATCATATCTAATCATTTGCAACATCGTTCATTTATAAAACATGCATATAACAACATGTAATCAAAATCATAAACATGTGCATGAGATTGTATTTTGTAAAACCGAAAACGAGAGAGAGATCAATCTATACTTACTTCCAAGCTTAGATAAGTGTTCTAAACTTATTATAAACCCCCAACAACCATCTTCAAACCTTTTAAAAGTAGTGAAACACGTTTCCACTCATCGACAACCAAATGCTCCACTTGTCGATGCACAATCAAGATTCTGAACCTCTCGCAACCTCTCCAAAAGCTAAAGGATCCAACTCCCCTACTTTGCCCAATCAAAAACTAAAGATCAATGCAATTCCATGCATCTCTAATTTCCAGCAACCTTCAAACAAAAGTTTGCCTCACTTAAGACCATCAGACATTTCTCTAAAACAACCAAAATCATTACCAAATCTTATCTAAAATGTTAGGAATTTGGTATGCGGCAAAATAACCAAAGCAATACCGACATAGACCACGACATGCACAGGAGACAAGATTTATCGTGGTTCAGCATAGACTACCTCTACGAATGAGAGAAACGAACAATCGACTAATAACGTAGAGAACTCGAAGAGTACAAATACATGATAACTCATGTAATCCCAAAACTCGGTGTACAAATCCCATGACCCTATGGAACCAAAACACTCTTCCCAACATCCCTACAATACCCATCTCTACAACGTAAGCACAATCGTTGTAGAGATCCTAATAGTGGTTACATCTCTCCAGAGTAATTCCCCCTCTCGTTCTCTCATAATTCAAAGGGTTACACGTAGTCAATATTTATAGACCCAAATACTTGATCACCAAGAAACCTTATTCAATAAGATCTTCTACCTAAAATAGATATTTACTCATTAAAGTAAATCCTAGTTACCAAGTAATCTCCAACCACTAGAATTAAAATAAAACCCAACTTAATTACCAATTAGAATTTGAGTCAAAATATAACAAATCTCCCACTCGACACAAATTCTGTTCGAGCATTGGTCTTCAAGTCTTCAACAGCTTCAATTTTTACGTAAGCCAAATATCCGTTGAAGCACCACCACCAAGTCTTCAACAACTCCAATTCTTACGTAGTATTCGTTGAAGCATCATTGCATTTTGAGAATTACTCCCCCTGTAACTAAAAGCTCATTGCAGTAGTACTCCTCTGGCATGTCTCCAACATGGCACCGCAAAGTCCGCAGCAAAAATTCCTCCACAAGCGCGCAGCTTAAACCGTAGCTCATGATACCATTTGTTAGGAATTTGTTATGCGGCAAAATAAGCAAAAGCAATAACGACATACCCCAAGACATGCACATGAGACAATATTTAACGTGGTTCAACATAGCCTACTCTACGGACGAGAGAAACGAACAATCCACTAATAAAGTAGAGAACCCAAAGAGTACAAATACATGATAACCCATGTAATCCCAAAACCCAGTGTACAAATCCCATGACCCGGGGGAACCAAAACACTCTTCCCAACATCCCTACAATACCCATCTATACAACATAGGCAAAATAGTTGTAATGATCCTAAAAGTGGTTACATCTCTGTAGAGTAATTCTCTCTCTCTCTCATTCTCTTGTTCTCATATAATTCAAAGGGTTACACCTAGTCTATATTTATAGACCCAAATACTTGGTCACCAAGAAACCTTATTCAATAAGATCTCCTACCTAAAATAGATATTTACTCATTAAAGTAAATCATGATTACCAAGTAATCTTCAACCACTAGAATTACAATAAAACCCAACTTAATTACAAATTAGAATTTGAGTCAAAATATAACATAAACAAAGCCCAGCCAAAAACTATTAATTTTAACATCTTAACGACATCTATTAACATCAAAAAACTATTAATTTTACCTCCGGCAACTCTACAACACCAAGATCACTTCAAAATCTAACTATTTGCATCATATAAAGTTAGCAATTCACATAGCTTCGGGATTTCTTTAATTAATCTCTTCTTACAAAATTAAAACACATCTTATAAGAGATATAAATCAATTAAAATCAATACAAAACAGATCCATTGCAGTGTTCATCAAATTTTCACATCAAAACTCAATTTAAATACCATATTCATGTTTTAATCATAATTCCCTAACAAAAATCAATTGCAAAGGATCAAAAACATGGAATTTCAATAAAGAACGTTTAATTAGAGGAGAGAAATGAAAATCACCAGTAATTGTTGATTTCTCCCTTAACTGGCAAAGATTAGATGAAAACTTCAAGAATCCAAGTAGATTTTATTGTAGGAATCAAAGAAATCAAGTAGAAAATCAAAAGGAAATAAAAAGAGATTGATTCCTAAGAATTTTGGAAAGAAATTGATAGTTTGACTGCTGAGGAAGTTGAGAGAAAAGTTAAGAGCAAAATTAGTTATGTGAGAAAATGAATTGTTGAATTAAAAACCCTTTTATTAATTCTATTTTATTTTACTATTAAAACCTTTTAAAAATATCCTAAATTAAGGGAAAAATCTGAGGAAAAAGTTTGGTTAATTAGCTCCTTAAATATCTAAGTTTAGACCCTTTTACAATTTAGTCACCAAAAACAGTTTTGAATTCTTTACATTTTGTCACCGGACCAAAATATCCCAAAATCCGATTTAATTCCTTCAACTTGAATTTACCAAAACCCTTAGAATATTAATTAAATATTTTCTGACATTTTTTCATATTTTATTTTAGCCAAAAATAGTTTATTAAGATTTAATTCCCGAAACTAGCTCAAATTGCCTAATCCACTTCTCCCAAACCGTCTAATCAACTTGCCTAACATTTAGGCCCAAATTTAGGACATTACATGGATGGAGTTTTCAGTGCACATAAACACCTCAACATCCAAGGTGACTTTTTATAGTGCACTATCAATCCTATGGCCCGCTAACTATATCCGATAACATTTAAAACCACATCATTTGCCAATATAATTTATTTCATTACCATTAACTCACTGTTTTCATATGCATCAATCAAAACCATTTATCCAATGCATTCAACCATGCATTAATCAATGTTCCAAAAACATTATCGAAACATGCATTACTTCCAAATGCATCATCATCATTTTATAGCCATTTTCCAGCATTAAAGCATGCTCAAGTCATGCATATAACAGTGATAAATCAAATCATCAAAACAACTGCATCAAAACCAATTTGCCAAGACAAAATCGAGGGAGAAATCATCCTTTACTTACTCATGATCTTAGACCATCATGTCAAGCTTAACCTAAACTCCCAAACACAACTTTCAAACCATTGGAAAGTTGTAACCACGTTCTCACACACTGAATACGCAAAACTTTGATCGACATGCGAATCCAAGCCTCCAAGGCTTCCGAAACCTCACTTCAAGCTTGAGGATCAACCTCCCATGCTGTAGCCATACAAAAACAGAGGATTCAATGCATCAAAATGCATTCAACAGCCCAACAACATCAATTCACACAAATCCTCAATAAATTTTAACCAATTTCCCTCCACAACAACCGAAAACAACATTAAACACCTTCCAAACTTAACCCAGCCAAAGCATAATCGTTTAATCCAACATTTATCATCAATTTTCATCCAAAAACACATTTTCACCATCCTTATACCTCCAGCATTCATTAAACATCCACAACTCCTCAAAAACTCATAACTAACAACCTAGAAAATTAGAGATTCACTTAATTTTGGGATTCCAATTTTAAATATAAATTATTAGCATTATAAAACATCAAAATCATGTTCTAATCCAATCAAGAACATAGCAAAACAGATCGAGTACGAAAATCAAACAATCTCAGCACTTAAACCTTGATTTAACCAATTTTCTATAATTAAATCATTAAAACTCATTAGAAAACATTTATAAAGGATAAATAACTTGAGAATTTCAGTAAAGAACCTTATATTAGAGGAGAAGAACGAAGCTCACCTCTAACCTTGGCTTTTCCCCTTAATTGGATGGATTTACATGGGAAAACAAGATTAAAACAATAAGGTTTTGATAAGAAATCACAGGAAACCCATTTGAAATCATAAGATTTAAGAAATGAAGAGATTACCTAAAGATTTTGAACAAGTAAAGAGTGTTTTGCTTCAGAGAATTTGAGAGAAAATCTTTTAGTTAAAAGATAGTTACGTGAAATTATTTTTAGAAATTAATTATAAAATTAATTCTCCAAGCCTATTTATACCCCTTTAAAAACCTTTTTAAAATAGCCAATTAAGGTGAAAAGTTTGATATTAGACTTAGGCCAAATAGCCCCTTAAAGATTCTAATTTTTTACCGTTGTGCAAACAGTCACTAAAAATAGTTTTAAAACTTTACATTTTGGTCACTGTCCCAAAATTCACTTTTCAAAACTTCCTTTTGTAAAATTGATTTTAAAAAATCATCTACATATTAAATAATGAATTTAGGATATTTTATAATATTTTTATCTCACTCAAAAAGTATTTATTTTAAATTAATCCTGAAACATACTCGAACCCTCTAATTCGGTCCATCAGACCGTCTAATCAACCTAGAAAACTCCTTGGACAAAATTTGTGGGGTTACAGGTACCAATTTTTGGGTAGTATGGGGGTGCCAAAACCTTTACCATCCATAACCTACTCCCGAACCTGTTTTCAATTGAATCTCTAGTTTTTATGGTGTCCGGCCTACCTAAGTGGCCGGTGGCGACTCCAAGTTTTATTACTTAAAAAATATAAACTTTTAAAGGACTTCCCCATTTTCCAAACATTTCCAAAAAAATGGTGAACCTTTTTCCTTTTTGGATTTCAACGAAAAAAGAAGGGAGGCCACTACAGAATGCAAGCAAAAGATTTTCAACACACAAAAAGAACCTTGCATTTGCTTAGATTTTTTTTTTGAAATAGGGGTGGATTTCAACTTCTAGGTGTATACAAAAAAAAAAATAGAATGCAATGACAATATATGGTTACAATGATGAATACAATGACATTACAACTAGATGTAATTACAATGACAATGCAGATGTCATGACAACGTAGTAAACAAAATGAGATTATACTATATGGTATGCATGCCTACAAAAATTAAAACAAGCTAACTCAATCATCAGGCTATTGGGAGAAGGAGGTAGAACAACGTTTTTCTTCTTGTTCCTTTTTTCTTCTTTGCGCTTCTTCTTGTTTTTGTCCTTGGATTTCAAGCGCTTGCGTTTCTTCTCTTTCTTTGGAAGAGAGGCATCCTATTCTTTTCCAGGCTCATCATCATTTTTGGGATCCTCTTTATTTTTAGCATCATCAACCATGTCTGCAATGGGGATGAACAAGGGTGGTATTCTGTACACCAAAACACATCAACAACACAAAGATCCCTAACTAGAAAATACACTTTTCCTGATTAACTTCATTCATAAATAGGCATGTTCATCAATACTCATAAATAGGCAAGTTGATACGGTGATATCCTAAATGGAGTTTTGTTAGTACGAATAGCCCACAATGCATCATCTAAATGCGAGGACCAATCTTTCCTAGTGGTATTTACCACCGGTTAGAGATCTCGGCTTGTCCATTGGACTAAGGATGATACGTTGTGACCATTCTATGATTTACTCTATAACATTTCAACGCAGCATCCTTCTAACTACAGTGAAAATGTTTTCCCTAGTCACTGATTAATGCTCTTGGTGTTCCAAAACAGAAGAGTATATACTTGTGAAAGAACTTTAAAACCGTTTTGGCATCATCTTTAGGCACAACCACATCTTTTATCCACTTTGAAACGTAATCTACAATGACTAAAAATATATAGATTGCCAAAAGAATTCAGAAAAGGCCCCATGAAATCAAATCTCCAAACAACAAATAGCTTAATTTCCATTATTGGCTGTTATGGCATCTTATTTCTCCTGGATATTGACCCTGTGCACTGACAATGATTACAACCTTGGACAAACTCAGGGGCATCTGAGAATAATGAAGGCCAGTAAAATCCAGATTGAACGACTTTTGCAGCCGTTCTCATGCCACCAAAATGCCCTCTATATGGAGCATTGTGACAATGTTGTAAATCGATGTCATTTCTTCCTCAGGGACATAGCGTCGAATTATATTATCATTGCAAACTTTAAACAAATAAGGTTTATTCTAATGATATTTCTTTGCATCTCGAAAAAATCTTACCTTTCTTGTGCTCAAATACACCCAAAGGAGTTTTTCCACATACCAAGTAATTTACAAAATCAGCATACCACGGTGTTGCGTCCACAACAAAAAGCTTTTCATCAGGGAATATGTTGAAAATTTGCAACTTATTTCCATCTTTGTTGCCTTCTTCCACTCTCAAAAGACTATCAGAAACTTGATTTTTGACCTTTTAATGCCCTTTATCTCAATGTCAAATTCTTGCAACAATCAAATCCATCAGACCAATCTTCGTTTTGCATCTTTTTTCGCAAATATGTATCTCAAAGTAGAATGATTAATAAATACTATAATTTTTGCACTAAAAAGATAAGAACGAAATTTATCAAAAGCAAAAAATCACTACTAATAACTCTTTCTCAGTAGTTGTGTAATTGATTTTAGCTTTAGTTAAAGTCTTACGAGCATAGTATATTGCATGAAATACTTCGTCTTTCAGTTAAAGTCTTACTAGCATAGTATATTACATGAAATACCTTGTCTCTTATTTTCCCTAATACTACCTCACAGCGAAATCACCGGCGTCGGACATAAGTTCAAATTGTTTCTCCCAGTTAGGTGCAACGACGATATGTGCATTCATAAGCTACTTTTTAATTTTATTGAATGCATCCAGACATGCATCATCAAAGACAATTTTTTTTTTGTTTTGCTCCAGCAATAAGCATATTGGCTTTGTGATCTTTAAAAAATCACAAATGAATCTTCTATAAAATCCATCATGGCCCAAAAAACTTTGAATGCCCTTTACATTAGTTTGTAGAGGCAAGTTTTCAATAACATCCACCTTGGCTTTATTGACCTCAATTCTTGGTTTAGATATTTGATGGCCCAACATAATCCCCATGTGACCATAAAATGACATTTCTCCCAATTCAGAACTAGATTGGTGTCTTCATATCACTATAATAATTTCTCCAGATTGTTGATGCAAAGGTCGAAGTTATCCACATACACTGAAGAATCATCCATAAAGATTTCAAGTGAATTGTCAATCATATATGAAAATATTACAATCATGCACCTTTGAAATGTGGCTGATGCATTGCAAAGACCAAAAAGGCATGTAACGAAAGGTAAATGTCCCAAATAGGCATGTAAACATAGTCTTTTCTTGGTCCTCGGGTGTAATAGCAATTTGATTGTAGCTAGAATTCCCATCTAATTTTATTCGCCCTTTATTCTCATTTTTTATATTTATTATTTTATGCATTCATTTTATTCATTGTAAACATTAAACTTATATAAAGCAAAAAAATATATATAAACCCAAATATATAAAAAGGGGGGCAGTCATTAAATAAGATGTCCAATTACAACATGGCATAATCTGGCCCTACAGTTGAGAGACCCTAGATCCAATTTGTCCTTTGTGACGTATGGTCCCGCACAATTGGATACAAGAGAGATCAGTGGCTCATACTAATTCGGAGAGGCACCATGTGGATCATCACTCGTGCGTGATCCTCACGCACATGATGTTTCAACTCTCACCAAGCCTTTCATTTTCCCGAATTGAGTTCACACTCGACGTCTGCCGCCACGCTCATGCTTTCCCTCCACTCGGTCGTGACATGCAAGAAAAAAGGGTTTAGCAACCAAAACAAAATAAAAAAGGAAGGAAGAGCCAAATCAAATCAAGACAAAGCAGAAAGTGATGACTGTGTCAATAACCTATTTTGCATACCCTTTTAGTTGCATTTAGGACTGGTTTGTATTTAGTTATGAAGTTATCGTGTTTGAGCTTAATGTTTATCTATATTGATGTGATTAATGGGAAATGTAGTGTTTTTTAGTGTTGCTTGCGTAGGAGGTAAAGGAGCAGTACAATGTTGGAACACTGGAGCAGAATTCTCTCATGCTGGATTAGATGCTACAACATTTGTTGTGATGTTGTAGACAAATCTTGGATCCTTTAATGTGATATAATTTGTGGTCCCTTCTCCTTTATTGAGCCAATAATGATGTGGAAAGCAAATATCCTATTTGGTGGATCACATGACAATATATTAAAAGTATGTGACAATATATTCTTTTATTGAGGAAATAATGATGCAAAAAAGTGAGATCCTCATTAAAAGATTACTTTCACTTTAGGATTTTCAAAACCCTACAAGAGCCACCTATATATGAAGACATCAAGTGCAACAATTAAAAGGAAAGTTGCACCTAACGCAAAAACACGCAGAAAAGAAGCATTATTCAGGGAAGAACAACCCTTTGTCTTCTTCATCGGAAACCACCATTGTAGAAGGTTAAGAGGAGTCTCTAAATGACGAAAAGTTTTAGAGAGAGGCTTTAAGAGTTTGGAGCACTACAACAACAGTTCGAGGGCACAAGAAGAAATCTTAGGACACTTTGATTCTTTTTCTCTCTTGCTTTATCGACTGCCATTTTTTAATTGTTTTTATTATGGATTTTATTTGCTCAGACATTAGTTAAATACTTTTTGTTGGGTTTTATTGTTTTAGGATTCTATGTTTTAATTACTTGTTCAATATTATAGCCTTTTCCTTTCTCTATCTTGCTCATTGTTCTTCATGCATAATTATTGTAAGATCTATCGAGAGAGGCCTTTTAATTATTGATATGTGACTTAATATCGAGAGAGTTAAGTTAGACAAACGTGAACAGTGGGGCTAATTTGTTAACGTAGTTCTAATATGTCTTAGACATAAGTTTAGGATTTCAACTACTAATAAGGGGGATTTGAGTAAACAATAAGTTGTCAGGGTTCATGTAGACATGTATTAGCATAGCTTTTTGTTGTTACTTCTAGGTATTGAGAGAGTCTTGGAGTTGTTAGAAAACCCTGTCGGATAAATGAAGATCTAATTGGTTTACGCAGACATGTATTGTCAACTGTTATAGCATTCGAATTGTAATTGGCATAGTTCCTAAACAATAAACCCAACATCCATAATTATCTGAATCTTTGCTACAACATCTATTTGTCTTTGGATCATTGCTTCATCCTTACTTTTTATGGCATTTAGTTTGTAGTTTTTATCACCATATCATCTTATTATTATTTCACTAACTTTTAAGTGTGTTTGCTTTGAGTTTATCACTCCAGTCCCTATGGGTTCGACTCTCTACTTATCAATTTATTACTTGATCAATGAGTATACTTGCTCTTAATTTCACATACTATATTTTATGCATCAAGTTTTTGGCACCATTATCGGGCATTGGCAATTGATAATTTTCTTAGTAGTTGTGCTTAATTCTTAGTTTAATTCTAACTTTTATTTTTGTTTTTGTTTTTTAGGTGTGTCACAAGTGAAGGAATATCAACATGACGAGAAGTAAAGGTTGATCTATTCCAGAATATCTTACACCGACCATCGACAATTTATACTTAACCACTAGAGCAACCCAAAGAGTTCATGACGTGGGAAATTCTTGTGATTATTGTGGGGAACAACATTAGTGATGAAATTGCCCATACAACCCTGATGCATATTGCTACAAGGAGAATCATAGCATAAGTATCAGAGACCATCTCAAAGCCTACAAACAACAGTGTAGCCAGCAGCAAAATTTTTCGTAGTATGATCAAGGAGTTGAAAATTTTTATGGCGATAATAGCTTTGCTGCTACAACACACATGTCATGGCAAAGTAATCCTATACAACAACCAAGCTTCTCATGGAATGCTTAAGAATGTGACAAATTATATGCACCTTATAACCATGCTGCTGCACCATCAGAATTCAATCAATTACCGCAGCAAAGCAGTAATCATCAACAGTAATTAAAATCCATGGAGGCTATGAAAGCTTGGATTAAAAATCACACAGCAGAGATTTCGAATATCTTGAATAGCATGCTACAACATTCAATTCAAGGGGATACTGAAATCCCAAGTCTAGAGGACGAGGGGCATTGCGAAGAGATCTCACCAATGTGTGGGGAGAAAGATTGCCCAGCAATGGATGAGCCTGAACAACGAGTTGCCACAGTAAAGCTTAAGGAGCCTAAACAGAGAAATGACGTAACAACACTTGATGAGGCCTAAAGGAGTAATACTACAACAACGTTTAAGGAATCTAATGCCAAGACCGTTACATCAACAATGATGATGAATCAACAATCTGTAGAAAACTCTTCTCCACAATGTCAAGACCTCATACAAGATTTGATGCCATTAAAGCTAGGGTATGCTCAATTGGGAGATGAAAATTTATCCATGGTGATTCCCCCTAATCTTGGTTCTGCTCTAAAATCCCTACTAATGGAGATGTTTGCAAGGCTTAAAAAAGCACTGGTTGGATACTTGAAAAATTCGAAAGAATTGGTCCTTCACTTGACTCACATAAGATCCTGACGGAGGATTGCCACATCAATTGGATAGAACAACAATTGCTATAGCACGAAGGCTACACCCAACAATGGAAAAAGTCGATGAGAATGAAGTAATCAAATGTATAGGTGTTGGTATAATCTTTTCCATCAAACAATTGATGCCTTTAAGAAAAATAGCAAGGTGGAGGGTATGCATGGATTACAAAGGAAAAAGAAAGAAAGATATCTCCAACAAAGCTTCACAAAGGGGAGTAGTTTCAAGCACCTTTGCTCAATTTCTTTTGGAAAGAATTGTCACTCGATGAAGGGTGCGGATGGACTATAAGGAGTATCAGAAATGACCCTCCTCCCAACACAACAAGATGTTTAAACACCCTCTTTTATTTTTCCGCATTGTTTCTATTTTTATTTGTTTTATTTTACACTTTAATTTCATTTTTCGGCATTTTATTTCGTAATTTTGTTTTGTATCTGATGCTACAACATTGGGTTAGTTTTTATTTTATTTTTTTGTTTATTTTGCAGTAATAAAGAAAGAAAGAGAATTTAATTTTTTATGGGATTTGGAGAAAAGTTTATTTTTGGCAGTATTGGTTCCTAAATATGTTAGGGTATTTGGGAAGCTAAAAGATAAAAAGGGGAATAGAATATGTTGTATTTACTGAAAAATATTTTTTTCTTCCTTTGTCATCATTAAAACCCTACAACATCTCTTTTACTTTTTAGGATTTTCTTTCCCCACTTTCTCATTTTCTCATAAATCCCACATTAATTACTTTTCTTCCAAAATCTCATACCTTTTCACCTTTACACCCTTCACGTAAAAAAACCATATATTTCCATCTTTATTATGTTTCCATCTCATTCAAAAAACCCTAAAAGCTAAACTTGCTTCTTTATCTTCTTCCTTCTTGTCAAAGCTACGCCTCATATTTCTTGTGCCCTAATCTTCATCCTCCATTTTTGCTCATGATTCGAATGGATGCCCCAACATCCACTGCACCATAGGTTGTTGAAGAACGTGCACCAATCCACGCTACACATTGAACCATTCATCCAGCATAAGACGCACATATCAGTACGTTCCTACACCCATTCACTCCTAGGTATTTTTTTCTTTTTATTTTCTTTACAATTAATGTTTATTGTTTTTCTTTTTGCACTGGGATAATGCTTTTCTCAAGTTTGGGGGAGTATTTTGCCATGTATATATTAGGTTAAATTTAGGTAAAAAATTATAACAAAAATTGCATGCATGTAAATAGCCTAATCTATTTTTGATGGTTCCCTTTGCAATGATTCCATTAATTCAGAAATTGTTGTTGTGTTGATCATAATTTCCTATGATGAATCTATGCTTAATGTTTTACAATCTATTAAAAGCTTTTGTGTTTTGAACTTAGTATTGAAACTACTGTAGCTTTTATCTCACACGATTGCATGCCTTCTAAAAAGCTTAAGAAGTCTTAGGGAAATTCTAGGTCGACTCTCTGATGCCAATGGAATAATTAATGTGAATAAATTGAATGCCCAATGTAGCAAATTAAAGGCTTAAAAACTCCCAAAAATCAAGAAAAAATGAAAATTAATTGAAAACTAGATGTCATAGGCAAAGATTGTTAAGGGGCACTCTTCTATGCATCTTGCTATCTTAGTACACTAGGTGAGTTGTGTTTGCCCCCATTTAACTTTCCCCGGTTGGAATAGTAGTACTAGTATAAGAGTGAATGAAAGTCTGCACAAGATGACTTTTCTCGTAGGTTTCGGGATGGGCTATTTGCTTCTCTCCATCTTCAGGTCTAAAGAGTAGTTGTGATAAGCTAAAGCCCCATTGTTGTAGTCTAATGAACTTGAAAAGAGAAGAGAGTACAATATTGTGCTTAATAAGAAAAGAAAATGTCAAAGAAATAAAAGATAGCAAACCTTAAATTTCTCTAAGGCCATTAAGTGAGATTGCATGCAACACAACACCCACTGCACCTATAGTATAATTGATCCTTGGAACAAAACTGTGAGCTCTGATGCATTGCACTTATTTAAAATAGTTGAGGAATGAATTACTTTTACAACATGTTTTGAAATTTTTGAAATCATAGCTTAGTTGGAACCTTTAATAAATGGGTTGTTTGCTTTTGTTTTGTCCTTAGTTAGTCTAGTTTGCATTGCTTTAGGACAACCAATAGTTCAAGTTTGGGGGTATTTGATGACTGTGTAAATAACCTCTTTTGCATACCCTTTTAGCATAACTTTTACATGTTTTTAGGCTCATTTAGTTGAATTTAGGAGTAGTTTGCATTTAGTTATAGAGTTATGATGTTAGAGCTTAATGTTTATCTATATTAATGTTGTTAATGGGAAAGGTAATGGCTTTTAGTGTAGCTTGCGCATGAGGTAACGGAGCAGTGGAGCGTTGGAACATTGGAGAAGAATTCCCTCATGCTGGATTGGATGCTACAACATTCATTGTGACGCTGGAGACAAATCTTGGATCATTTAATGTGATTTAATGCGTGGCCCCCTCTCCTTTATTGAGCCAATAATGATGTGGAAAACAAAGATCGTCTTTGGTGGATTTTCAAAAGACAAAAAGCATGTGACCATATATTCTTTTATTGAGTAATTAATGATGCAGAAAAGCAAGATCCTCATTAAAATGTTACTTGCATTTTAGGATTTTCAAAAACCTAGGAGAGCCATCTCTATATAAAGACATCAAGGGAAATAATTAAAAGGAGTGTTGTACCTAACGCAAAAGCACGCAGAAAAGAAGCATTATTTAAGGAAGAATATCCCTTTGTCTTCTTCATCGAAAAAACCACCATTGTTGAAGGTTAAAAGGAGTCTCCAAAAGACAAAAAGCTATCGAGAGAGGCTTTAAGAGTTTAGAGCACTGCTGCAATAGTTCGAGGGCACGAAGAAGAAATCTTATGACGTTTTGATTCTCTTTCTCTCTTGCTTTATCGACTTCCATATTTTTAATTGTTTTTTATTATGAATATTATTTTCTCAGACATTAGCTGAATACTTTTTGTTGGGTTTATTATTTTAGGATTCTATATTTTAATTACTTATTCAAACCCATTTTCCTTTATCTATCTTGTTCATTGTTCTTCATGCATAATTATTGTAAGAGCTATAGAGAGAGGCCTTTTAGTTATTTATCTATGACAATATCAAGAGAGTTAAGTTGGATAAACGTGAACAGTGGGGCTAAGTTGTTAACTTAGCTCTAATCCGGCTTAGACATAAGTTTAGGATTTTAACGACTAATAAGGGGGACTTGAATAAACAATAAGTTGTTAAGGTTTACACATACATGATTACCATAGCTTTTTGTTGTTACTTCTAGGTATCGAGAGAGTCTAAGAGTTGTTAGAAAACCCTGTCGGATAGATGAAGATCGAATTGGTTTACGTAGACAAGTATTGCCAAATGTTATAGCATTCAAATGGTAATTGGCATAGTTTCTAAGCAATAAACTCAACATCCATAATTATCTGCATCTTTGCTACATCATCTATTTGTCTGTGGATCATTTCTTCATCTTTTAATTGCATTTAGTTTATAGTTTTTATCACCATATGATCTTATTATTATTTCATTAACTTTTAAGTGTGATTGCTTTGAGTTTATCACTCCAATCACTGTGGGTTCGACACTCTACTTATCACTTTATTACTTGATCGACGAGTATACTTGCTATTAGTTACGTACACTATATTTTATGCATCAGAAAGAATCGAGACTAAATCAGGCAAGGAAATCATGCCGATACTAGGGTTTTTTTATTGTAATCGGGATACAATTCATAAGATTCACCCATGTTATACCCTAGTAATCGGCTATAAAAGCCGAAGCATTTCTCCAGTTGTAAGACACAATTTTTAGAAGTAATACAAGTAATAGGTAGCCAATTTTGAGTTATTTTTATACCAAAATTCTATTTTTATATATACGTATATACTATTTGAATAAGAAGGGAACGGCGCGAGTTTAGCACTATTAGAAGAAGGACTATTACCGAAGGAGAAAGAATCCATCGCTGTTGGTGTCAAGAGAAGAAACAGAAGAAGCCCTTCACCAGTGAGTAGTCACCGACGTTGACCCACGATGACAGGAGCGTTGGCACACAGTGACAAGCGCGGTGGTTTATAGGAACTAGCAATGGTGTTCTTCATATCCATGAAGAACACCAAGAACCATGTAGAGGATTTTTAAGGAAGTGTTTGATCCATTCGACCAAATGGGTGAAAATGGTTTGGTGTTTCTCCATTTTGACCACTTTATTCGACCCATGAACTAACCCGGGGTTCGACCCGCTTTCATACATGACATGTGCCCTACTTTCACCATCTTCACACTTCGGCTCCACTTTTTGCAATTTTTTTATTATAGTCCTTTTTTATTTTAATTTTGTCTTTCAATTCTTATTTCACACAATTTAATCATTTTTACACATCAAATTCATGCTTATCTTATCAATTTAATTATATTGTTAATTTTGTCATTTGATTTAATAATGTTTTATGGTTACATTAGTTTTATCATAATAAGCTATAGTATAGTCTTCTTTAAAAACATAAAAAACTCCCCATTAATCAAAATAAAATGACAATAAACTTTAGAAACACTAGTCAAACTTTAATGCCTTATAGGTTAGCTTCTAAGTAGTTTAGTAATCGATGTGTAACACCCCTTTCCCGGTCCGGTAGGAATCCGGGTCAGAAAGCGATACCGATAAACAAAACGGTGATTAGTCCGGAAAACATGATAATGTACACGCTGAACATGCGTAAAATTGTATATAGAGTAGTGCAATGATCATTTACAACCAATAAGATCTACCCAATTTAGAATTTTGGGTCAATTGATAACTTATTAAAGTTTAAGGACTAAATTGTAAAATTTATAAAATACAGGGACTTGTCAAAATTAAGGTTACTCATATGAAATTCAAAACTTAAACATCTTGCGTACCAATATTTATCATGATTAGAGTTCATTTGGGTCCTCAATTAAGCCCTATAAAATTTAGTGGTCGAATTACAACTTTTTAAAACCTTTTAACGAAATTTTAACCAACTTACTTACTACAGTACCGATACTCAAAGAGGCCATATCGGTATGCCTATTCATGGTCGTTAATTTAGTTAAACAGGTTAAGAATCATACCAGTACGGGTTCATCCATATCGGTACGCTATACATAAATCAAATTCCAGTACCGACCAGCCGTACCGAAATGCCTGAAGCCGTATGGGTACGCATGGTGAACATTTTCACGGTCAATTGCTAGGATCGATACAGTATCAATACGGTGCTACAATGATTTTTTAGAGACTAAAACCCATACCAGTACACCAATGTCTGTATCGGTACACCCTCTCACACCCGTACCAATACGCCATCACCCCGTACTAGTACGAACAGACTTGTAATGACAAATTTTATCTGGTTTTTAATCAATTTAAGCACCTTAACCTTATCAAATATTTACCAAATTTTGATAGTAAGCTTAAAGTCATCAAATCTATATGCATGTCAAAATTCATGCCATTCCAAAACCATTTATCACACCTTACTATTTAGTGCATTTTAAGCTTTTTTACCAAATTTGCCAAAACCATAAACATATAATATTTCATGTTTTGGTCCATTCAACTTACTGAGCCTTATGTACATACAAAGTGGGGCTAAATTAACTTGTCTAGGCCCTATTCCACCATGTTAGGAGTTTAAGGATGAAGTTTACATTACATGTAACTTGGTGAATTGCTTCAAAACGTCCTTGCTCCGATCCTCGATCTGGCTAACTTTTAACCTGAAAATGCATGAAAATGAGTTACATTAGGCTTATTTAGCCTAGTGAGGTAGTCAAAAGCAATAGCATGAATGTCTATGAAATCAATAACACATATAACAATGTAAATGCATCTCAAATCATGTTTTAACAATACTTGCAATACTTGTTTTTTTATTTTCCTTGGATCGACATGTATTGTGGATATGAGAATCCCAACCAAAATCGCCAACAATAAATGGTCAATATCCTCCAACATCTCCAATAAGACCCACAAAACACATCCCGTCAACATCGGAAACTGGAGCCTTAGCTCAAAGACCGTATTCCACTATGTACCAATGAGCTCATGAATTCTATGGCATGCCAATTGTATCCCATGTCCATTCGTATCCAATGATTTGATACTTACCAATATCAATAACAATAACAACAACAATATCGATAACAATAGCAATAATGGTAACGATATCAATAATGGTAACAATGACAATACTAAATGCATGATCAATACAGTCTTTTTCAATGTTTCAATGATATCAATAATGATGCAATGATTCAATAATTAACTTAACAATGTAATAAGATTACCAAAGCTTACCAATGATACATTTAACAAGGTTCCCTTATGCTTATAACTTGATCAATGATGATGATGCAATAATTCAATAACAATGAATTCAGGAAGGGCACCTAGCGAATCCCTAGAGTCCGACTACACTGACCGATATTTCTGAGGCTTTCAAGGCTCCCGGGTGACAACTCCTTTATTGTTGAGCTTGGTAGGATTGGGAGGATTTGGTGATTATTCACCTTGATTTTCTTGAGCTACAATAAAACAAGGATTTCAATGTCGATAATGAATTCACAGCAGCTTAATAGCTATGAAAAAACAATAACGAACAAGATATGATATCCATAGAAAATTTCTAGGATTTCTTGATTCTTAATCTTGAAATTAAACAAGTTTTAGCCAAGGAATCAATAAACCAATTAAGGGGAAATGCTTATCCAATCGATAGCTACAAACTATGATTAAGAAACTTAAGAAAAATAAAGATTGACTTATCCTTCAATGGAGGTGCTTGCTTGTTTAAAGCTAAAGGAAGAAGATGATAGAGATGGTGGTTTCCAAATTACTGGTATGCTTTCTAACTCCTTTATTTCTTTTACAATTTTCAATTGTTTAGCTTTTCTTTTGATTAAGAAAGATCATCCCAAATAACCATGTATAAGATGAATAATATTGAGGAGGGGCTAATCGTAAGGTTAGTCCCTCAAATCTTCAATCTTTATACTCATGTCCCTTAACTTTCATTTTTTTCAATTTAGCCACTAACACAGGTTTTAGAGTTTACAATGGGGTCCTTTATCTATATTCATACCTAATTGAGGTGCAATAAACTATTAGTTTACCATTTGGTCAAAGGTTAACTCAATAACTAGACTTTTCAGTGCAAGAATTTTGGTTGCCAGAATTAAATTCTGACTAGGCCAGATTTTGGGGTGTTACAACTCTCCCTCTAACGAAAACTTCGTCCTTGAGTTTTACCTGAATTGAAGAGATTTGGATATTGACTCCTCATGGTTTCTTTCAGTTCCCGTGTAGCTTTCTCAACTTTGTAACTTCTCCACAACACTTTAACTAGAGGAATATTCTTGTTTCGAAGTCTTTTGACTTCTCTTGCCAATATTTGTACCTGTTCGTCTTCACAGGTCAGATTGGGTTGGAGTTCTACTGACTCAGGCTCAATAACATGGGATGGATCGAATCTATATTTGCAGAGCATCAATACATGGAACATGTCATGAATCTTGTTCAATTCCTGAGGCAAAGCTAATCGATAAGCCACATGACCAATTCTTTTAGTCACCTCGAAAGGTCTAATGAGTCAGCGACTTAGCTTTCCCTTCTTGCCAAAACAAAGAATTTTCTTCCATGGAGAGACTTTCAGAAACACTTTCTCTCCAATATCAAATTGTATATCTCATCTCTTAAGATCAGCATAGGCTTTCTGTCAGTCAAAGGCAGCCTTCAATTGGTCATGGATGACAGTAACTCGTTTTTTAGTTTCCTGAAGTAAGTTAGGGCCTAACATCTTGCCTTCACCGGTTTAGAACAACATAACAGTGTTCTACATCTCTTGCCATAAAATGCTTCATACAGTGCCATTCTGATGGATGATTGATGAATGTTATTGTAAGCAAACTCGATGAGAGGTAGAGACCTCTCTCAAGTCAATTCAAAGTTAATGACACATGCACGAAACATGTCTTCCACTATCTGAATTACCCTTTCTTATTGACCATCAGATTGAGGGTGGAAGGGAGTACTAAGATTGACTTAGGTTCCTAGAGCTCCTTGCAACGCTTTCCAGAATCGTGAGGCAAAACATGGATCTCAATCAGAGATGACTGACTTATGTAATCCATGGAGTCTGATCATTTCCTTAATATACAAGTCAGCTAATTTGGGAAGACCGTAATCCATTCAGATGGGAAAAAATGAGCTGAATTGGTAAAACGGTCAACAATGACCCAAATATTATCATGTTTAGTTGGAGTCAATGGTAAACCACTGGTAAAGTCTATGGTTATTATTTCCCATTTCCATTGAGGAAGTTCAATGAGTTGCAATAACCCCGTGGGAATGCGATGCCCAGCCTTGACTCATTGACACATAAGACATCTCGATACAAACTCCATAATGGTCTTATTTATACAAGGCCACCAATATAATTCCTGAAGGTCCTTAGACATTTTCACCGACCCTATGTGAACTGAAAAAAGGCTACAATGAGCTTCCTTAAGAATATCATCACTAATAGATTCATCATTTGGTATACAAATTCTATCATAGAAACACAGGAGTCCTTTACAATTAATTCTGAACTCAGAGTCAGAATCATTCAAAATTTTAGAAATGATAGCTTGTAATTTGAGATCTCGATCTTGGACGGACTTGATTCTTAATACAATGATAGACTAAACTTGAAGCTCAGCTACTAAAGGTCGGTGTTTTTGTAACTTGAAATGAGCGTTGATGGCTCTAGGAGCTACAATAAAATAATGATATTGTAACTTTTAACGCACTTGTTAATACTTGTTGTTTAGTATTCAATATTGATACTTACCATGTGAAAGTTTGAGGCTGAGTGCATCAGCTACAATGTTGGCCTTGCCTGGGTGATAATCAATCATGAGATTGTAATACTTGAAAAGTTCCATCCATCTCCTTTGACGAAGATTAAGCTCTTTTTGTCTCAACAAATATTTGAGGCTCTTGTGGTCGATTTATAGGTAGCATTTTTCTCTGTAGAGGTAGTGCCTCCAAATTTTTAAAGCAAAGACAACCACATCCAACTCAAGATCATGAGTAGGGTAGTTTATTTCATGTGGCTTAAGTTGTCTCAATGCATATGCAACAACCTTGCCCTCTTGCATCAAAACATATCCCAATCCCTGATACAAGGCATCACTATACACGGTGTAGTCTTTTTTAGACTTAGGTTGGGTCAGAACCGGTGCATGAGTCAACACTTGCTTAAGCAGATCAAAACTACGTTGTTGTTTCTCGATCCACTCAAAAGGAATGTATTTTCGTAGAAGCTTGGTTAAAGGTGTTGCTAATATAGAAAACCCCTTGGTGAATCTTCTGTAGTAACCAGCAAGACCAAGAAAACTGCGAACTTCGCCAACGTTCTACGGTGGCCTCCACTCTACTATAGCTTGGATATTCTTCGGATCTACATGAATACCTTCTGCAGATATCACATGTCCCAGAAAGGAAACTTGGATGAGCCAGAACGCACACTTACTGAACTTGGCATATAACTGTTTATTCCAAAGGGTTTAAAGCATGATACGAAGATGGTCATGGTGTTCAGCCTAATTCTTGGAATAGATCAATATATCATCTATGAACACTACTACAAATTTATCAAGGTAGGGTCTAAAAACCCGGTTCATAAGATCCATAAAGGCAGCTGGTGCATTGGTTAACCCAAAGGGCATAACCAAGAATTCGTAGTGGCCATACCTTGTACGGAAAGCTGTCTTAGGCACATCACATTCTTTAAATCCCATTTGATAGTACCCAGATCTTAGATCAATCTTAGAAAAGACGGTTGCATCTTTGAGTTGATCAAGCAAATTATCTATTCTCAGTAAAGGATATTTATTCTTAATTGTGAGCATATTGAAATGTCGATACTTAATACAAAGAAGCATTGACCCGTTATTCTTCTTAAAAAAGTAGACTAGAGCTCCCCAAGGTGAGGAACTTGGTCGAATGAAACCCTTTTCTAACAAGTCTTGGATTTGTGCATTAAACTTGATAAGTTCTACGGGTGCTATTCGACAAGGTGCAATGGAAACCGGGGTGGTTTCAGGTTGTACTTCGATCCCAAATTCAATTTCATGGGTGGGTGGTAAACCTAGAAGCTCATCAGGAAAAACATCAAAAAACTCTTGCACGGTATCTATATCTTGCAACTGAGGTTCTTCTTTGCTTGTAGAAGCATACAACAATGATCTATTATCCCTAGAATTTATGATAGTTACACTCTCCTTGCGAAGAACACTAAGGTATAATTTCTTCTTCAAACAATCCACCCAGGCCCGATTCTTTTCGAGCCGGTCAAGCCCTAATATTACATCAAACTCATGAATAGGAAGGGCCATGAGAAATGATTAGTTACAGTAATTTTGGAATCTATGGGTTCAGACGTTTACTTAAATCTTTTAATCAACATAGTACTTATAAAGGAATGAGTGGATCCAAGATCAATCAATGCATAAACAAGGTGAGTATACAGCTCGATGGTACATGCTATAATGTTCAGATCCTCATCCTCCTCCCTGATCTTCACGTGATATACTTGGGTTGAAGCCTTAGACTTTTTTCGATTAGGAGTTCTAGTAGAGCCACCAGGTCTCCCGGAAGCTCCCGATACAACTTGTTTTTAACTCTTTCCCTTGAAAGACTGAGCAAGGGATGCAAGAATTACTGGTGCAAAAGACTTAGAAGCATTCACTAGACAATCTTTAATGTATTGACCTTGCTCACCATAGAAGAAACATGCCTCGGATTGTCTATGCACTGCCCCACAAGATGCCTCCTCTAATAGAAATTACAAACAGGGTATTGTAACTCTCAGCCCGAACCTCTTGTACTCTCAATAGAGGTTGTTTTTGTAGCAGATTGAGACATGGTTTGCATGGTTTGTGGTTTAGCAAAACTACATGATCAAAAAGATTGCTGACGATATTGTTACTTGAATCCCTATTGTTTTCCTTTTTTGTATGGAAAAGGTGGGCGAGAATCATCTTGGGGTCTCTTTTTGGATTGGGTCTGCCCACTAAACCTCTCCAACCTCTGAGCAGCTTTAGTAGAGATCGCTCAATTCACAAGCTACTGGAAGCCTTTAATCCCCAAAGTAGTGAACAAAGACCGAAGCTCGTCACTCAAGCCAGCAACAAACATTATGCTTTTCTCTTTCTCCTTCTTTATATGCTCAGCTCCATACTTGCAAAAAACATGGATGTTCTGTTCCACCTGCCTCTTGCCTTGCTTAAGGTGTAGGAAAATATCCCGCCTTTCAGCCAAGTAATATTCATTGATATACTTTTTCCTAAACTCATGCAGGAAGAACTCCCAGGTTACAGCTTATTTGGGAGCGGTAAGTATCGTGGTTTCCCACCAATGCAAAGCCTCGTCTGCAGCAAGGATAAAGCACACTCGAGTTTATGTTCATCTGAGCACTCTAACTATTTGGTTAGAATTCTTATCATGCTATCCAGCCAATACTCCGTTGCTTCAGGATCCTCACCGGCCTTACCTATGAATGTAGTGGCTTTGTGTTGAGCTAATTTATTGATAAGGGCTCGGCTTACAAAAGTGGCAGCTATAGAGGATTGTACAGACTGCTCAGATTTAATGGTAGCCATAAACTGCTTGAACATCTCAATCATGTTCTTGTAATGTTCGAATTGAGTAGTTTTCAATACAGGTTCAGGATTCGATGATTCTTGTGGGGGAATTAGCAGATTCGTAGGATTCTCTCTCTTTTCTCCTCGCCATTAGTCGAGGAGCCAACGATATGCTCAACTTTTTTGTGAGCTTTATCAGAGTTAGACATCATATACTATAAAAAGAAAGAAGGATCAAACCAATAGCAAGTCATAATATAGACAAAATAAACTCCTAGGTGGCATATGCAATGCAATGACAATGCAATAATCTTCGGTTTAGTCCTAGAATTTACTAAACTCTAGCTTTGATACCATAAATGTTAACACTCATTCCAGTCCGGCAGGAATATAGGTCAAATAGCGTTACTGGTAAACAAAACGGTGATTGGACCGACAAACATGATAACGTACACACACTGAACATGCGTACAATTGTATATAGAGTAATGCAATGATCATTTACAACCAATAAAACTACCCAATTTAGAATTTTGGGTTAATTGATAACTTATTAAAGTTTAGGAACTAAATTGTAAAATTTGTAAAATACAGGGACTTGTCAAAATTAAGGTTACTCATATGAAATTCAATACTTAAACAACTTGCGTACCAATCTTTATCATGATCAGAGTTCATTTGTGTCCTCAATTAAGTCTTATAAAATTCACTGGTCGAATTACAACTTTTTAAAACCTTTTAAAGAAATTTTAACCAACTTACCTACTACCGTACCGATACTCGAAGAGGCTGTATCGGTATGCCTATGTCATGGCCGTTAATTCAGTTACAAGGATTAAGAACCGTGCCAATACAGGTTCATCCGATCTGTACGCTGTGTAGAAATCAAATTTTAGAACCAACCAGCCGTACCGAAACGCCTAAAGCTGTATCGGTACGCATGGTCAACATTTTCAAGGTTAACTGCTAGGACCGATACGGTATCAATACGGTGCTACAATGATTTTGTAGAGACTAAAACTCGTACCGATGCACCAATGTCCATATCGGTACGCCTTGTTACCTACACCCTAAAAATGCACACCCGTATCGATATGCCATCACCCGTACCGGTACGGACAGACCTGTAATGATAAATTTTATCTAGTTTTTAATCAATTTAATCACATTAATCTTATCCAATATTTACCAATTTTTTCCAGTAAGCTTAATGTCATCAATTCTATACCGTATGTACATACAAAATGGGGCTAAACTAACTTGTCTAGGAATTCACACCATTTATTGTTGGCGATATTGGTTGGGAATTGATAAGTGTTCAAAAATACTATTTTGCTTACCCTTTTTACTCATATTATTGTTAGACTTAGGCTCATATTAGTTACGTAACAAAGATTAAAGCTCTCCTTTCGATATTTTTATTTTTTATTTTTTATTTTTTTTATTTTTTATTTTTATTATTTTCGATTATTTTTTATTTTATTATTATTTTTATTTTCGAACTAATTATTTGTTTATTTTTATTTTCGATTATTATTATATTTTTAGGATATATTTATTTTGTTTTTATCTTTTAAAGTTTAAGAATCCCTTTACGCAACTTTATTTATTTTCTTTTATTAGTTTATCTTTAATTTTAATCCTTATTTGATTTATCTTTGAATTCTAGGAAAAGTGTTCATGATAAAGAGGAATTTTGATCCAAGGAAAACATCTTCAACAAGGAAATTAATGGGCTGAATCTAAGGCTTATATAAAGCCTCCAACTTACCCTAATTAAACCCCTAGTTGTCACCCTTCCCCTAAACCGAAACACCCTTTATTTTCTATCCAAAATTAAACCCACCCACCATATTTACTACCTATCTTTTCTATATAACCCATCACCCTTAACTTCCAAGAAACCTATTCCTACTTTTCATCTTGCAACTCTTTAGTTTCTTTTATTTTCTTTTCTTTTTTTTTACAAAACTTACAACCAAGATCATCCATGGCATCCAAAATTAAATTTTTGGTCATCCAAGTTCCTCCAAAGAACCAAGATACAAGAAGTTTGCTACACCGGTGGTTCAAAAAAGATTTCACTTCAAGTTTGAAAGCCAGAAGATTTACGAAGACTAAGGCTTTGAATACTCCAACTCTCATCAAGATTTCAGCCTTGAACCATTCATCTTCGAGAGGATTGCACATCAAAAGTGGCAAATCTTTTGCCATCAATCAGAACCGGGTAACATCTCATGGATAAGAGAATTCTATCCACACTCACCTAACCCGGATAATCCTTATGTTTTTGTTCATGACAAGGCCATACTCATAAGCCCCGAAAACATCATCAGCTTTTACGGGCTTTACATTGAGAAGCACGAGCATCAAGCCTTTGTTGATCAAATCATGCACAAGCAACTCGAAAAGGTGCTTCAAGAACTCACTCAACTGGGAACTCATTGGAACGACCGTAAATACAAGGGCACGGTAAATCGCCTTCGGCTTAAACCCGAGGCAAAACTATGGAATAAGTTTGTTAAAACTTCTTTAATGCCCACCACACACAATACTACCGTTGATATACCACGTCTTTTGCTCATACATTCTATTTTGCATAATCCCATCATTAACATTGGAAAAATTATTTGTGATGAGATTTTCGTATGTAGCTCAAAAGATAAGGGTTCTCTTTTCTTCCCTTACTTAATTTCTAATCTTTGTAAGGAGATGCATGTCCCAAGTGAGTTCACCGATGAAAAGCCCTACCAAAGTCCGGTTGGAATCAAGCACAAATCCGAAAGCTAATGGGAGAGGCACCAAAAAAGTCCTCAAGGCCTCCAATTGCCGCAACAACTCCTGTCACTCCGGCAATCCCTAATGCCCAAGCACCTAATGCCCGAGAAACTCGGCCATCAACCCCGGGACACTTTGAAGCACTCTTACAACCATTGGCGAGCCACCTAAGGCAAATTGAAGACCGGCAAGTAATGTTCATGCGGTACGTGAAGGAGCACAACAAAGCTATTGATAAGTGTTCAAAAGTACTATTTTTCTTACCCTTTTTACTCATATTATTGTTAGACTTAGGCCCATATTAGTTGCATAATTAGCCATTCATGCATTAATCCATGTTTCCTTCCATCGTTGAGCTTGATTACATAACTTGGTAGTTTTTGTGGAAAAGATGCTGCTTTGGTGTGTTTTGTGTGTATGTGCAGGATCACTTGCCAAAGCAAGCCTAGAGCTAGTTATCAGGGCAATGCATGAAGGAGACACCGAGCTAGTTGCCAGGGCAATGCATGAAGGAGATGCTGAGACAGTTTCCATGGCAATTGTCAACAAGAGCAAAGGTGATATGGTAGTCGAAATTGATGACTAAACAAGCCCAAGATGACGTGGAGCAAAGCCCAAACCCAAAGGAATTTGATTGCCATGCAGAGATTAAAGAAGAATTAAATTCCAAGAAGATAGGAGAAGTTATAGTAGGAATACAATTATAATAAAGATTTATATTCTTTAAAGATAATTTAATTCCAACTTAAACTCCTCCTCAAAGAAGGACTTTGGCCTAGCCCTATAAATATGAAGGAGATTTCGACAATCTAGAGAGAGCAAAAGAGGGGAATTTCGACAACTCCAAGGAGGGCAAGAGGAGAGAATTTTCGACAAGCATCTAGGGCAAGGAGGATTTCGACAAGCCTCATTCTTCATCCTTTTCTTTCTTGTTCGATTGGGTTCATGCTAGGGATTGTTTATCTTGTATTTCTTTGGAACCTAGCCATGTTATGGTTATTGTGTTTTGTGGTTGTGAGAAACTATTGGTTTTTGTTTAGGTAATAAGAGTTTGCACTTTTCTATTCAAGGTTTATTCATTCTTGGTTCTTATTCTTGTTTGCGAGTGAATTGGGAGAAGATCTCGTGATTTCATTTTTTTTATCTAATATCGGGAGAGTTAGATTCAAGTAACGAATGAATATGGTCTTTATTCAATCTATTGATGGTTAAGATTAATCCTGCTTAGGAATAAGTTAAGGATTTCAACGGCTAAGAGGAGCGCAAGATTGGTTGTTGTTCACCCTTGATTCACGCAGGGATGTATTATCAAGGCATGCACAAGTAGCTAGAGTTTCGACTTAGGGATAAGAAGAAACCATTGAAGAACGCTCTGCCGAACCTTGAAGGTTGCTACCCAGAAGCCCAAGTAATTGCCCAACTAGTTGCCCAGGCAACCATCGATTAGTTGCCAAGGCAACCCCGTTGTGCAAGTTGCCACTACAACTGAGTTGCCCTTGCACTCTTTTACCAAAACGATCCAATCATCTATCACACCTCAACTCCCATAATCCTTTATTTGTGTTTTTACTTTTTACAGTGCAAGAGACTAGATTCTTGAAGTAGCACCAATCCCTGTGGAGACGATATCTTTTATACTATAACTTGCAGCGTATATACTTGCACAATTGCGTAGCACTTATTACGCGCAACAAGTTTTTGGCGCCGTTGCCGGGGATTGGCAATAGCGACTTTGTTTTTATTTTCTTGCACTTTCTTTTTACTTTTCTTGTTTAAAATTCAAAGGGCTAACAAACTTTGGTTTTGCATTGGTATATGACCAGGCGAGACCGACTTCACAGAATATCCCTTTGATCCGTAAATCGAACGAACCTTACAAAGACCTAGGCGAAGGATAAGAGTAGCAATGGCTAATCAAGACAGCAATATGAATCAAGATGTTCGAGCGAGGAGGAGGAGTGATTCTTGCGAAAACAGAACTATTCGAGACTATCTTGAAGAAGATCTTGATGGACTTAACCAGGAGTTGTCGCTTTTTGAAATTGAAGCCGACCACTTTGAGTTGAAACCGGTAATGTTTAATATGATCAACACAATAGGTCAATTTGAGCGGCTCAAGAATCGAAGATGCGGCAACAACATCCGAAATCTTTCCTCGAGATTTGCAACTCATTCAAGATACACGAAGTCACCCCGATGTATTACGATTAAGATTATTCCCTATTCACCTTTGAGGATAGGCGAAAGCATGGTTGAATAGCATTCTGCCGGATCAATAGCATCTTGGACTGATCTTTGTCGTGATTTCCTTGCTAGATTTAATCCTACAAATTTGGTGATAAGCCGTAATGACATTACTTCTTTTCGGTAGGCGGATGATGAATCCATGTACGAGGCTTGGGAGCGATATAGAGAACTTCTACACAAATGCCCCTACACAGATTCGGTGTGGACTCAAGTAACAATGTTTTACAACGCTGTGAATACACCAACAAGGATGATGCTAGATGCCTCAAGCAAACGGCATACTCCTAGATAAGTCATTTGGAAGAAGCAATGCAAATCTTAAACAGGCTGACCAAGAATGATTATCAATTCCCATCTACTAGAAAAGGAGGAGTTAGGCGTAAGCCACAATACATGAACTAGGATCATCAGATTCAATTTGGCACAATTGGCGCTTTAACCAAGATGGTCGAACATGCAAAAACCAAACAACACACATGAAGTCAAGGTAATGGATTCTTTTTGTGAGTTATGTGGTGATAACCATAATTCTTCTAAATGTATGCGAGAATCAGGAATCCGGCTTCTATGTGGGAATTACAATCGGACAACAACGTGATGTCCAATACATACAATCCAGCTTGGAAGAAGCACCGAATTTTTCATGGAGTAATCCCAACAATGCTCTAAACCGAGCGGTCAGAATGCACAAGCATCGGGATTCAGAGAATATGCCACGACAACGGATGCCACAGCAACAACCGACAACATCTAGTTCTTTGGAAAATTCTCTAAATGCTTTTATGATGAAAACTGAATCTTATATGGCTGAGAATAGTAATTTCATAAAAGAATGATGCTTTTATTAACAGGACCGAGATGAGATTGCAAAACCAAGAGCTGCAATCAAATCATTGGAAAATCAAGTCGGACGGTTTGCTCAAAAAATCGAATACCGGACCGCAAAGAGAGGTTTACCTAGCGATACTGAAGTCGCAAGAGGAATTGGCCATGAGCAATGTAAGGCAATCACCACTAGAAGTGGCCAACAACTTATAGAGGTTCAAACCCACTCGTCAAACAAAACTCCACAAAAAGATCAAGACGAACCTAGCGGCAAAGCCTCAGATGCTGAACCAGGAATTGCCGCGGCAACCGACAATAAAGACGCCTCGGCAACTTGTGAAAAGCATGCCTCGGCAACCCCAGTTGATAACGCCTCGGCAACTCCAAATGTCCCGGTAATATCGTCAATCAGGTTTCACACTAATGAAAGGATCGAAGATATCCGACTTCCACCACCATTCCCACAAAGGTTGAAGCGACAAAAGCAAGAATACCAATTCAAGAAGTTTCTTGATATCCTAAAGCAAGTCCACATCAACTTGCCATTGGTGGAAGCAATTGAACAAATGCCAAACTATGCCAAGTTTCTTAAAGACATTGTGTCTAAGAGAATAAGGCTAGGAGAGTTTGAAACAGTTGCCACAACGGAGGGATGCATGGCAATGTTGAACAATCGTATGCCACCCAAGTTGAAGGATCCCAGAAGTTTCACAATACCCTATTCCATTGGAAACCACTATGTCGGGAAAGCATTATGCGACCTTGGGGCTAGCACAAACTTGATGCCTAAATCGGTTTTCCAGAAACTAGGAATCGAGAAGGCAAGACCTACAAAAGTTATGCTACAACTAGCCGACAAATCCTACGTGCATCCAGAGGGAAAAATCGAGGACATACTGGTAAAAGTTGATAAATTTATTTTTCCCGCTGACTTTATTATTTTGGATTGTGAAGCAGATGAGCATGCACCCATCATTCTCGGGAGACCATTCCTAGCAACAGAGAGAACCTTGATCGATGTTGAAAAGGGAGAACTCACAATAAGCGTGAATGACCAGCAAGTTAAACTAAATGTGTTCCAAACACTAAGGCATGCCAATGATCCAGAAGAATGCCAACTTCTTCATGCCACGGCAGAGTTTAACTTCGACGAGGAATCTAGTTACCTCGGCAACTACATTGCCGATCAAGAAGAACCTGATGAGTATGAAGAACCGGATAAAGGAACAACAAGAAGAGGCAAATTGGCTAGTCAATCGACCAGGTACATACTTTGAACCACTGGATTACTCAAGTAAGGAAGGTAAGCTCGAAAAACCCTCTTTTGAACAACCCCCGATTCTTGAGTTTAAACAATTGCTAGAGCAACTAAAATATGCATACTTTGGAACCGATAATACATTGCCTGTAATTATTTCTTCTAAGTTACAGCCTGAGCAGGAAAAGAAGCTGATCAAGATGTTGAAGCTACACAAAAAAGCAATAGGGTGGACAATTGCTGACTTGAAGGGAATTAGCCCAGCAGTGTGCATGCACAAGATTTTGTTGGAAGATGATCACAAACCTTCAATTGAGGCCCAGAGGAGACTGAATCATGCCATGAAAGGGGTTGTAATGAAAGAAATCATCAAGTGGCTTGACGTCGGCATTATATACCCTATCTCTCATAGTACATGGGTAAGTCCGGTACAATGTGTTCCGAAAAGGGAGGTATAACGGTGGTAAGTAATGAAAACAATGAACTCATTCCATCCAGGACTGTGACCGGTTGGAGGGTTTGTATGGATTATCGAAAGCTAAATAAAGCCACTAGGAAAGATAACTTCCCATTACCTTTTATTGATCAAATGCTCGACCGTCTTGCAGGTAAACCCTTTTATTGTTTTCTTGATGGTTATTCAGGTTACAATCAAATTGCCATAGCACCAAAAGATCAAGAAAAGACAACCTTCACATGCCCATACGATACTTATGCATTCCGAAGGATGCCGTTTGGATTGTGTAACGCCCCGGCAACCTTCCAAAGATGCAGGATGGTGCTCTTTTCAGACATGGTCGAAGACTTCCTTAAGATCTTCATGGATGATTTTTATGTTTTTGGTAATGACTTCGACAGCTGTCTCGGCAATTTAGAGAGGGTGTTGGCAAGATGTGAAGAAACGGATTTAGTCCTCAATTGGGAGAAATGCCATTTTATGGTGGATGAAGGAATAGTGCTCGGCCACAAGATTTCATCCAAGGGAATTGAAGTAGACAAAGCCAAGGTGGACGTGATCGAGAGATTACCCCCACCAAGTTCGGTTAAAGGAATTCGAAGTTTTCTCGAACATGCAGGTTTTTACAGGAGGTTCATTCATAATTTGTCTAAAATCACTAAACCCTTGTGTAATCTGCTTGAACGGGATAAAGTCTTCGATTTTGATGATTCTTGCACCCAAGCATTCGAAACCCTAAAGAAAAAGCTTGCCTCGGCACCCATTGTCATTCCACCAGATTGGACGCTACCTTTTCAGCTCATGTGTAATGCAAGTGATTTCGCGGTAGGAGCAGTCCTAGGCCAATGCACAGGTAAGACCTTCCATGTGATATACTACGCTAGTAAAACTCTTAATAGTGCTCAAGTGAATTACACAACAACGGAGAAAGAGTTACTATTTGTAGTTTTTCGCATTTGACAAGTTTCGATCCTATTTGATTGGTACAAAGGTAATTGTTCATACGGACCATTCGGCAATCAAATATCTATTTGCTAAAAAGGATGCTAAACCTCGTTTGATTCGTTGGATATTACTTTTACAAGAATTTGATATTGAAATTAAGGACAAGAAAGGAACAGAAAATCAAGTGGCCGATCACTTATCACGTTTAGAACGCAACAGGGAGAAGGACACGGATCTAGAGATATGCAATGCATTCCCGGATGAACAAATTTTAGTTGCCTCGGAAACCATGGACGCGCATGCCTCGGCAACCCTTGACGCCTCGGCAACCATGGATGCACACGCCTTGGCAACTCTCAACGTCGCAGCAGCCTTTGACGCGCACGCCTCGGCAATTTTGGGAGCAGTCGCCACGGTAGCACATGCCTCGGCAATACCCTGGTACGCGGATTTAGTTAATTTCCTTGTTTGTGGTATTTTACCTTATGGCATTACTCACCAAGGGAAGAAGCGGTTCTGCCATGATGCTAAGCATTACTTTTGGGGCGAGCCTCTTTTATTTAAACAATATGCAGATCAGGTTATACGCCGATGTGTCCCTGAAGAAGAGCAACATAATGTACTCCGGTAATGCAATTCTTCACCCTATGGAGGATATTTTGGAGGAACTCGTACCGCGGCCAAAGTTTTGCAATCCGGTTTGTATTGGCCAACATTGTACAAAGATGCCCAAGACTTTTACAAGCAATGTGATTGTTGCCAGAGGACGGGCAATATCTCTAGACGACATGAGATGCCACTCCAGAACATCATCGAGGTGGAATTATTCGATGTGTGGGGGATCGATTTTATGGGACCTTTCCCATCTTCATTCGGCAACCTCTACATCTTACTTGCCGTCGACTACGTGTCTAAATGGGTTGAGGCAGCTGCAGTTCCCAACAACGATTCCAAGACCGTGCAACGATTCTTGCAGAAAAACATATTTACACGGTTTGGGATGCCGAGAGCAATTATCAGTGACGAAGGCAAGCATTTTGACAACAGACTAATTGCCAAGATGTTGCAACGCTTCGGCATATCACACAAGATCGCCACGGCATATCACCCACAAACCAACGGGCAAGCAGAAATTTCCAACCGGGAATTGAAGGGTATACTCGAGAAAGTTGTAAATCCCTTTAGGAAGGATTGGTCATTAAGACTAGATGACGCACTTTGGGCATATCGCACTGCATTCAAAAAACCCTTAGGTATGTCCCCCTTCCGTCTTTTCTATGGCAAAACATGCCATCTACCGGTGGAAATCGAACACAAGGCATATTGGGCAATTAAGACCGTGAATATGGATTGGGAAAGTGCCGGACAAAAGCATTTATTGGACCTCAATGAGATAGAAGAATTTCGTGCACTCGCCTATAACAATGCAAGAATCTACAAGGAGAAAACAAAGCGATGGCACGACAAGAAACTATTGCCACGGCAATTCATGACATGGCAACTAGTTCTCCTATTCAATTCTCGGCTAAAACTTTTCCCGTGAAAGCTGAAATCAAGATGGTCGGGACCATTCGAAGTCGTCAAACCGTTCTCCCATGGTGCTGTGATAATCAAGTCCATCTCTGATAACCATGAATTCAAAGTTAATGGACAAAGATTGAAGCACTACAATGGTGCCCATGTGGAACGTAACAAAGAAGTGGTCAACTTAGGAGATGCATGAGCATACCCTCCTTTCAATATTTTCTTTTTCTTTTTCTTTTTCTTTTCATTTTTATTTTGAGGAGATATTTTATTTTTCTTCATTATCTTTAGTTTTCAGGTTTTCATTGTTTTTATTTTTCACAACAAAACTCACAACTACTATGCTAAGGAAATTTACTGCCGAGATCCTTGCCCCGGCAACCAATGAAGAAGATGTCGCGGCAACCTACATCGTGCCTGCACAAGCTGATGCCACGGCAACCAACCCTGAAGATGCCACGACAACCAAAGCTAAAGACATCCTGACAACAAGAATACAACGATCGCATTCAAGCAAGAGAATCAAGACACCGACCAAAAGGAAACTAATCATCTACGATGATGAACTCTCGGAGTAAGTCCTCGTATGCATTTTTATTTTTATTTTTTGTTATTTTTATGCATGCATTGAGGACAATGCCTCACTCGAGTTTGGGGGGATTTCTATTAGTAGTTACCATATTTAGTTCCATTTATCTTAAGTATTACATTTAGGATACATAAATTGCTTGCCATACCTTTAATTGGAACAAGAATTGCTTAGATTAGATGAATATTCGATGATGACTTTGCCAATGCACTTAATTGATAGAATTTTTATGAAACACTGTTGTGGTTTGATTGATTTAAGGAATTCTATTAAACTTAGGTTGATAATTAACAAATTGGTTGATTAGAATAAAAATTGGATGAATGCTAGAGGTGCCCGAAATTGGCTCTAGCATGTGCTAAAAATTGATCACTAGAGGTACCCGAAACTGGCTCTAGTATGTGTTAAAAACAATTATAGGCTAGAGGTGCCCGAAACTGGCTCTAGTCAAATAAATTAACTTAAGAAAACTAAAAACAAAACCCTAGAGGTGCCCAAAACTGGCTCTAGTTAAAACATGTTAAAAAGAACCCAATGAAGTAATTTGAAAACCTATTGTTTGCATAGAATCCGAAAAATCAACTTGCACACAACTTCGCACACACTCACAAGCATTATAGTTTGATTCCGAGTAATTCTTAAGTTTTCCGAAAAATAAAGAGCCAATCATACTTTGTGCTCCGGTTCAGAGAATTGAAATCAAGTTCAAAGCTAAGTTTGTGAAAATTGAAGTCTTGGCAAGTAATTATGAGTTTGCATTGCTTGAGGACAAGCAATAGTTTGAGTTTGGGGGTGTGATAAGTGTTCAAAAGTACTATTTTTCTTACCCTTTTTACTCATATTATTGTTAGACTTAGGCCCATATTAGTTGCATAATTAGCCATTCAAGCATTAATCCATGTTTCATTCCATCGTTGAGCTTGATTACATAACTTTGTAGTTTTTGTGGAAAAGATGCTGCTTTGGTTTGTTTTGTGTGTATGTGCAGGATCACTTGCCAAAGCAAGGCTAGAGCTAGTTGCCAGGCCAATGCATGAAGGAGACGTCAAGCTAGTTGCCAGGGCAATGCATGAAGGAGACGTCGAGCCAGTTGCCATGGCAATTGTCGACAAGAGCAAAGGTGATATGGTAGTCGAAATTGATGACTAAACAAGCCCAAGATGACGTGGAGCAAAGCCCAAACCCAAAGGAATTTGATTGCCATGCAGAGATTAAAGAAGAATTAAATTCCAAGAAGATAGGAGAAGTTCTAGTAGGAATACAATTATAATAAAGAATTATATTCTTTAAAGATAATTTAATTCCAACTTAAACTCCTCCTCAAAGAAGGATTTTGGCCTAGCCCTATAAATATGAAGGAGATTTCGACAATCTAGAGAGAGCAAGAGAGGGGAATTTCGACAACTCCAAGGAGGGCAAAAGGAGAGAATTTTCGAAAAGCATCTAGGGCAAGGAGGATTTCGACAAGCCTCCTTCTTCATCCTTTTCTTTCTTGTTCGATTGGGTTCATGCTAGGGATTGTTTATCTTGTGTTTCTTTGGAACCTAGCCATGAACTAAATCTATTTGGCTATGGTTATTGTGTTTTGTGGTTGTGAGAAACTATTGGCTTTTGTTTAGGTAAAAAGATTTTTCACTTTTCTATTCAAGTTTTATTCATTCTTGGTTCTTATTCTTGTTTGCGAGTGAATCGGGAGAGGATCTCGTGATTTCATCTATTTATCTAATATCAGGAGAGTTAGATTCAAGAAACGAATGAATATAGTCTTTATTCAATCTATTGATGGTGAAGATTAATCCGGCTTAGGAATAAGTTAAGGATTTCAACGGCTAAGAGGAGCGCAAGAGTGGTTGTTGTTCACCCTTGATTCACGCAGGGATGTATTATCAAGGCATGCACAAGTAGCTAGAGTTTTGACTTAGGGATAAGAAGAAACCATTGAAGAACGCTCTGCCGAACCTTAAAGGTTGCTGCCCAGAAGCCCAAGTAATTGCCCAACTAGTTGCCCAGGCAACCATCGATTAGTTGCCAAGGCAACCCCATTGTGCAAGTTGCCACGACAACTGAGTTGCCCGTGCACTCTTTTACCAAAATGATCCAATCGGCTATCACACCTCAACTCAGATAACCTGACCTATCTCTCTCTCATTCGATCTCATCTTTTCATTTACTTTATTACTTTCTAGTTTAGTTATTAGTTAAACTCCCATAATCCTTTATTTGTGTTTTTACTTTTTACAATACAAGAGACTAGATTCTTGAAGTAGTACCAATCCCTGTGGAGACGATATCTTTTATACTATAACTTGCGACGTGTATACTTGCACAATTACGTAGCACTTATTACGCGCAACAGCTATCACCAAAGTCATCCTAGAAAAGTACCCGGACAGTCACGTGTCGTTCCCAATCTTTCCTGCCGAGATCCTTGCCCCGACAACCAATGAAGAAGTCGCCCTGACAACTGCAACAGATGATGCCACAGCAACCAACCCTGAAGATGCCATGGCAACCAAAGCTAAAGACATCCCGGCAACCACTGCAAAAGCCAAAGGTAAAGCACCTATGCCCGAATCAACTCGTACGGAATCATTGTCTAATTTTTCAGATTCGGACGAGTCCTCCATTGCACCAACAAAGACCGCACCAATTGAATCCTCCAAGCGAAAAGACAATGACATTGATAAAGAAGACGATGAAGACAACCCCATACGAGGATCGATTCCACCATCGGCAACAAGGAAACAACCATCGCTTTCAATCAAGAGAATCAAGACACCGACCAAAAGGAAACTAATCATCCACGACGATGTATTCTTAGAGTAAGTCCTCGTTTGCATTTAATTTTTCGTTATTTTTATTTTTCTTTAATACATGCATTGAGGACAATGCCTCACTCGAGTTTGGGAGGGATTGTTATTAGTAGTTACCATGTTTAGTTGCATTCATCTTAAGTATTGCATTTAGGATACATAAATTGCTTGCCATGCCTTTAGTTGGAACAAGAATTGCCTAGATTTGATGAATATCCGATGATGACTTTGCCAATGCACTTAATTGATAGAATTTTTATTCTAGGATAACCATGGAAAAACATAGAATTTTACTATAATGCTAAATTTGATGAAACACTATTGTGGTTTGATTGATTTAAGGAATTCTAGTGAATTTGGATTGATAATTAAACAAATTGGGGGATTAAAATAAAAATTGGATGAATGCTAGAGGTGCCCGAAATTGGCTCTAGCATGTGCTAAAAAAATGGATTGCTAGAGGTGCCCGAAACTGGCTCTAGTCAAATAAATTAATTAACTTAAGGAAACTAAAAACAAAACACTAGAGGTTTCTGAAACTGGCTCTAGTTAAAACATGTTAAAAAGAACCCAATGAAGTAATTTGAAAACCTCTTGTTTGCATAGAATCCGAAAAATCAACTTGCACACAACTCCGCACACACTCACAAGCATAATAGTTTGATTCTGAGTAACTCCTAAGTTTTCTGAAAAATGAAAAGCCAATCATACTTTGTGCCCCGGTTCTGATAATTGAAATCAAGTTCAAAGCTAAGTTTATATAAATTGAAGTCTTGGCAGGTAATTATTAGTTTGCATTGCTTTAGGATAAGCAATAGTTCGAGTTTGGGGGAATGATAAGTGTTCAAAAATACTATTTTTCTTACCCTTTTTACTCATATTATTGTTAAACTTAGGCTCATATTAGTTACATAATTAGTCATTCATGCATTAATCTATGTTTCCTTCCATCGTTGAGCTTGATTGCATAACTTGGTTGTTTTTGTGGGAAAAGATGCTGCTTTGGTGTGTTTTGTGTGTTTGTGCAGGATCACTTGCCAAAGCAAGGCTAGAGCTAGTTGCCAGGGCAATGCATGAAGGAGATGCCGAGCTAGTTGCCAGGGCAATATATGAAGGTGACGCCGAGCCAGTTTCCAGGGCAATTGTTGACAAAGAATAAGGTGATATGGTAGTCGAAATTGATGACTAGACAAGCCCAAGATGACGTGGAGCAAAGCTAAATCCCAAAGGAGTTTGATTTCCATGAAAAGGTTAAAGAAGAATTAAATTCCAAGAAGATAGGAGAAGTTCCAGAAGGAATATAATTATAATAAAGAATTTAAAGATAATTTAATTCCAACTTAACTTCCTCCTCAAAGGAGGACTTTAACCTAGCCCTATAAATAGATCACCAAGCCGTCAACTCCAAGGGGAGAGAGAAGAGAATTTTCGACAAGAATCAAGGGGAAGGAGATTTCGACAAGCATCATCCATCCTTCATCTTTTTCTTTCTTGTTCAATTAGGTTCATGCTAGGGATTCTTTATCTTGTGTTTCTTTGGAACCTAGCCATGAACTAAATCTATTTGGCTAAGGTTATTGTGTCTTGTGGTTGTGAGAAACTATTGGATTTTGTTTAGGTACTAAGAGTTTGCACTTTTCTATTCAAGGTTTATTCATTCTTGGTTCTTATTCTTGTTTGCGAGTGAATTGGGAGAGGATCTCGTAACTTCATCTATTTATCTAATATCAGGAGAGTTAGATTCAAGAAACGAATGAATATGATCTTTATTCAATCTATTGATGGTGAAGATTAATCTGGCTTAGGAATAAGTTAGGGATTTCAACGGCTAAGAGGAACGCAAGATTGGTTGTTGTTCACCCTTGATTCACGCAGGGATGTATTATCAAGGCATGCACAAGTAGCTAGAGTTTCAACTTAGGGATAAGAAGAAACCATTGAAGAACGCTCTGCCGAAGCTTGAAGGTTTCTGCCCAGACGCCCAAGTAGTTACCTAACTAGTTGCCCAACTAGTTGCCCAGGCAACCATCGATTAGTTGCCAAGGCAACCCCGTTGTGCAAGTTTCCACGGCAAGTGAGTTGCCCTTGCACTCTTTTACCACGACGATCCAATCGGCTATCACACCTCAACTCACGATAACCTGGCCTATCTCTGTCATTTGATCTCATCTATTCTTTTACTTTATTGCTTTCTAGTTTAGTTATTAGTTTAAACTCTTATAATCTTCTATTTGTGTTTTTTACTTTTTATAGTGCAAGAGATTAGATTCTTGAAGTGGCACCAATCCCTGTGGAGATGATATCTTTTATACTATAACATGCGACGTGTACACTTGCACAATTGCGGAGCACTTATTATGCGCAACAGGAATTCGCACCATTTATCTGGTTTTTAAACACCATTGCCCTTATTACTTATAGTCTAACTCAAAAGCATTCTTTTGATACCAAGTCTTTTGTGATCACTTGCTTCCCTCTACCTTCCGAGCCTTTAATTCTCTGCGTTGATGGACAAAGAGAGCGTAAGCACACTAGGCTTAGTGAGGAGTGCTCAAAAACAACACGCCATCATCAATGCATTAAAACCATTTATCAACAACACATTGAAATCTCATTTCAATCATCTTTTAAACATCTTTTAAACCAATATCATGCCTTGAAAACCATGCACTTAACATCTTTAAAAACCAGCATATTAAACCATATGCAACTTGTATCACTAACCAACAGTAGATCTCATTGCTAAGCCTCAATTTAAGCCTTCCCATGCATAACAAACCATATGCAAAGCTTAAAGAGTAAACATGTATAAATCACATTATACATTATAACCATCACATGATTCACTGACAATTATATTGGCTTACAAGTGATCACAACCAAGTTCCTTTATCAAAATAGTTCATTAGATACATAGATTCAACAAGTGTCCTCACAATACTTCAAGCCATCTCAACCGGAATAGCGATACAATCACAATCACGGTACATTACGAATATAGTACAATTTACAACTCACGGGGACACCAACCCCAACCATCGATTAGGCACTTAATCCTTTAACGGAAGTTTACGGTACCATATAACACCTCGACTTTTAGGGTACTTGGATGGAGTTTTCGGTACACCAAATCAAAACCCCTCAACGTAACACCCCTCACCCGTATCCATTACTGAATACAAGTTAGAGATGTCACATGACACTTGTACAATAGTTCTCTTTTCAAAAATCGGTAAAATTTTGTTTCTTTAAAATATAATCAATTTACATCTTTCAACTAAAATAATATTTAATCGCGTAAATTTAAATTTAATTTAAATTATTTAAATTCAAACCTAAATTCAAGCACAACTAGGCAGTTTACTTATAGATCACATAGTTAATAGGACTGACTAAACACTGCCTAAATTTAAAATCATTTAACTATCAAATAAAATACGATTAAATTATATCTTAACTAAACATTCATATCAGAGCAGCCCACAACATTTATAATTTACACGCCAACTAATAATATCAAAAGTAACATCAAATATGTCATACTGATAATGCTGTTTTACTTCCAAAAATAGATGATGTCTGCTACTGCTGCTCCTTACTCCTTACGTCTTTTACCTACGCGTGAAACATTCACACGCTAAGTATACACTTAGTGAGGCAACATAAAATAATTTAATCAATTCACTATAAAGATGTAATATAAATAAACAAATACAATATAAATATAAATATAAAAATGAAATTATAAAAAATTAACTTATCATAGCCATTCCACTATTGGATAACCTGTAAAATCCCAAGATTTATATATATAAAACAGGTCATACCAAAGCAATTCTTTGCACTTTCACTCTTATTTAAATTATAGCCCAATGTAATGTAATGAGAATGCATGGTATGCAAGTGATTGTTGAGTATGCACATGTGCGGCATCAATAAATATGTTGTGCCATAATAAATCACTATATCACTGTATCACTATACCACTTCTGTAATTTAACAGCATCACTGTATCACTAGGTCATAGCTGTAGAACACAGCGTCATTGTATCACTATATCACTTTACTCCACCTCATTGGCATGCCAATTATACCAAGAAATCTCATAATGCATACAATGGGCTTTAAACATTCATTGACATGTAGCATTCACTTATTTAAAATATCAAAAAAATATTAACATCTCATAATATCATATAAAGTGCATTGGGCAGGTCATACCCAAAAATCATTCATAGTTCATTTCAAAAATCTCTGAAAATATATCATTTGTGAATAAATATTCAAGATAGAATCATCGCAAGTCTTTCTCATATTAAAATAAATAGTAGAGGTGCACTCACATGTTGCCTCACTAGTATACGATACTAATACTTTCGACTCTACACTTGTGCTTTTCCTTTATTAGTAGCCTGGCTTGTATCTCGATTTTGATCCCTATTACGATCTACACAACATTTAACCACATATACCATTCAAAGTACATGTTAGTATTATACTAAAATTAGTACATATTAGGAATAATATTCCTAATAATTCTTTTAATATCGACTTCGTATTATAATATCAATGTTAGCTTCAAAACATCTAAATCTTCCAAAATAGTCCTTTGTCACAAAAATTCAATTCCAAATACTTCATAACGTTTTCAAGTGTTCCATCTAAACATTCAAGCTCAATACACCAATCTTTAACTCAACTTCCACTTAATCCTCATATTTCTCTAACTTTACAATTTAGTCCCCTAACACTTTACAAACTTCCACATTAGTCCAATTAACATTCCAAGACTTAAAAAATCATCCTTACACCATTTCTAACCATAGGAAATTTTTTACATAATTTTCCCTTATTTTTGAATTCAATCACAAGCCCTTAACATATCTTCCAAAATCTGAATAGTCCGTTCATATTGTCCATCTGTTTGGGGATGAAATGCCATGCTAAAATTGAGTCGAGTACCCAGAGCCTTATATAAAGATTTCCAAAATCTGGAAGTAAACCTTGGATCTCTATCAGAGACAATCGAGACTAGTACTCCATGAAGTTGAACTATTTCTTTAATATACAACTCTACATATTTGTCCATAGAGAAATCAATTCAGACATGAACAAAATGTGCTGACTTATTCAATCTATCGACAATCACCCAAATTGAATCTTTCTTGTTTGGAGTTAAGGGTAGCCCTGTCACAAAATCCATTGTTAATCGATCCCACTTCCACTGAGGAATGGAAATTGGTTGCAACAAACCAAAAGGCTCCTGATGCTCTGCTTTTACTTGTTAACATGTCAAGCACTTTGAAACAAACTCAGTTATAGCTCTTTTCATTCTTGGCCATCAACATCGACTCTTAAGATCTTGATACATCTTGTTTCCACTTGGATGCATGGTTAAAGGACTATAATGTGCCTCAAAGAGAAGTTCCTTCTTTAATTCTTCATCTTCAGGAATAGCAATTCTTCCTCGGTACTACAAGCATCCATGAGACTTAACTTCAAAATCTTTGGCCTCACCATTTTCAACTTGTTTGAATCTTGACAAACATTCTTTATCTCTTTTCTGAAGCTCCTTTATCCGATCTACTAAAGTAGGCTTTATTCTTAATTCAGCGATCAAAGCACCATTTTCTTTCAAAGCTAGCCTCGCATTTAAAGCTCTCAAGGCAGCAAAGGTCTTTCTACTGAGGGCATCGGCTACCACGTTCACTTTACCTGGATGGTAGTCAATAACCACATCATAATATTTTAGAAGCTCGATCTATCTTCTCTGCCTCTGATTTAACTCTTTTTGAGTTAGCAGATACTTTAAACTTTTATGATTCGTATAAATGTAGCATCGTTCTACATACAGATAATGATGCCATATCTTTAAAGCAAATATAACTGCTGCCAACTCTAAATCATGGGTTGGATAGTTCCTCTCATGCATCTTAAGCTGTCTGGAAGCATATGCCACTACCTTTCCTTCTTGCATAAGTACACATCCCAAGCCATTATGAGAAGCATCACTATATATTACATAATCCTTACCTGACTCGGGTTGTACTAATATCGGAGCTTCAGTTAAAATCCTCTTTAACGTTTCAAAGCTTTCTTGACATTTATCCATCCAAATGCATGACGCATCATTATCTGTAGTGGAGAGGCAATTATCGAGAAATTCTTTACAAATCTTCAATAATAACCAGCCAGTCCCAAGAAACTTCGAACCTCAGAAACATTCTTCGAAGTTTTCCATTCAACTATAGCTTGTAATTTCTTGGGATCTAATCTTATCCCCTATGCTGAAACCACATGACCGAGAAAAGTAACTTCTGACAACTAAAATTCACATTTTGATAACATAGCATATAGTTTCTTTTCTCGGAGGATCTGAAGAACAACACGAAGATGAGCATCGTGTTCCTCTTTTGTCTTTGAATATGTTAAAATATCATCAATAAATACCACCACAAAATGATCCAAATATGGATGAATTATTCGATTCATCAGATCAATAAATGCTGCATGAGCATTAGTTAATCCGAATGGCATCACTACGAAATCATAATGTCTATATCGAGTTTGAAAAGCCGTCTTTGAGATATCTTATTCCTTAATCTTCAATTGATGATATCCAGATCGAAGATCAATTTTGGAAAACACGGCTGCACCCTTTAATTGATCAAAAATATCATCAATCCTTGTAAGAGGATACTTGTTCTTCATGGTCACCTTGTTTAACTGGCGATAATCTATGCATAGTCGCATAGAACCATCTTTCCTTCTCACAAACAACACTGGTGCACCCCAATGTGACACACTTGGCCTAATAAATCCCTGATCTAACAATTCTTGCAATTTTGCTTTTAACTCCCAAAGCTCGATCGGATACATTCTATGTGGGGCCATTGATATAGGTATAGTACTAGGTAACACCTCTATTTTAAATTCTACTTCTCGATCTGGAGGTAATCTTGGTAACTCATCAGGAAATACATCTAGATATTCTCGAACAGTAGGAATATCTTCCAACTTAATCCAGAAGTTCGAGTATCCACCACATTAGCTAGAAAAGCTTGACAACCTTTTAACAACAACTTCTTCGCAGAAACGATTGAAATTACATTAGATAGAGGATTCATCATTTCACCAACAACTATTACCTCAACACCTTTTAAGTCCCTTAATATCAGTCATTTCAGATGACAATCCACCATAGCATGATAAATAGATAACCAATCCATTCCCAAAATTATCTGTAATTCTTCGAAAGGTAATTCCATTAAATTTGCCAGAAACCATATTCCTTGCACCTTTATCAGACAATTTCTACATATTCGATTCAATATCGCACTCTGACCTAAAGGATTCGTTGCTACTATATCACTAGAAATAGACTCTAATGGAATATTTATATCTTCAATCAACTTAGTGCTAATATACGAATAAGTAGAACAAGGATCAATCAAAACTAATATAGGCTTATCATAAAGATAGAATGTACCTGCAATAATTTCTGAGTCATCCCAGTCCTCATTAGTCTGTATATTATAAACTCGAGCTGGTGCCTGCATTTTTGGCTGTGAGGTAGACTCCGATGGTCTTCCAGATCTGCCTCTTCCTCTACCCCTCTGTGGCATCACTGCTGATCTCTCTATCTGCACATATCTTTCTCCAGATGTCAGGGGGCAGTCTCTCACAAAATGACCAACTTTTCCATGTTTAAAACATGCCTCTGTCACCATCCAACATACGTCAGGGTGACATTTGCCACAAACATCACACGGCTGAGATCTAAACTGAGATGATGAACCAACACCATAATTAGTCGGTTGTGATTCCCTATTTCCTCCAACATTGCCTCCTTTACGAACAGGATGCAGCAGATCCAAATTTATTCTTATACAAGGAACCTTTATTCCGCTTAGAGGAAAAGAAGCTGAAGATGTTCCTGGTCTCTTCATTGATTGCGAGGTCTACTCTGTCGTATCCATTAATTGGAATCCTCTGATTACGAGGTCTCTTCCTTGGAATTCAACCAAACTTTAAGAATACCTTATTCAATTCACTATCTATCACATGAGACCTTTAAACCATAGAAATTTCCTTTTCAAAACCCATAATTAGAGAAATCCTAACTTTTGCATTTTTGTCATTTTAGTCACTAAGTTAGCTTTTAAGCTATTATCTTAGTACTAAATGATCCTTAACCAACTTAGTAAATTTTGGGGTATTACAGAGATTTTAAGTTTTGATCCTTTTTTAATTTAGTCACCAAAAAAAGTTTTGAACTCTTTCAATTTAGTCACTAGACTTAAATGTCTAAAAATCAGATTTAATTTCCTCAAATTGACTTCACCAATTTACTTAAAATATTAATTAAGTAATTTAGAGCATTTTTCCATATTTTATTTTACCTAAAAATCAATTTTTAATTTATTTTCTCGAAACTATTTGAATTGCCTAAACTGGTTCCCTCAAACCTTCGGTCCAACCCGATTCACATCTAGGCCCATTTTTAGGGCGTTACAGAATACATGGTTTAATGTATTGGAAAATGGTTTGAATTGATGCATATGTAAAATAGAAAGTTAATGAGGTTTTATTGAGTAAATTGGCAAGTGGTTGAGATAAATTGTTATCTGATATAGCTGGCTAACCATAGGGTTTAAAGTGCACTATAATAAGTCACCTCATGTGTGTCGAGGGGTCAAGAGTGTACCATGCTCCACCATGAGAACCACAATGGTTGAGGGGTCAAGAGTGTGTCAATTCTCCTGCTGGTGGATTTATACGTTATAACCATTAAGGGTTGCCCCGATTCGAGGACGTGTGTGAAGTGGTCGAAGGGACCACTTGGGAAATCCGTGTATCCGATGTGTTTTTATAAAATAGAATGAAGCTTGCTTTTGAGTCAATTGAATGCCAATATATGAGATGATGTATCATGAGAAATGGAATATGATTTGTATACTATGGTTTATACATGAGATACTCTTTAAGCATGTTATTTAGAGAATTTTGGCATATGAAGCTTAAATTGAGGTTTATGATAGAAATTCATGATACATTTGTTGCAAATGATTTAAGTGTGCATATTTGAAGAGATTATAGAAGTATGGGATGATTTTGCCATGACAATTATACATTTGGTTTGAATTAAAATGATTTTAAATGCATTGATGAGTGTTTTTGATATTCCCTCACCAAGCTTATAACTTTCGATCTCCTTTCTCATTAATGCATAGAAATAGACTTTTTTGGACAACGAGTAAGAAAGGGAAGAGCCAAGGATTGAAGTATTTTCAAGTATGGTTTTACAAATACATAGTAGTAATAAGAGGCAATGTGACCAAGTTGTAATTGGGAGGTTTATTTTGGATACTCCCTATTTGTACAAGTTATGTTTGATGTTTTGGACTTATATGATGCTTAATGTTTAGTTTGAGGGGTTGGGAAACAATGTGCATGCTTGGGTAGAGATCATGCCTATAGGATTTATGTTTGGATTTGATATGTTGTGTATGATCTTCTATCATGTTTCTATGTTTGAGGAACTAATGTTTGTGAAGTTCTAAGATGATTAGATGTTGATTGGAGTAAGTTAGATTGAGCCAAAGTGTCATATGTTGGACCAAGACGTCATTATAGGACTGTCTATAACACCCCTATTTTGGGCTTGAACGATTTAAAGGTTGGTTCGAAGGTCTGGTGGTCCGGTATTAGAGGTTCGAGTTAGTTTCGAGATTAAATCGGATTAAATATTTTTAAAGGTGATAAAAATATGGAAAAATGTTGCAAATCATTATTTAATATAATTATTGTGGTAAAATCAATTTTGGAAAATGGGATTTGGAAGAGTGACATTTTGGCTGGTGACCAAAATGCAAGTTTTGGAAACTGTTTTAAAGGGAACCATTTTGTAAAGAGTCAAAACTTTGAATCTTTAAGGAGCTATTTTACCATTTGGTCTAATTTGAGTTTTCTCTTAATTAGGATCATTTTTAAAAGAGTTTTAATTAAGGAAATTGAAAGGATTTAGTTAAAGAGGTAGTTATTTTTCTAAATCAAAATTTGACGTAACTTTCTTTCTCTCATATTTTCTCTCAAAATACTCTCAGCCAAACACTCTTTTTCTTATAAGAGATTTAAGGTAATGATTTTGATTTCATAACTATTTGATTTGCTAAATAATTCTCGTAACCCCCTTGACCCAGCCTAAACGCCCGACCAAACCAAGAGAACTACATTAGGTTTGCCGAAGCAAACCGAAGAAAATTACAAAAACCAGACCATTTTTTTATTTTATCTCATCTAAATACACATTATTAATCCTAAGTGTACATACTCACAGCGGGTGAATTTTCAAAGGACACGTTACATGGAAAGGCCTTCAATTGCATAACATACATTTTAGGGACCAAATTGCAAATCTTTTAATTTACAAGACCAAAAGGGAAATTAAGATTTCAAACCTTTAAATAATCAAATGCATGCTAGCACGTCAATTTTCAACCCATTCCGACCATAGAAACTCATGTAATTGTTAGCACAATATTCAGGGACTAAAACGAAAGAAACCATAACTGCCTCTACCATGAGATTAACAGAATTAACTGCTTCCATATCGATACGCTAAGGCCCGTATCGATACGGTATTACAACATCATTTCGATATGCCAAGCACCGTACTGGTACGAAACTTAGAACACAAAAATTCCTTCTAATTTCATAAAACACCGTGCTGATACGGTCATATAGTGTTTTGGTACGTGGGCTCGTTCCAAAAAGTGAAATTCTAGTAGCAATAAACCTTACTGAAACACCTTCACCCGTACCGAAACACCCTGCCCAAAATTGCCTAGTCGTACCGATACAGCCCCCAGCGTATCGGTATGTTTGGGACTGTAAAGTCAAATTTAGTTGTTTTCACTCGAATCTAGATGCATTTGGGTCTTAACAACTTGCATACATGCATACAAACAACCATAGATACCTAAGCTCACATTTATACCAGGGTTAAACATCCAACACAATCTCAAGCTACCAAAGGATCACTCTAAAGGCATGCTTCCTATTCCACTTTGCCAAACATACCAAAATGCACAAATAGACCAAACTCTGCTTAAGCATCATATCAACACAACCAACGCAGCATAATATACTCGCTCAAACCATCACAACATAGCAACCAACAAGGAAGCTCTAGATGCATACCTAAGCAACCATTCATCCACAACTATAAGCAAGGATTAACATCAAACTTAGCAACATCAAACCGTCCTCAAAATCAAGCATAGAAACATAGTCAAAATCCATAAGGAAATAGAATTACATCTCCCAAAAACCATGGCGAACACATTGCCTTATTAACCAAAATATAAACCGAGTTAATACTCAAACTTGTAAATGTCTTTGGATAACTTAGCCTTGCCTCTTGCTGCCCAAACCTCAATGTTCTGCATCATTAGGAAAAAGAGAGCGTAAGTACACTTGCTTAGTGAGGATGCTCATAAAACAATGATGCATTAAAACCATTTGAAAACCATATGCTTGTTTTCCAAAAACATGCTTACAACCAAAGCATTTTTCCATGATTCCAACCGAATTTAAGCATAATAACCTTTATGCAACATCATGCACATTCCATGCTTAAATCCCAAAGCATTAAATCATAAACCATGCTTAAATCTCAAAGCATTAGAAAATAGATTCAGCAATAGAATTCTCATATATTGGCAATTATAGTGACCTCGGATAGTCAACCACTATCCTTGATTAGCCGATCGCTAATCCTTAGTTAACCGACCGTTAACTTTACACATCGGATACACATATCTCCCTTAATGACCGGCCATCATCAAGACTACACCATGCTGACCGCATGAGTTAACCACCTTGCCAACCGCAAGTTAACCACCTTGCCAACCGCAAGTTTAACATCAATAAGGGGAACCGACCGTTCAACCCAAGTGATAACAACATAGTCCTAGTAGCCGACCGCTATACCATAAGGACCCTTTAACCACGATCGATTTTTAAACATATTATAGTGCTCTTCATCCTATGGCATGCCAACTATATCCGATTATTTTCTCACCTTGTCACATAGCAAATATATCATTTACAAAACCATTTACTTACTATTTTACAATGCATTACACAAAATCCCCACATATACAAATCACATTACCATAGCAACATCACATTCCCGACCAGAATAAAAACCAATGCTCATTAGAATTTAATATACTTTTAAAACCCTGCATATGTACTCAAAATTATGCATTTCCAGTAAGTAAATCATACTATGTTTACCACCAAAACAGGTAAACAACATGCTTATATCCAAGCTGATATTCAAGAGCAAAATAAGGGAAACTTACTTCCAAACTTAGGTAAATGTATCACGCTTACCCTAAACTCCCAACAACCTTTACAAACTTTAAAAAGTATTTAAAACTACTTTCCACTCACCGATACGCTTCGCCTTCCTTGCCAACGCGATACAAGCTCCCGGCAAACAACAACACAATGTCAAACTTCGTCGCCTTGATTATCCCCTATTTTAAGCACATAAAACCAGAGGATAAATGCATCATTATGCATTCAAACCACTACCTCAAAGCAAAACCCCGCAACTCTCAGGTTGTCTACTTAGAAACCATCTGAAACAAACCAAAATCTTCATCAAACGTTTCTGAAACTTAACCCAGCCATAAAACAATGATTCAACCCATCAATCAACATCAATTAACATCCAAAAACCCTTCCCCAAAATCCTTTTTACTTCCAGCAAAGATTAAACTCGAATATCATCACAAAAATTCAAATCTAACAACCTAAAAAAATTAGAGATCCAAGAGTTTCGGGATTCTATTGATAAAAAAACTAATCAACATCATAATACATCCAAAACATGTATTAAATCAATCTTAAAAACTGGAAATCAGATCCACTTCGAATATTACCTTGTTTCATCAATTTTACCCAATTAACTAAATTAAACATTGATAAATCATTAAAATCAACTTACAATTCATAAATCAAGGATCAAGTACTTGGGAATTTCAGTAAAGAACCATACAATAGAGGAGATCACGAACCTTACCCCTATTTTGAGATTTCTCTCTCAATTGGTTTGATAAAAGCTAAGAAAACACAAGATTTAAATGAGATTTTGTAAAAACAATGTTGATTAATCAATTACAAATCACAAATACAAGTTAAAAGACTTCTCACCTCTGGATTTTGATGAAAACTTGAGTATTTTCCTGAGGAGAGAATGGAGAGAAAAGTTGAGAGAAATGTTACGTGAATTTTCTTTAAAAAGCTTAACTAACTTTTTAACTAAAATCCCTTTTAATTGACTTTAAAACACATGTTAAAATATCTTTAATTAAGGTAGAAATCATCAGGAAAAAAACTTGGTAAAATATCTCCTTAGAGATTCTAAGAATTTGACCATTTTCATTTTAGTCACGTTTAAAAGCAGTTTTCAAAAATTGTATTTTGGTCACTAGCCAAAATGTCCGATTTCCAAATCTTATTTTCCAAAATTGATTTCACCATTATCCTTAACATAATTAATAATGATTTTAGAATATTTTTCCTCAATTTTATCACCTTCAAAAATATTTAAACCAATTAAATCCTGAAATTGACCCGAAACTCTAATACCGGTCCACTGGGCCTTCGAACCAACCTTTAACACATCTAAGACCAAAACCAGGGTGTTACAACTCTCCCCCACTTAAGAAATCTCGACCTCAAAATTACCTGGAGAAAACAAATGCAGAAATTGCTCCGTCATATCCGCCTTGCTTTTCCCAAGTGGCTTCCTCAATACCTCGGTGTCACTACAAGGCCTTCACAAGCTCAATTGTCTTGCCACGAAGAACTTTACTTGCTAGAATCATGGATTTCCACCAGTTCCTCATTGTAGGATAAATCCAGCCTCAACTTTATATGCTTCACCGGCGTAACATGCGAAGGATCCGACCGATACCTCCGTAACATAGATACATGGAACACATCATTTATTTTCTCCAGCTCAGGAGCTAACCTCAATCGATAAGCCACTGGACCTACACGCTCAACAACCTCGTACGGTCCAATAAACCTCAGACTAAGCTTACCCTTACGTCCGAACCTCATCACCTTTTTTCATGGTAACACTTTCAAGAATACACGATCATCTATCGCATATTCAATTTCCCCACGCTTCAAATCCGCGTAAGACTTATGCCGATCTGCAGCTGCTTTCAAGCAATCAGACACACGCTTTACCTTTTCATGCGTGACCTTCAACACATTCGACAAGGTAACATGCTTTTCTCCTACCTCAGCCCGACACAAGGGCGTACGACACCCCTGGCCATACAACGCCTCATATAGTGCCATCTGTATACTCGCTTGGGATGTAACCCCCTCAACCCGACCTAGTCGCAAGACCGAACCAAGCAAGCTACATTAGGTTCACTAAGGTAAACCGGAAAGATTAACCTTTAAACACGACCATTTTTTCTTTTATCTTGTCTAGATGCATTTAAGCTTTCCTATATGATCATTCAGTTCATAGGTGATCACTCATCTCAATCGAGCATCGTAACGATATCCAATTAACAAGGAACACGAAATAGGGACCAAAACAAAATTTCAGCAACTTTAAAGGATTTTCTAACTTTTAAGTTATCAACCTTTAATTGAGTTCATTTCATGCTTGCATGCCAAAAATCAGCTTCAAACAATCATTTATGCCCAAATAATTGGCTAAAAAGATTCCGGGACTAGAATGGAAGAAAACAGAAATTTCCTCAATATGACATTAACAGAACTAACGACCCCCGTATCGATATAGTATGACCCGTATACGGTTGTGAACTTGCTATTTTGATACGGCTGGTCCCGTACCGGTACACCATTTCGAGTATAAGATATGTTTTAGAAGTTCTTCCATACCATACTAATATGGTTCAATTAGTGTTTTGTTACGCATCATTGTACATCTCGTACCGATACGGTTCCATTGGTGTTTCGATACGCAACATTGTTACATCCCGTACTGATACGGTTCCATTGGTGTTTCCGTACACAGGCTCTATTTCAAAAAAATGATATTCTAGTAACCACATAACGTTTTGATACGCCGCTACCTATACTAATACACCCTAGCCAATTATGCTTAGTTGTACCGATACGGTCCCTCGCGTATCGGTATACATGGGCCTGTAATGTCAAATTTAACTGGTTTTTCATACAATTCTAGATGCAATTGGCCCCTAACAACTTGTGAACATACATATCAACCCTTGATTATACACAATCTAACATTTATACCAAATTAGGCAACCACAACAACATCATGCTACCAAAGGACCACTCTAGAGGCTTGTTTCCAAAACCACTCTGCCAAACATGCCAAAATGCACAATTAGACCATTCTCCACATAAGCAACATACCAACACACTCAACATGGCATACTAAACTTGGTCCAACTAGCACAACATGGCAAACCATAAGGAAACTCTAGATGCATCCCTAGTCAACCATCTAGCCTCAACTTTAGACAAGAACAACATCAAATTGAGCAAAATATAACCATCCTCAAAAACCAGCATAGAAATGCATTTAAATCCACAATGAAAGAAATGTACATCTCCCCAAAATCCATGGTGAACACATTGCCTTATTAACCGGAACATAAACTGAGTGCATGCTCAAAAGTAGTTTATCCCTTGGATCCTTGCAAACCTTGCCTTTGCTGCCGCGAACTTTAATTCTCTGCATCATTAGGAAAAGAGAGCGTAAGCATACATGCTTAGTGAGGATACTCATAAGCAATGATGCATAAAACCATTTAAAAACCACATGCTTGTTTTTCTCGAAACATGCTTACAACCTAAGCATTTTTCCATGATTCCAGCCAAATCAAAACACAATAACCTTTATAATATCATAAACAATCCATGCTTGAATTCCAAAGCATTTTTACCAAACCATGCTGATATTCCCAGAGCATTATAAACAAGATTCAACACATGAACTTTCACATATATTGGCATTTATAGTGACCCAGATAGTGTTCCTTTATCTCATACACATATCGGATACACGGATCTCTCATACCATGCCTAGTTAAATCGCATGATATCCCAAACCTTGCCTATTTAAACCACAAGATTTAACACCATCGCCTAGTTAAACCGCGAGATTTAACCCTTGCCTAGTTAAACCACAATAGTACCGACCTTGCCTAGTTAAACCGCAAGATTACCATCGATTTGGGTTGCCTAGTTAAACCGCATGCCCCAAATGATGTCCCAACAGTCTGAGTGGCCTAGTTAAACTGCCATACCTCAAGGACCCATGACCACGATCAATTTTGTTCATATTTTATAGTGCACTTTTAATCCTATGGCATGCCAACTATATATGATTGTTTCTAACCTTTTCACATAGCCAATATATATCATTTACAAACCATTTACTCACTGTTTTACAATGCATTTCATAAAATACCACATATGCACATCTCATTGCCAATGCAATAACACCATTCCCATCTGGAATGAAAACCAATGCTCACTTGCATTTAATATACTTTTAACCCCTGCATATGTACTCAAAATCATGCATTACCAGTAAGTAAATCATACCATGTTTATCACCAAAACATGCAAACAACATGCTCATATCTTAACCGATATTCAAGAGCAAAATAAGGGAAACTTACTTTCGAGCTTAGGTAAGTGTCTCACGTATACCCTAAAATCCCAACAACCTTTACAAACCTTTGTAAAGCAATTAAAACCAGCTTTCACTCACCGATACGCTTCGCCTTCCTTGCCAACGCGAAATAAGCTCCCGGCAAGCAACCAAAAATGTCAAGCTTCGTTGCCTTGATTATCCCCTATTTTAAACACATACAACTAGAAGATAAATGCATTCAAACCATTGACTAACAACAATCTCCCACAACTCCCAATTTGCCCACTCAAAAACCATATGAAACATACCGAAAACATCATCAAACGTTTCCAAAACATAAACCAGCCATAAAACAACAATTCAAGCCTTCAATCAACATCTAACAACATCCAAAAACCCTTTCCTAACATACTTTTACCTCCAGCAAAGATTAAACTCGAATATCACCACAATAACTCAAAACTAGCAACCTAACTAATTAGAGATTCAAGAGCTTCGGGATTCTATTGATAAAAACAACTTATCAACATCAAAATACATCCAAAACATATATTAAATCCATCCCAATGACTGGAAATCAAATCCACTTCGAAAATCACCATGATTCATCCAAATTTCCAAAATACCTCAATCAAACATGGATAAAACATTAAAACCACATTACAACTTATAAATCAAGGATCAAATACTTGGGAAAATCAATAAAGAACCATTTAAAAGAGGAGATCACAGACCTTACCCCTATTATGTGATTTCTCCCTTAATTGGCTTGTTAAAAGCTAAGAAAATATAATATTTCAATGAGATTTTGCAAAACAAAGTTAAAGGAACAAATTAAATCAATAATCTGAGTAAAATAAGTTATTTACCTCTGTATTTTGGTAAAACTCTGAGTGTTTGGAAGAAAAGAAGTTGAGAGAAAAAGTTTAGGAAAAAGTTAAGTGAAATTCTTTTAAAAGCTAATAACTAACTTTAGATATTTAATCCATTTTAACAACCTTTTAAAACACATTACTAAAATGATTTAATTGAAGGGAGAAACCACCAGCAAACACATGGTAGATTAGCTCCTTAAGGATTCTAAGGATTTGACCTTTTTGATTTTAGTTACTTAAAACGGTTTTCAAAAATCAGATTTTAGTCACTAACACAAAATATCATATTTTTATTTCCATTTTCCAAAATTGATTCCACCAAAAATCAAAATATATTAAAGGATGATTTTTAGCTATTTTTCCATATTTTTATCTTACCGAAAAATATACGATCCCGAATCCGACTCAAATCTCTAACCCGATCACAAGATCGTTTAATAAACCTCAAAATCGCTAAGCAAAAAATCGGGGTGTTAAATTGTAGCTATTGTTATATGCAAACTCAACTAAAGGTATATGTTTCTCCCAGGTTCCTTGAACTAAAAAATACAACACTTCAGTATATCCTCCAAAACTTGGATAACCCGCTCAGACTGTCCATCCGTCTGGGGGTGATACGCGGTGCTAAAACTCAACCTCGAACCCAAAGTCTGGTGTAAACTTCTCCAAAATCTTGTTGTAAACCTCGGATCTCTATCAAACACAATGGACTTAGGTACCCTGTGCAAGCGCACAATCTCAACAATGTGCATATTTGCCAGATTGTCCAAGGTATCCGTCATGTGCACTGGCAAGAAATTTGCATGCTTCAAAAACAATCAATAATCACCCAAATGGAATCCTTTTGAGCTGGTGCCAAAGGTAGCCCCATCACAAAATCCATGGTGATCCTCTTCTATTTCCATTTCAGAATTCTCAACGGTTGCAGCAACCCAAATAGAAATTGATGTTCAGCTTTCACCCGCTGACACGCTATGCACTAGGAAACAAACTCAGCCACATCCTATTTCAAACCTCGATAATAGGCAATGTGTTCCAAACTATACCCCAACATGATATTAAACAATCATCATACATATACACAATCACTGTGCAACTCAAAAAACAACAGCTAATCAAACAACAACATCCCAACTTTTTGCAAACCTGGCTCTGATACCGCAAAATGTAACCCCCTTGACCCGGCCTAGACTCTCGACCAAACCAAGAGAAATACATTAGGTTTGCTGAAGCAAACCAGAGACAATTACAAAAACCAGCCGATTTTTTTCTTTTATCTTGTCTAAATGCACATTATTATCCCTAAGTGTACATACTCGCAGCGGGTGAATTTTCAAAGGACACGTTACATGGAAAGGCCTTCAATTGCACAACATACATTTTAGGGACCAAATTGCAAATCTTTTAATTTACAAGACCAAAAGGGAAATTAATATTACCAACCTTTAATTAATCAAATTGCATGCTAGCATGTCAATTTTCAACCCATTCCGACTATAGAAACTCATTTAATTATTAGCACAATAATCAGGGACTAAAATGAAAAAAACCAGAAGTGCCCCGACCATGACATTAACAAAATTAACTAACTTTGTATCGACACGCTAAGGCCCGTATCGATACGGTATTGCAACATCGTTTCGATAAGCCAAGCACCGTACTGGTACGAAACTTCGGACACAAAAATTCCTTTTAATTTCATAAAACACCGTACCAATACGATCATATAGTGTTTCAGTATGCAGGCTCATTCCAAAAAAGTGAAATTCCAGTAGCAATAAACCATACCAAAATACCTTCATCTGTATCGAAAACACCTTGCCCAAAATTGCCTAGCCGTACCGATACAGTCCCCCGCGTATCAGTACGCCTTGGCCTATAATGTCAAATTTAGCTAGTTTTCACTCTAATCTAGATGCATTTGGGTCCTAGTAACTTGCATACATGCATACAAACAACCATAGATACCTAAGCTCACATTTATACCAGGGTTAAATATCCAAAACAATCTCAAGCTACCAAATGATTACTATGAAGGTATGCTTCCTATTCCACTTTGCCAAACATACCAAAATGCACAAATAGACCAAACTCAACTTAAGCATCATAACAAAACAACCAACACAACATAATAACTTGCTCAAACCATCACAACATGGCAACCATCAAGGAGGCTCTAGATGCATACCAAAACAACCAATCATCCACAACTATAAGCAAGGATTAACATCAAGCTTAGCAACATCAAACCATCCCCAAAGTCCAACATAGAAACATACTTAAAATCCATAAGGAAATAAAGTTACAACTCCCAAAAACCATGGTGAACACATTGCTTTATTAACCGAAATGTAAACCGAGTTCATACTCAAACTTGTAAATGTCCTTGGATCACTTAGCCTTGCCTCTTGCTACCCCCAAACCTTAATGCTCTGCATCATTAGGAAAAATAGAGTGTAACCTCACTTGCTTAGTGAGGATGCTCATACAACAATGGTGCATTAAAACCATTTGAAAACCATATGTTCGTTTTCCAAAAATGTGCTTACAACCAAAGCAATTCCCCCATGATTCCAACCAATTTAAAGCCTAATAATCGTTATGCAACATCATGTACATTCCATGCTTAAACCTCCAAAGCATTAAATCATAAACCATGCTTAAATCCCAAAGCATTAAAATAGGTTCAACACATAAACTTTCTCATATATTGGCATTTATAGTGACCGAATAGACTACCTCTATCCTATACATATCGGATACACGAATCTATCATGCCGTGCTTAGTTAAACCGCATGATATCCCAAACCTTACCTAGTTAAACCGCAATATTTGATACCCTCACCTAGTTAAACTGTAAGATTCCATCATTGTCTAGTTAAACCGAAAGAGTACCGACCTTGCCTAGTTAAACCGCAATATCACCATCAATTGGGGTTGCCTGGTTAAATCGCATGCCCCAAATAAGGTTCCCAACAGTCTGAGTGGTCTTGTTAAACTGCCGTACCTTAAGGACCCATGGCCATGATCGATTTTGTTCATATTTTATAATGCACTTTTAGTCCTACGGCATGCCAACTATATCCGATTATTTTCTCACCATGTCACATAGCCAATATACCATTTACAAACCATTTACTTACTGCTTTACAATGCATTAAACAAAACATCACACATGCAAATCTCATTGCCAATGCAATAACACCATTCCCAACCGGAATGAAAACCAATGCTCATTAGCATTTAATATACTTTTAAACCCCTACATATGTAATAAAAATCATGCATTTCCAGTAAGTAAATCATGCCATTTTTATTGTAACACCCCAGTTTTGGGCCTAGGGGTTTTGGGATGGTTTAGTTGGTCTGGTGGACCAGAATTAGAGATTCGAGTTGGATTCAGGATTTAAATTGGATTGAATATTTTTATAAGGGATAAAAATATGGAAAATAGTCTAAAATATTTATTAATTATATAAATGATTTTGGTGAAAACAATTTTGGAAAAAGAAATTCGAAAATGGGACATTTTGAGTTAGTGACTAAAATGCAAAGTTTGCAAAATTGTTTTTAGTGACTGTTTTGAAAATGGGTCAAAACTTTGAATCTTTAAGGAGCTAATAATCCAAAAGGGTTTCATCAGATTTCTCCCTTTAATTAACTATTTTTAATTAAGTTTTTAATAGGTATAATTAGTGGAGAGAATTAATTAAACACAATTAAGTTTTTTTAAAATAATTTCACGTAACTAACTTTGTAACTTATTTCTCTCAATTTCTCTCCAGCCAAACACATTTTTAGCTTCAATTTCTTCAGGTAAAATTAGGATTTCAAAGAGTTTTTGATTTCCAATTAATTTCTAAAGCTTTTACATCAAATACTTATTGTTTCTACCTTGATTTTCTTGGTTTATAAAGCAATTGAGGGTAGAAATCAACATTGGAGGTAAAGATTCATTCTTCTCCTCTAATGAAAGGTTCTTTACTGAAATTCATAAGTTCTTGATCCATTTTATATGATTTTCATTGGGTTTTGACTAATTAAACTCGGATTTATGGTTTAATTGATGGTTTATGATAAAAAAAATTGAAGAAATTCGCAGTGATCTATTTTTGCTGAGTTGAGGATTGGTTTATACCTTGATTTTGATGTTTAATATGATAATGAAGTGAGTTTTGATGATTGAATCCAGAAATCTATTGAATCTCTAGTTTGTTAGGTTGGTAGTTAAGTGATTTTGAGGTGTTGAGGTTAATTATTGGTTGCTGGAGGTATAAGCTTGTTTTAGGTTGTTGTTTTGATGTTATTTGAAGGTTGAGATTCGTAGTTGTGGGCTGGGTTGAGGTTTTTGGTGAATCGAGGATGTTTTCGGTTTATAGGTTGTGGTGTTGTGGGAGATTTAGTTTGATAAATGTTAATTGTTGGTTGCTATGGGTTTGGATGCATTGTAATGCATTGGATCCTCTATTGTGATGTCTTTGAAATAGGGGAAGATAATCCGGAGGTGAACCTTGGCATTGAGGAGTTGCTAAAAGCTTAATTTGGCATCGGTAAGAGAGGCGTTACTTTATCGGTGAGTGAAACGAATATGAATGGATTTTCAAAGATTTGAAAAGGTTTAATGGGAGTCTAGACTAGGCTTGATACGCTGGTCTAAGACTCGAAAGTAAGTAAAGTGGATTTCTCTCTCGATTTCAGTTGGCGAATAATTTATGAATGCACTTGTTAAATGATTGTTTACCTCATATTTTATGCATAAATTGAGCATGGTTTAATGCTGAAAATTGATACAAAATGATGTTAGATGCATTTGGAAAGTAATGCATGATTTTAAAGAATGTTTATGAACATGTCTTGTGCATGGTTTAATGCAAAATGAGATGATTTGAAAATGCATACGAAAACAATGAGGTATGTTTATAAAAGTGGATTATATTGGCAAGTGATGAATTGAAAATGTTACGGAAATATTATCAGATATAATTGGCCTGCCATAGGATTTAAAGTGCACTATAATAAGTGGCCCGTACTTGTAGAGGTAGTACGAGAGGTACTTACTCCGATCATGTGAACCCCAATGTTGTTGAGGTAACACTTAGATGGCTTTTACTCCAGCCATGAGCTGTAGAGGTTGATGCGTTGAGTGTGTGAACTTCACGTTGGAGGATTAGCCTTGGTAGTGTAGAGGTGGTGCATGTGTTGCACAACTCCATGCCAATGGGCTGCAAGAGATTGTGAAATCTCTTGGTAAATCCGTGTATCCGATGTTAATGATGATTTATGGGAAGAATGAATATTGAAATGGATCACTTGAAAGCCAATATAATGTTTTAAATTGTATCATGTTGATGGATTGGTTTGAATGATGTGATTTATATAAGTTATACTCCTTAAGCTTTGCATATGGGATATTATGCTTGGAAAGGCTTAAGTAGAGGGAATTGCATAGGGGATTATGCTGTGGAATCCATGATACATGTTGCATATAGTTTAATATGTTGGTTTTCCTTGTAAAGTGTAAGTGTATGTTTTGAAAGAATGGCATGATTGTTCTAAAATGGTTTAAAATTGCATTGGATGATGTTTTGTATTTTGAATGCTTCTCACTAAGCAATGATTGCTTACGCTCTCTTTTATCATCAATGCAGATTGATTAAGTTCAAGTGGCCTAGCAAGCAAGGATGGGATTCTCAAGACTTGATTTACCAAAGTATGTTTGGGTTTTAAAGTAGTAATAAAGGCAATGTGGCTTGAATGTTGTTGGGAGGGTTTGAGTGGTTACCTCTATGTTTGAGCAAGTTTTTGTTGATGTTTTGGACATGTGTTAAGCTTGGTTTGTTGGATTTTGCATATGGTTTATGTTTTGGTTGCTTGAGTTCTATGAAGCATGCTTATAGTTAGCCTTGAAGCATGATGATCATTTCTTGATGTTTGATCTATGGTAAATTGATGGTAAACGACCTATGATGATGTTGCCTAGTTGTTAGAACCTTGTTTAAGGGTTTAGAATCTCAAAACAAAGGTTAAAACAACAAATTTTGGCATTATAGGTCAGGGCGTATTGATACTCATGTGCCCGTATCGATACAGGTAAGTGTTTCCAGGCACAACATATCGATACACGGGTGACCATATCGATACGGGTAAGCACATTCTCAAGCTTAGCGTATCGGTACACGAGTGACCGTATCGACACAGGTTTACGGTTTCAGACATAGTGATAATACACATGAAGGTGTATCAATACGGTTTTGAGCTATTATAATCTGGAATCTTGAGAAATCTCAGGCGTATCGACACACTTGCCCGCGTACCTATACGAGCTGTGGTTAAGTTAGTTGAAAGTATATTTCAAGGGTTCTGTTTTCTCTCATTTTAGTCCCTGATTGTTATGCTTGCAATTAAATGAGTTGGAATGATTGTTTTGACCTAGAATTTCACCAGTATACATGTAATTGGTAAAATTGAGGATTGGTAACTTTAATTAAGAATTTGGCCCTAGTTTGGTCCTTGGGTGTTATGTTTGCAATTGGATGAGTTTGGATGGCCGTTTTAAGTTGAAATTTGGCATGTAAGCTTGTAACCTGACTAATTGAAGATTGGTAAAGCAAAATTTACAAGTAAACCCTTATAGATTTGTATATTTACATTTTGGTCCCTATTCTTGTAATATGGTCAATCGAATATCAATTCGATGCCCGATTGAGTTGGGTTTTCTTTCGTCGTATGTATGTACATGTAGCGCAATAACCAACATCTAGATAAGATAAAAGGAAAAGATGGTCGCATTTTTCAGAGTTTTCTTCACGGTTTACTTCTGTAAACTTAATGTAGCTCGTTCGGTTCCGTCTTGCGACTAGGCCGGGTCAAGGAGGTTACATTTGGTGGTATCAGAGCCAGGTTATGGTTGTTGGGAGTGGGTTATGGTTATTTTATGTTTGTTGGGAAGTTGTTTGGTAAGTACGTTGATTGTTGGGGTACTATTTGGACCACGTTGCCTTATTACTACTGATGTAAAATTCTTTTGGTTTGAAATGGAAGTCTTGGATCCTTGCTTGAAGATGGCTTAATCAATTTTGTTTTGGTGTATTACCATGCCATAGATTTTTTGTTTATGATGCCACCAAGGAGAGAATTACGTTTTAATGCAAATGCAGGGAGACAAAAGGATGAGGATAACGTTATGTTGTTGAGGGGTTGCCACCTCCTTCGCCGAATCCACCTGCGGGTGTGAAACAAGTACCACCTGTGCCAGCTGAGCCAGCGTTGGGTGATATGACGCCTTTGATACAAGCAAGGACAAGAGTTTTTCAGGCTATGGTTGATGTGTTGGTTTTGAGAGACAAGGGTATTGAGCAGAGTGTTGCGCGTAATAAGTACTACGCAAATGGTGCAAGTATACACGTCGCAAGTAATAATGTGATATGAGTATCGAGTATCATCTCCACAGGGATTGGTTTGGGCCACTTTGCTTAAGTTACTGCACTGTGAAAATAAAAACACAATTGATAATAGAGGTTCTAATTAACGAGTAAACTAAGAGCAATAAACTAAAAGAATAGATGAAATCAAATAAGAGGGAATAGGCCAGGTTATCTTGAGTTGAGGAGTGATAGCTGATTGGTTCGTCTTGGTAAAAGAGTGCAATGGCAACTCAGTTGTCGTGGCAACTTGCGCAGCTGGGTTGCCTTGGCAACTAATCGAACAGTTGCTTGGGCGACTGGGCAACAACTTCAAGGTTCGGCAGAGTGTTCTTCAATGGTTTCTTCTTATCCTTAAGTCGAAACTCTAGCTAATTGTTCATGCCTTGACAATACATCCCTTCGTGAATCAAGGGTGAACAACAACCAATCTTGCGCTCCTCTTAGCCATTGAAATCCTAAACTTATTACCAAGCCGGATTAATCTTCACCATCGATAGATTGAATAAAGACCATACTCATTCGTTTCTTGAATCTAACTCTCCTGATATTAGATAAATAGATAGAATTACGAGATCCTCTCCCAATTCACTCGCAAACAAGAATAAAAACCAAGAATGAGTAAACCTTGAATTGAAAGTGCAAACTCTTATTACCTAAACAAAATCCAATTGTTTCTCACAACAACAAAACACAATAACCCCAACCAATCAAGTTAGTTCATGGTTGGGTTCAAAAGATATACAAAGAATAATCCCCAAACCATGAATCTAATGGAAGCAAAGAAGAAGAAGAAGAAGAAATCGATCAGCCCCTAGTCGAACTCTCTCTCAATCAAATTCCCTCCAAACTTTCTCTCAATCGAACTCTCTCCCCTTGCTCTCTCTTCTTTGAGTTTGACGGCTTGGTCTCCTTTAAATATGATATGGCTAGGTAAAGTCCTCATTGAGGAGGAAGTTAAGTTGGAATTAAATACTTTAAAAGAATCTAATTCTTTATTATATTTAAACTCCTTCTAGATCTTCTCCTATCTTTTTGGGATTTAATTTCTCTTTGACCTCTTCAAGGAAATCAAACTCCTTTGGGATTTAACTTTGCTCCACGTCATCTTGGGCTTATCTAGTCATCAACTTCGACTGCATATCATCTTATCCCTTATCAAAAATTGCCCTGCAACTAGCTCGGCATCTCCTTCATGTATTGCCCTGGCAACTGTGTTGGCATCTCCTTCTTGTATTGCCCTGGCAACTGGTTCCAGCCTTGCTTTGGCAACTGATTCTGCACACAAAAAACACACCAAAGCAGTATCTTTTTCCACAAAATTAAGCAAAATAGGAAATCAAGCTTGTCCACCAAGGAAACAATGCAAACATGCATGAATGGCTAATAATGCAACTAATATGAGCCTAAGTCTAACAATAATACGAGTAAAAAAGGTATTAAAAGTAGTACTTTTGAACACTTAACACACCCCCAAACTCGAACTATTTCTTGTCCTCAAGCAATGCAAAACTAAAAATTACCTGTCAAGACTTTAATCATCAAAGACGTGCTTCAAACTTGAATTCAAACCTCAGAACCATGGCACAAAGTATGATCACCTTTTAATTTTTTGGATAGTACAAAAATTACCCGAAATCAAACTATAATGCTCATGACAATGTGTGTGCGTAGTTGTGTACAAGTTGATTTTCAAGATTCTATGTGAACAATAGGCTTTTATCAATTTAATTATCAGGCCATTTATTTTTATTTTCACTAGAGCCAATTTTGGGCACCTCTAGCAAAGTAAGCAATTTCTCATTTTATTTTAGTCGACTAGAGCCAATTTCAGGCACCTCTAGAGATTCTTTAATGTGCATTAACTACTAGAGCCAGTTTCGGGCACTTCTAGCAAGAATTTAACTTTTAATTTTCAATTTTAAATTTACCCAAATTTTAAGCAACCTAAGTTCACTAAGTTTCTTTCAATCAACAAGCCACAATCGTGTAAAAAATTTCAGCATCATAGTAAAATTCTAAGTTCTTTTCATGCAATCCTAAAATTAAAGGTTTTTTCAATTAAGTGCAGTGGCAAAAATTCATCATGGGATATTCAACAAGTCTTAAGCAATTAAATCCAATCAAAGGCATGGCAAGTAACATATGCAACCTATATGTGATTGCTAAAGATGAATGCAACTAAACATGAAACTAACTAGAAACCAACACCCCCAAACTCGAGAGAAGCATTGTCCTTAATGTATGTAAAAGTGAAACAAATTTAAAAGAAACTAAATGAAATGAGTTAGTCGGAGAGGTCGTCACCTTGAGTGATAAGTTTCCTTCGTGCCGTTTGCTTGATTCATTTTTCGGTCGGTGGTTGAATGCTTGTGACTGGTACCGCGTGAATAACATTGCTTTGATTTGATCCATGTTTGCGGAGGCATGTTCACTTGCCTGGGCATCAGTAGTTGCCGAAGCCATTGTTATTGCCTGCGCATCACCAGTTTCTGTTGTTGTGGCAACTGCTGAGGTAGTTGCCAGGGCATCCTCTGTTGCGGTTGTTGTGGCAAGTAGTCGGCAGTGAATTTCCTTATCATGGTGGTTGTGAGCGTTGTTGTGGAAAAGAAAACAAAGAAAACCTAAAAACTAAATAACACTATAGACAAAAATATAAATATCTCATAAAATTTCCAAAAATAAATAAAGAACAAAAAAACAAAAATAACCGAAAATAAAATAAAGTTTCCAAATTTAAAAAAAATGAAAAATTCCTAGAAAGAGCATTTTCATGCATCTTCTAAGGTTACTGCATATCCGAGAAAACTGGAGGAGGGTCGTTTTTGATACTTCTTATAGTCCATCCGCACCCTCCATTGAGTGACAATATTGCCCAAGAAGGGTTGGGCCAATGTGCTCACAGCAACTCCCATTTGCGTTACCATGGTGGATGTGTCTTTCTTCTGTGTTCCCTTGTAGTCCATGCCCATCTTCCACCTTGCTACTGTTCCTGAAGGCATGAATTTATTATTAGGAAAAATTATATGAACATCCAACCATTTAATTACTTCATTCTCGTCGGGCTCCATCATGTTTGGATGTAGCCTTCGTTGTCGTGGCAATTGCTGCTCTAGCCAATTGTCGTGGCAATCAGTTGCCAAAATTTGCTGGAAGTCAAGGGAAGAACCAATTTTCTGAAAAGCTTTGCGAATCCAAACACCTTTTTCTTTTTGCCTCTCAAACATCTCCATTAGTAGAGATTTTGATGGCTTCAAATCTACCAACATCGGCTCCTCGAAACATACCTACAATGGACGAGGTGAGTTTTTAATGAATTCAAAAGGTTCAACCATTACCTGCTCATATTCCATTGGCAAAGTACTATCATCTCGTTGATCTTGCATGTGGTCGTGCAATTGCCATGACAAAGGTGGATGAGAGCAATCTACAGATTCCTGCTTCAACATCAATGTTGTAACATTCTGGGCATCAGGTTCCTCAAAATTTGTTGTAGTATTGCTATTCTCAGCTTCACTGAGTGTTGTGGCGACATTGCTCTGTTCAGGCTCCTCAATCATTGCCGAGGCAATTTGTTGCTCAGGCTCATCATGTGTTGGGGAGTCCCTCTCATTGGCATCCTCTTGACTTGGAGGTTCTAGTTGTTCCCCACACATCAAGGACCTCTCTTCGCATTGCTCTTTCTCATCTTGCCTTAGGATTTCAGTATCCCTAGCAATTGATTGTTGGGGCATGTTATCCATGGCATATGTGGATCTCCTCAATTGATCTTCTAAATCCCTCAAGGGTGCTTCCCACTGAGCTATCCTCATATCCATGAACTTTGATAGCTCTCGAATCTCTTCAATTGATCCGTCAAGTCTAGCCAAGGAAGCTAGCAACGTTTCCTCCAAGGAATTGGAATGCTCTTGGAAAGGACTATATTGCCATGGCATTTGTTGCTACGACAAAATTATCACGGTAAAAAAAATTTGAGCTTTTTGATCATACCATGAAGGATTTTGCTGTTGGTTCCATCAATGGCCCTCCATGTAGCCATATGCACTGAAAATGTGAGGGCAATTTTCAAACACATGACGTTCTCCATACATAGCACAGGAGTTTTCAACGGGATAGGCTTTTCTCAGTTGGTATAGGTAATCATCGAAGGGTGCAAGAAACTCTTGATTGGATTGATTCATATCTTCCAACATCAACTCTCAAATAGATCAACTTTTATTTCCTGACATGTTGATGTCCCTTAACTTGTAGCGCACCTAATTTGTTTTGATAAAACAAACAAAAAGAAAAGTTAGTGAAACTAAGCGAAAAAAAATGCAATAACAAAAACAATTAACACCAATTGCCAATCCCCGGCAACGACGCCAAAAACTTGTTGCGCGTAATAAGTGCTACGCAAACGGTGCAAGTATACACGTCGCAAGTAATAAAGTGATATGAGTATCAAGTATCGTCTCCACAGGGATTGGTTTAGGCCACTGTTGCGCGTAATAAGTGCTCCGCAATTGTGCAAGTGTACACGTCGCAAGTTATAGTATAAAAGATATCGTCTCCACAGGGATTGGTGCCACTTCAAGAATCTAATCTCTTGCACTGTAAAAAGTAAAAGAACACAAGTAGAAGATGTAGGAGTTTAACTAGCAACTAAACTAGAAAGCAAATAAGTAAAAGAAGATGTAATCAAATGAGAGAGAATATGCCAGGTTATCGTGAGTTGAGGTGTGATAGTCGATTGGATAGTCTTGGTAAAAGAGTGCAAGGGAAACTCAGTTGCCCTAACAACTGTTTGGGCAGCAGATTCAAGGTTCGGCGGAGCGTTCTTAAATGGTTTCTTCTTATCCCTAAGTCGAAACTCTAGCTATTTGTGCATGCCTTGATAATACATCCCTGCATGAATCATGGGTGAACAACAACCAATCTTGCGCTCCTCTTAGCTGTTGAAATCCTTAACTTATTCCTAAGCCGAATTAATCTTCACCATCAATAGATTGAATAAAGACCATACTCATTCCTTTCTTGAATCTAACTCTCCTGATATTAGATAAATAGATGAAGTTACGAGATCCTCTCCCAATCCACTCGCAAACAAGAATAAGAACCAAGAATGAGTAAACCTTGAATTAAAAGTGCAAACTCTTATTACCTAAACAAAATCCAATAATTTCTCACAACCACAAAACACAATAACCTTAGCCAAATAGATTTAGTTCATTGCTAGGTTCCAAAGAAACACAAGACAAAGAATTCCTAACATAGACCTAATTGAACAAGAAAGAAAAATATGAAGAATGGTTGAAGCCTTTGTCGAAATCTCTCTCTCCTTGCTCTTGTCGAAATCTCTCCCCTCTTCTCCTCTCCTTTGAGTTTGACGGCTTGGTCTCCTTTAAATATGAGATGGCTAGGTCAAAATGCTTCTTGAGGAGGAAGTTAAGTTGGAATTAAATACTTTAAAAGAATAGAATTCTTTATTATATTTAAATTCCTTCTAGATCTTCTCTTATCTTTTTGGGATTTAATATCTCTTTGACCTTTTCATGGAAATCAAACTTCTTTGGGATTTAACTTAGCTCCGTCATCTTGGGCTTATCTAGTCATCAATTTCGACTACTATATCATCTTATCCCTTATCGAAAATTGCCCTGGCAACTAGCTCTGCATTTCCTTCATGCATTGCCCTGGAAACTAGCTCGGTATCTCCTTCATGCATTGCCCTGGGAACTGGTTCTAGGCTTGCTTTGGCAAGTGATTCTGCACACACACAAAAACACACCAAAGTAGTATCTTTTTCCACAAAATGAAGCAAAATATGAAATCAAGCTTGTCCACCAAGGAAACAATGCAAACATGCATGAATGGCTAATAATGCAACTAATATGAGCCCAAGTTTAGCAATAATATGAATAAAAATGGTAATAAATATAGTACTTTTGAACACTTAACACACCCCCAAACTCGAACTATTGCTTGTCCTCAAGCGATGCAAACTAATAATTACCCGTGGCACAAAGTATGATTGGCTTTTCATTTTTTGGAAAACTTAGGAGTTACTCAGAATCAAACAATAATGCTTGTGAGTGTGTGCAGAGTTGTTTGCAAGTTGATTTTTCGAATTCTATGCAAAGAAGAGGATTTCAAATTACTTCATTGGGTTCTTTTAAAATGTTTTAACTAGAGTCAGTTCTGGGCACCTCTAGTGTTTTGTTTTTAGTTTTCTTAAGTTAATCAATTTATTCGACTAGAGCCAGTTTCGGGCACCTCTAGCGATCAATTTTTAGCACATACTATAGCCAATTTCGGGCACCTGTAGCATTCATCCAAGTTTTATTCTAATCCCTCAATTTTTAACTATCAACCTAAGTTCACTAGAATTCCTTAAATCAATCAAGCCACACAATGTTTCATCAAGTTTAGCATCAAAGTACGATTCTAAGTGTTTCCATGTTTATCTTAGAATAAAAAGTTCTATCAATTAAGTACATTGGCAAAGTCATCATCGGATATTCATCAAATATAGGCAATTCTTGTTCCAACAAAAGGCATGGCAAGCAATTTATGTATCCTAAATGCAATACTTAAGATGAATGCAACTAAACATGGTAACTAACTAATAACAATCCCCCCAAACTCCAGTGAGGCATTGTCCTCAATGCATGCAACAAAGAAAAATAAAAATAAAGAAAAGTAAAATGCAAACGAGGACTTGCTCTGAGAGTCCGTCGGCGTGGATGATTAGTTTCCTTTTGGTCAGTGTCTTGATTCTTTTGCTTGAACGCGGTGGTTGCTTCCTTGTTGCCGATGGTGGAATCAATCCTCGTACGGGGTTGTCCTCATCGTCCTCTTCCTTAATGTTATTGGCCTTTTGCTTGGGCTTGGAGGATTCGATTGGTGCGGTCTTTGTTTGTGCAATGGAGGACTCGTCCGAATCTAAAAAATCAGACAATGATTCAGTATGAGTTGATTTGGGCATAGGTGCTTTACCTTTGGCTTTTGCAGTGGTTGCAGGGGAATCTTTAGCTTTGGCTGCCGTGACATCTTAAGTGTTGGTTGTTGTGGCAACTGCTTGGGTAGGCACAGTGTAGGTTGCCGCGGCATCATCTGTTGCGGTTGTCGTGGCAACTACTTTATTGGTTGCCGTGGCAAGAATTTTGGCAGGAAAGATGGGGAACGACACTTGGATGTCTGGGTACTTTTCCAGGATGACTTGGGTGATGGCATTATTGTGATCCTTCATGTACTGCATGAACATTAATTGTCGGTCTTCAATTTGCCTAAGGCGGTTCACCAATGGTTGTAAGAGTGCTTCAAGTTGTCCTGGGGTTGCTGGCCGAGGCGACATGTGTTGTCGCGGCAATTGAAGGCATTGGGGATTTTATCGGTGCCTCTCCCATTAGCTTTCAGATTTGTGCTCGATTCCAATCGGACTTTGGTACGGCCTTTTCATTAGCGGACTTACTTGGGACATGCATCTCCTTGCAAATATTGGAAATTAAGCATGGGAAGAAAAGAGAACACTTGTCTTTTGTGCTACATACAAAAATCTCATCACAAATAATTTTTCCAGTGTTAATGATGCGATTATGCAAGATAGAATGTATGAGCAAAAGACGAGGTGTATCAACGGTAGTGTTGTGTGTGGTGGGCATTAAAGAAGTTTTAACAAACTTATTCCATAATTTTGCCTCGGGTTTAAGCTGAAGGCGATTTACCGTGCCCTTGTATTTACCGTCGTTCCAATATGTTCCTGGTAGAGTGAGTTCTTGAAGCGCCTTGTCAAGTTGCTTTGGCATGAGTTGATCAACAAAGGCTTGATGCTCGTCTTTCTCAATGTAGAGCCCGTAAAAAGTGTTGATGTTTTCGGGGATTATGAGTATAGCCCGGTTTCGATTGATGGCAAATGATTTTCCACTTTTGATGTTCAATCCTTTCGAAGATGAATGGTTCAAGTCCGAAATCTTGATGAGAGTTGGAGTATTCAAAGCCTTGTTCTTCGCAAATCTTTCGGCTTTCAAACTTGGAGTGAAATCTTTCTTGAACCACCAGTGTAGCAAACTTCGTGTATCTTGGTTCTTTGGAGGAACTTGGATGAACCAAAAATTCGATTTTGGATGCCATAGATGATCTTGGTTGTGAGTTTGGTAAAAACAAAGAAAAGAAAGCAAAGGAAACTAAAGAGTTGCAAGATGAAAAGCAGGAATAGGTTTCTTGGAAGTTAAGGGTGATGGGTTAAATAGAAAAGATGGGTAGTAAATATGGTGGGTAGGATTAATTGGAAAGAAAGAAAACAAGGGTTTTGATTGGGGGAAGGTGACGGCTAGGGGATTTGGGGAAGGGGAAGTGTTTGGCCGGCTATGTAGGGTTTATTTAGGGTAAGTTGGAGGCTTAATATAGGCCTTAGATTTAGCCCATTAATTTCCTTGTTTAGGAAGTTTCCTTCTTGAATCAAATTCCTCTTTATCTTGAACTCTTTTCCTACAATTCAAAAACAAATAAAATAAGGATTAAAATTAAAGATAAACTAATAAAAGAAAATAAATAAAGATGTGCAAAGAAATTCTTAAACTTAAAATTTAAAAACAATTAGATAAATATGAAAGAAAGATGTAGTATTAATATTAAAGAAAATAAATAAATCTATCCTAAAAAGGAAAAAAACGAAATTAATAAAAAAATTAAAGAGTTCGAAAAATATAAAAAATATAAAAAATAAAATATCGAAAGGAGAGCATGTTCATGCATCTCCTAAGGTGACCACTTCTTTGTTACGTTCCACATGGGCACCGTTGTAGTGCTTCAATCTTTGTCCGTTGACTTTGAATTCATGTTCATCAGTGATGGACTTGATTTCAGTTTTCCCGGGAAAAGTTTTAGCCGAGAATTGAATAATAGAACTAGTTGCCCTGGCATGAATTGTCGCGGCAATAGTTTCTTGTCATGCCATTGCTTTGTTTTCTCCCTGTAGATTCATGCATTGTTATAGGCGAGTGCAAGGAATTCTTCTATCTCATTGAGGTCCAACAAACGCTTTTGCGCGTCACTTTCCCAATCCATATTCACGGTCTTTATTGCCCAATATGCCTTGTCTTCGATTTCCACTGGTAGATGGCATGTTTTGCCATAGACAAGTCAGAAGGGAGACATACCTAAGGGTGTTTTGAATGCAGTGCGATATGCCCAAAGTGAGTCATCTAGTCTTACTAACCAATCATTCCAGAGGGATTTACAACTTTCTCGAGTATACCTTCAATTCCCAGATGGAAATTTCTGCTTGCCCATTGGTTTGTGGGTGATATGTCATGGCAATCTTGTGAGATACACCAAAGCGTTGTAACATCTTGGCGATGAGTTCGTTGTCGAAGTCCTTGCCTTCATCACTGAGAATTGCTCTCGGCATCCCAAACCGTGTAAATATGTTTTTCTACAAGAATCGTTGCACGGTCTTAGAATCGTTGGTGGGAACTGCAGCTGCCTTAACCCATTTAGACACGTATTCGACTGCAAGTAGAATGTAGAGGTTGCCGAAAGAAGATGGGAAAGGTCCCATAAAATCAATCCCCCAAACATCGAATAATTCCACCTCGATGATGTTTTGGAGCGACATCTCACGCCGTCTAGAGATATTGCCCGTCCTCTGGCAACGATCACATTGCTTGTAAAACTCTTGGGCATCTTTGTACAGTGTTGGTCAATCCGAACCAAATTGCAAAACTTTGGCCGCGGTACGTGTTCCTCCAAAATGTCCTCCATAGGGTGAAGAATGGCATTGCCGGAGTACATTTTCCTGCTCATCTTCAGGGACACATCAGCGTATAACCCGATCTGCACATTGTTTAAACAAAAGAGGCTCTTCCCAAATGTAATGCTTAGCATCATGGTAGAACCAGTTCTTCCCTTGGTGAGTAAGGCCATAAGGTAAAATACCACAAACAAGGAAATTAACTAAATTAGTGTGCCAGGTATTTCCGAGGCATGTGTTGTCGTGGCAACTGCTTCCATGGTTGCCAAGGTGTGCGCGTCTAGAGTTGCCGCGGCATGCGCGTCAAGGGTTGCCGAGGCATACGCGTCTGGAGTTGCTGAGGCGTGCGCGTCAAGGGTTTTCGAGGCATGCGCATCCATGGTTGCCGAGGCAACTAACAGTTGCTCATCTGGGAATACATCGCATATCTCTAAATCTGCGTCATCCACCCTATTGCATTCTAAGTGTGATAAGTGATTGGCCACTTGATTTTTTATTCCTTTTCTATCCTTAATTTCAATGTCAAACACTTGTAAAAGCAATATCCAACGAATCGAACGAGGTTTGGCATTTAGAAAATAGATACTTAATTGCAAAATGGTCTATATGAACAATTACCTGTGTACCAATCAAATATGATCGGAACTTGTCAAATGCGAAAACTACGGCTAGTAACTCTTTCTCCGTTGTTGTGTAATTCACTTGAGCACTATTAAGAGTTTTACTAGCGTAGTAAATCACATGAAAGGTCTTACCTGTGCGTTGGCCTAGGACAGCTCCTACCACGAAATCACTTGCATCACACATGAGCTCAAAAGGTAGCGTCTAATCGGGTGGAACGACAATGGGTACCGAGGTAAGCTTTTCCTTTAGGGTTTCGAATGCTTGGGCGCAAGAATAATCAAAATTAAAGACTTTATCCTGTTTAATCAAATTGCACAAGGGTTTAGTAATTTTAGAAAAAATTATGAATGAACCTCCTATAAAAACCTGCATGTCCAAGAAAGCTTGGGATTCCTTTAACCAAACTTGGTGGGGGTAATCTCTCGATCACATCCACCTTGACTTTGTCTACTTCAATTCCCTTGGGTGAAATCTTGTGGCCCAATACTATTCCTTTATCTACCATAAAACGGCACTTCTCCCAATTAAGGACTAAATCGGTTTCTTCACATCTTGCCAACACATTCTCTAAATTGCCGAGGCAACTGTCAAAGTCATTACCAAAAATGGAAAAATCATCCATTAAGATCTCAAGGAAGTCTTCGACCATGTCTGAAAAGAGTTCCATCATGCATCTTTAGAAGGCTGTCGGGGCATTACACAATCCAAACGACATCCTTCGAAAAGCATAAGTACCATATGGGCATGTGAAGGTTGTTTTTCTTGATGTTCTGGTGCTATGGCAATTTGATTGTAACATGAATAACCATCAAGAAAACAATAAAAGGGTTTACCAGCAAGACGGTCAAGCATTTGATCAATAAAGGCTAATGGGAAGTGATCTTTCCTAGTGCCTTTTTTAGCTTTCGATAATCCATACAACCCTCCAACTGGTCACAGTCCTGGATGGAATGAGTTCATTGTTCTCATTACTTACCACCGTTATACCTCCCTTTTTCGGTACATATTGTACCGAACTTACCCGTGTACTATCTGAGATAGGGTATATAATGTCGGCGTCAAGCCACTTGATGATTTCTTTCATTACAACCCCTTTCATGGCATGATTCAGTCTCCTTTGGGCCTTAATTGAAGGTTTGTGATCATCTTCCAATAAAATCTTGTGCATGCACACTGCCGGGCTAATTCCCTTCAAGTCGGCAATTGTCCACCCTATTGCCTTCTGGTGTAGCATCAACATGTTGATCAGCTTCTTTTCCTGCTAAGGCTGTAACTTAGAGGAAATAATTATAGGCAATGTATTATCGGTTCCCAAGTAAGCATATTTTAGTTGCCCTGGCAACTATTTCAACTCAAGAATCGGTGGTTGTTCAATAGAGGGCTTTTCGAGTTTACCTTCCTTACCTGAGTAATCCAGTGGTTCAAAGTATGTATCTGATCGATTGACTAACCAATTTGCCTCTTCTTGTTGTTCCTCATCAATCGGTTCTTCATACTCCTCAGGTTCGTCTTGATCAGCAATGTAGTTGCTGAGGTAACTAACTTCCTCGTCAAAGTTAAACTCTGTTGTGGCATGAAGAAGTTGGCATTCTTCTGGATCATCGGCATGCCTTAGTGTTTGGAACACATTTAGTTTAACTTGCTGGTCATTCACCCTCATTGTGAGTTCTCCCTTTTCACCATCGATCAAGGGTCTCCCGAGAATGATAGGTGCATGTTCATCTGCTTCACAATCCAAAACAATAAAGTCAACGGGAAAAATAAATTTATCAACTTTTACCAGTATGTCTTCGATTTTTCCCTCTAGATGCACATAGGATCTGTCGGCTAGCTGTAGCATAATTGTTGTAGGTCTTGCCTTCCCGATTCCTAGTTTCTGGAAAACCGATTTAGGCTTCAAGTTTATGCTTGCTCCAAGGTCACATAATGCTTTCCCAACATAGTAGTTTCCGATGGAACAATGTATTGTGAAACTTTCGGGATCCTTCAACTTGGGTGGCATGCGATTGTGCAACATGGCCATCCATCCCTCTATTGCGGCAACTATTTCAAACTCTTATAGCCTTGTTCTCTTGGACACAATGTCTTTCAAAAAACTTGGCATAGTTCGCAATTTGTTCAATCGCCTCAACCAATGGCAAGTTGATGTGGACTTGCTTTAGGATATCAAGAAACTTCTTAAAGTGATATTCTTGCTTTTGTCGCTTCAACCTTTGTGGGAATGGTGGTGGAAGTCAAATATCTTCGATCCTTTCATTAGTCTAGAACCTGATTGACAACATTGCCGAGGCAACTGGAGTTGTCGAGGCATTATCAACTGGGGTTGTCGTGGTGTGCCTATCATTGGTTGCCGAGGCATGCTTATCGCTGGTTGCCGAGGCATTTCCTAGTTCAGCATCTGAGTCTTTGCCACTGAGTTCGTCTTGTTCTTTTTATGGAGTTTTGTTTGATGAGCGAGCTTGAGCCTCTTTAAGTTGTTGGCCACTTCTAGTGGTGATCTCCTTACATTGCTCATGGCCAGTTCCTCTTGCGACTTCAGTATCGCTAGGTAATCCTCCTTGTGGTCTAGTATTCAAGTTTTGAGTAAATTGTCCGACTTGATTTTCCAATGATTTGATTGCCGTCGCTTGGTTTTGCAATCTCATCTCGGTCCTGTTAATAAAAGCATCAGTTCTTTTTATGAAGTTACTATTCTCAGCCATATAAGATTCAGTTTTCAACATAAAAGCATTGAGAGAAATTTCCAAAGAACTAGATGTTGTCGGTTGTTGCTGCGGCAACTGTTGGCGTGGCATATTCTGCTAGAATCCCGATGCTTGTGCATTCTGATTGTTTTGGTTTAAAGCATTGTTGGGATTACTCCATGAAAAATTCGGGTGCTTCTTCCAAGCTGGATTGTATGTATTGGACATCACATTGTTGTTCCGGTTGTAATTCCCCATATAAAAGCTGGATTTCAGATTCTGCATACATTTAGAAGAATCATGGTTACCACCACATAACTCACAAAAGGAATCCATTACCTTAACTTCTTGTGTGTTTAGTTTCTGCATGTTCTAGACCATCTTGGTTAGAGTGGCCAATTGTGCTGAAATTGAGTCTGATGATCCTAGTTCATGTATTGTTGCATGGCGTCTAACTCCTCCTCTTCTAGCAGATGGGAATTGATAATCATTCTTGGCAAGCTTGTTTGGAATTTGCATTGCTTCCTTTGGCGACTTATCTAGGAGTATGTTGTTTGCCGAGGCATCTAGCATCATCCTTGTTGGTATATTCATAGCGTTGTAAAACATTGTTACTTGTGTCCAAACTGGGAATTCGTGTAGGGGCATTTGTGTCGAAGTTCTCTATATCGCTCCCAAGCCTCGTACATGGATTCATCATATGCCTGCCGAAAAGAAGTAATTTTGTTACGAAGCTTATCAGTCAAATTCGTAGGATTAAATCGAGCAAGGAAATCACGACAAAGTTCAGTCCAAGATCCTATTGATCCGACAGGAATACTATTCAACCATGCTTTCGCCCTATCCCTCAGTGAATAGGGGAATAATCTTAGTCATAAAACATTGGGGGTGACTCCATGTATTTTGAATAAGTTGCAAATCTCGAGGAAAGATTTAAGATGTTGTAGTGCATCTTCAGTTGCTGAGCCGCCAAATTGACCAATTGTGTTGATCATATTGAACATCACCGGTTTCAACTCAAAGTGGTCGACTTCAATTTTCAGGTGTGACAACTCTGGATTAAGTCCTTCAAGATCTTCTTTAAGATAGTCTCGAATAGTTCTGTTTCGTGCAAGAATCACTCCTCCTGCTGGAACATCTTGATTCATATTGTCGTCTTGATTAGCCATTGCTACTCTTAACCTTCGTCCGAGTCTTTGCAAGGTTCGTTCGATTTTTGGATCAAAGGGATATTATGGTGTAATCAGTCTCGCCCTGGTCATATACCAATGCAAAACCAAAGTTTGTTAACCCTTTGAATCTTAAACAAGAAAAATAAAAAGTGCAAGAAAATAAAAACAAAGTTGCTATTGCCAATCCCCGGTAACGGCGCCAAAAACTTGTTGCGCGTAATAAGTGCTCCGCAATTGTGCAAGTGTACACATCGCAAGTTATAGTGTAAAAGATATCGTCTCCACAGGGATTGGTGCCACTTCTGGGCTTATCTAGTCATCAATTTTGACAGGCATATCATCTTATCCCTTATCAACAATTACCCTGGCAACTAGCTCAGCATCTCCTTCATGCATTGCCCTAGCAATTGCGTCGGCATCTCCTTCTTGTATTGCCCTGGCAACTGGTTCCAGCCTTGCTTTGGAAACTGATTCTGCACACACAAAAACACACCAAAGCAGTATCTTTTTCCACAAAATTAAGCAAAATATGAAATCAAGCTTGTCCACCAAGGGAACAATGCAAACATGCATGAATGGCTAATAATGCAACTAATATGAGCCTAAGTCGAACAATAATATGAGTAAAATGGGTAATAAAAATAGTACTTTTGAACACTTAACACAGAGTTTGGACTTGACATTTCGTGCTAGAGGATTTGCCCATGCTAAGAGAGCCATCGAATCTAATATTGGTGGTGGTCGATATAAGAGGCACCGTGATTGGAGACATCGACCCGAGTTTGGGCGGAGAGGTCAATTAGGGCAGAGTTCCAAAGGTGGGATACCTGAGTGTGCTCAGTGTGGAAAGAGACATCCTAGGGTTTGCTGGAGGTCGGATAAGGTTTACTGGGGTTATGGATCTTGAGACCATGTTAGACGCGATTATCCTCATGTAGGACGAGTTGGTCCAGTTTCTGCACCGGTAGCAACTAGTGCTTGTTGGATTTATGGGTCGACTGGTCATGTGAGGCGTGATTACCCTATGTTAGCTAGAGGTGTTCAGGCTCCTACACCTACTGCGGTCGCCATGAGGGGTCGAGTGTGTGGACGAGGGCATTTCCAGCCGAGAGATAGTGGGCGTAGGTCTGTGGCTCACACTGTTGCTATCCAGCCAGAGGGTAGAGGTCCCGTGAGGGTGTATGGACATCGTGAGGGACGCAACGATACCGATGTGATTGCAGGTACCTTTACTTTGCAACCTTTGCCGTTATTTTCATTGGTTGATTCTGGTTCCACTAATTCATGTATTTTGAGCGAGCATGCACAGTTACTCGATATACATGTTGAGATCTTGAATGCTGGTGTTTGAGTAACTAGTTCTTTGGGCGAGACGATTATGGTTAGGAAGTTATACCGAAGGTGTCCTTTGATAGTGCAAGATCATGTGTTTTTCGTGGATTTGATGGAGTTGCCATTCCATGGTTTTAATATAATTTTGGGGATGGACTGGTTATCTGAGCATAGGACAGTTGTGAATTTTGAAACCAAACGGATATCCTTGTGTCTTGCCGATGATTATGAAGTTGTGGTGGTTGACGAGAATGTAAAGTTCCTGGCCAATGTTGTTTCATCTTTGGAAACAAGTCGAATGTTGAAACTCGGATGTCAGGCGTATTTGGCCTATGTTATCAATCCTGGATCTAAGGATGTACGTGTGCAGGACATCCGTACAGTTTGTGATTTTCTGAAAGTTTTCCTGAAGAGTTGCCAGGGTTGCCATCGGATAGGGAGGTAGAGTTTAAAATCGATATGTATGTGGATATGGCTCCGGTGTCCATTGCGCAATATCACATGGCACCTAAGGAACTGAAGGAGTTGAATACGCAGCTGCAAGAGCTGCTTGATCGAGGTTTTATTAGACCTAGTATTTTATCCTGGGGTGCACTAGTGTTACTTGTGAAGAACAAGGATGGCACGATGAGGGTGTGGTCGATTATCGTTAGTTGAATAAGTTGATGGTGAAGAACAAGTATCAGTTGTCGCGGATTGATGACTTGTTCGATCAGTTTTGTTGAGCAGCGGTGTCTTCCAAGATAGATTTAAGATCGGGGTATTACCAGTTGAAGGTTAAGGACATGGATGTACATAATACTGCGTTTCGTACGAGGTATGGGCATTATGAGTTTCTGGTCATGCCTTTTGGTTTGACAAATGCCCGACTGAGTTTATGGACATGATGAATAAAGTATTCCATGAGTACCTTGATCAGTTTGTGGTGGTGTTCATAGATTATATTCTCGTGTACTCTCTGTAGCGATGTCCTTTCCACTAAAAATGTGTTTTCGAAGTGTTTGTTGTCTTTCGGTTATAAAAATATTTATTCGTGGGGGTTTTGAAAAATGCATTATATTAGAAATTGGAGTCGCCACCGACCACTTAGGTAGGCCGGACACCATAAAACCAGAGATTCAAAAACTTTGAGTTCGGGACTCGGTTACGAATGGGGAAGGATTAACACCCCCACACCTCCCAAAATTAGTACTTTAATAATTACCGCTTTATTAATATTACTTTCCGGATTAAAGTGACGATTAGTTTAAAATTCGGTTATAATTGCGAATAAATTTTAAAGGCCTCGTTATCCGAGAGTAAACGCCCAACCACTATCACTACGCCTGATACTGGCCCCGTTTACGCTCGGATAAAAGGGCACCGCATTGACAATTTATATATATGTTATGCAACCTAAAACATGGTGAATATAAATACAATGCGATAAAATATAAATAAATACTAACATAATAAAATACTAATCTAACATAAATAAAATACTAATCTAAAACATACATACATAAATATTAATCTAACTCATAAATAAAAAAAATCTAACATAAATAAAATATTAATCTAAAACATAAATTTAAAACATAAACAAATACTAATCTAAAACATACATACATAAATATTAATCTAACTTATAAAAAAAATCTAACATAAATAAAATACTAACATTCATAAATATTAATCTAACACATAAAAAACAAATTTAACATAACTAAAATATTAATATAAAACATAAATTTAAAACATAATAATTATTAATCTAAAGCATAAATAAACATACAAAGTAAAAAAGAACACAATTTTAAATTAACTAATACTTCATTAAATTATTAAAATTACAACACAAATAAAAAGGGAAGAAAATATACCTAACTAGGAGCTCAAACGACGAACCCCGACTGAACCCCACTGAGATCTACCGCGACCCCTCCAAAAATATTAACTAGATCGGATCCAAAATAGGACCCCGATCGAATGTTGGATCGAACCAACTAGGGCCGAGGGCACTGCCCCCAACCCAGCTAGCCTTGCGGCCGGCCTAGCTCCCAATTGGGGAGCCAAATTCATGGCAATTTTATGGCCATTTTTTTGGGTCATTTTGGCGTGTTAAAATTGCCCCTGCCCCATGCCTTTATATAGGCAATTGGGGTGGGTTAAGGGTGACGTGGTCATCCCAAAACCACCCATTTTCCTTCTCTTCTTTTTGCTTTTTAATTAATTTTTTATATTATTTTTTTTGACTTTTTATTAATTTTATATTAATAATACTACCATTAAAATAATACTAATAACACTAAAACCCGGTCAAAAATGAGTGATTACAGTTGCCCCCCTTTGCTTGTTCTTGTGAAACGAGGACAAAGCAAAGATCAAAAGCACTCATTTTTGACCTACTTCCTCGTCTTTGGCTTCAGAATCACGTGCTCTTCTGGAACTCTCTGCTCTTCCTTAGCTGAATCTTCAAGCTTGTAAGTTCTTCCTATATAACTTCTTCCCCCTCCGATCTTGGAGCTACAGGCTCTTCCTATATGGAACCCTTCACTGTGAAGCCTCAAGTTATGAGTCCCTCCTATATAGAACTTTTCACTCTAAGACGGTAAGGCTTGGAGCCTTCCTATATAGAACTCTTTGCCTTCAACGCGGCTGGTTTTTCCTACATAAAACCTTCTGTGCCACAGATGGGTTCTTCTGACTGGGAGTTACTCCTGTATAGAACTGATAGTCTTCAAACCTGGGAGCCGCCAATCCTTCCTATATAGAACTTTTAGCTTCTGAAATCTCGGAGCTACAGGTTCTTCCTATATAGAACCTTTCACTCTAAGACAATAAAGCTCGGAGCCCTTCCTATATATGACTCTTCGCCTTCAACACAACGGGTTTTCCCTTATGTGTCATGGGTGAATTCCTTCGGCTGGGAGTTCTTCCTATATAAAACTGCTAGTCTTCACCCTGGAGCTGCAAGCCCTTCCTATATAAAACTTTCAGCTCCTGAAGCCTCGGAGCGGCAGATTCTTCCTACATAGAACCTCTCGCTACGGGAGCTTGAAAATATAGGCCCTTTCTATATAGAACCTTTATCTTCGATTTTTTTTTCTTTTTTCTCTTTTTTCTTTTTTCTTTTTCCCTCTTTTTTGGCTCTTTTTCGGCTCTTTTTCTTTTTTCTCTTTTTTTTTTCTATCTCATTTTCATTCTCTTTTTTTTACAAGGCTGTTGATATCTTTGGACTTACGCTTCTAAGGCTGCCGAAATATTTCTTCAAATTTTGGGATTCACGCCAAAAATGGCTACCGATATTTCTTCAGATTTGGGGATTCACGCCAAAAATGGCTACCAATCATTCTTCAAATTTGGGGACTCACGCCGAAAATGGCTGCCAAAGTTTCTTCAATTTTGGGGACTCATGCCGAAAATGGCTGACTAATCTTCTAGAACTCACGCTGCTATAGCTGCCAAAATTTTTCTTCAATTTGGGGATTCACGCCGAAAATGGCTATCGATCTTTCTTCAAATTTGGGGACTCACACCGAAAATGGCTGCCAAAGTTTCTTCAATTTTCGGGACTCACGCCGAAAATGGCTGCCTAATCTTCTAGGACTCACACTGCTATAGCAGCCAAAATTTTTCTTCACTTTGGGGATTCACGCCGAAAATGGCTACCGATCTTTCTTTAAATTTGGGGACTCACGCCGAAAATGGCTGCCAAAATCTTTAATTTAGGGCTCACGCCGAAAATGGCTACTAATCTTTCTTCCAATTTGGGGACTCACGCCGAGAATGGTTGCCAATCTTCTTCAAATTTGGGGACTCATGCCGAAAATGGCTGCCAAAATATTTCTTCAAATTTGGGGACTCACGCCGAAAATGGCTACCAAACTTTCTTCAAATTTAGGGACTCACGCCGAAAATGGCTGCCAAAACTTCTTCAAATTTAGGGACTCACGCCGAAAATGGCCTCCAAACTTTTCAATGAAATCTACTTCTTAATGTTCTTTGATAATTCTTCAAGTACCTGTCCAAAATAAGCGAAAATTGACATGCCCCTATCTATATGATGCATGCAATGTAATGCTTTCTTTCTCTTCTTTTTCTTTTTTCTCTTTTCTTTCTTCTCATTTTTTTCTTTTCTTCTTTTTTCTATTAGCCCCTTTTTTGTTCTAAAGTCTTACACTCTGAAAGGTCGCTCCTCAGATTTCTTCATCTCTTTATTTCTTCACTGTATGCTCTTAAATCCTCATTTGAACCTGCTTTTAAACCTTTTATGCGGAAGGCTTTCTTGTCTTCAGGGTTATCACCCGTCTTCATAAACGATCCTCTGGTTCTTATATTATTTTTATAAGAACCCTTGTCATCTTCTTCGCTTGGCGTTACCCCATTCAACCACGGACTCCACTGCTTTGAATTTTTTTGACCCATCATACAGAGCCTTGATTTATTTATAGTCATCAGGGTGAGCCAAAATGCTTCCATCCCCTGAGCTCATCCTTGATCTTCTCGTAGCACTTCGATGGGAACTAACTCTCGGTCCCTATGCTTTAAATCTCATCATCATTCATTTTTAAAGTAATGCAAAAGGTAATTTACTTGCGTATATTTCAAAAAATAATGATTCTTTGAAAAGATAACAGACATTTTGAAAATCACAACTTGGAGGGGATACCAAACATTTTGAAAACAATGTTTGGAACAAATGGTAAACATCATTTTTCCTTTTTTTTAAGGACCAAACATTTTTTTAAAATTAATGTTTGAAGAGTGTTAAACAAAATTCGAGGTATATTGCCAAACATTTTAAAAACTAATGTTTGGGGGAAATGGTAAACATCAAAACTTTTGGGAGAAAATGTCAAAAGTTTTAAAACATGTTTGCCCCCGAAATACCAAACACCATAGCGCATCTGCTTCAAGTTTCCAGAGATCAACTCTAATGAAGCGCATATTTAGAAGATCTTGACCATTGTGGAGATATATTCCAATGTATAGTTTCTTCTGGTCTAATATGCTTTTGAGAGGAACAACCCTACCTAGTTTCTACCCCGTTTAAGGTGGCTCTCTTAATCTCGCTATCTCACCATGCCCCATCCTTCCCTCATTTGGGTGTCGATCAAGCATTTCGAAGTTTGACGTTCCTTTAAGCAAAGTTAATCCTTATAGGCGGAATGAAATCTGAAGACATTCTCATTCAACTTGGATATCTATGGATGACTAGAATAGTCTTTGAGGGCTTGTAATGTAGGCCTTTAGTTTATGGTTAAGTGAAACGGTATTTTTGTACTTGTGTAACTTGGATATGCCCATTATTCCTCCCTTTTTTAGATCACTCTAGACTGCCCGTTTTCGGGTTTTCACCCTAGAGTTCATTTCCTTTCTTTTTACTGTAGGCTGCCTTACATTCTGGCTATATACTGATGTTCATTTTCTGTTCAATAATGTTTGATCCTTCAATACTCCTTGAAACTGAGATTTCTTGAATGAAGGGCTATGAATACATTTCTAGGAATTCTTGTGATTGGCACGCCCAGATGAAATATTATTCTTTCTTTCTTCTTTTCTTTTCTTTTCTTTTTTCTTTTCTTCTTTTTCACTTTTTCTCTTGCATCGCTCTAGACTGCCCATTCTTAGGTTTTCACCCTAGAAGTTACTTCCTTCAGTGTATTTTGGTTGGATATTGATGCTAGCAGGCTCAGGCAGACTACTCTTTTTCTTCATTTTCAAGATCACTCTAGACTGCCCATTTTTGGGTTTTCACCCTAGAGGTCATTTCCTTTTTTGAAATTGGCAATCTTCGGGCCGACTTGTCTTGACTTGGTTTCAATTCGAGCTTCTATACTAATTTTCAAAACTGATATTTACTTGAAATGTGGATTCCTTGTGTCTCTTTCTCATAGTTGAAGTCTCGTTCTTGTATTGATTGATCATTGTGTGAAGCATATACAATATTCTTTCTTTCTTTTTCTTTTTCTTTTTCTTTTCTTCTTTTTTCTTTTTTTTCTCTTTCTCTTTTTTCTTTTTTATTTTATTATTTTTTTTCTTTTCTTCTATTTTTTTGTTTTGTTTTCTTTTTCTTTTTTGTTTTAGACTGCCCATTTTGGGTTTTTAGCCTTGAATCTCTTTCTTCTTATTCGAGTCTATAAATGTATCCTCGAATCAACACGTATCTATACTGGGTATTGATGATATCTTCTGCTCGAAGTTACTTGCCTCTCTGCAGCTCTTCTGATATTTACTCGATCTGGATTGCTTCGGCCTTTTAATTACCATTTCTCTTCTTTTCTTTGGTTTTTCGTTTGGACATATCCTTGTTTACAACCACTTTCTTCTGATGATTTTTTGATCTTCGTATCCAATCTGTCTGGACTCATCTATGTCTTCTAGTAAAGTAAAAGAATATCATTCGTTGTCAAATTCACAGATGTCCTGAGAATGCCTTCAGGGGGTAGAGGTTTAGGGTCAACTTTCGTTTCAAGGATCTTAAACGAAAAGTGCCTGAGAAGATAAATTCTTAAAATGGGAACTGCCCATTGTCTAAACACTCGCTTTGTTCCTCTGTTGGCCTAAGTAAACTAGCAGATACTCACATTTATAGTATCCCCACAACATTCAATCTCTTCTAAATATATGCAACTTAGATGTTGATCTTTGGGTCTAAAGCAAATGTACTGTTGCATTCAAAATTCGAGGACCTAGTATAGAAATGATATATACATATGTCCATTCAAAAATGCGTTTATATGCATATGGGAGAACAAAACTACCTATAAAAATAAAATGTTTAAAGAATCAACAATGTAAAAATGTTTTTCTAAATGGAAATGTGATTTTTAATTCTAAAAATATCTGCTTGAGAGTTTTTTCTTCTTTTTTCTTTTTTCAAAGCATTGAGCATTTCTTTGTGAACTGATGGGAAAACCATAGGGACCTCCGGACTACCTCCTGATTACTAACTCATTTTGGTCCTTTGTAGTGTAGGCTTGTGCCACTTCTATTGTTTTTCCTTGCTGGATCAATTCTTGTCATGACTCCCTCGTCAACCAACTTCTTCATTTCTTCTATTAACAATCTCAAATTTCTTGGTGCCATGCCCCAGTGCCTTAATGTAGAACTCACATGCACTGTATGGATTAAAACTGTGGGCAGATGAGCTGGGTGTAATCTTTATCGGCCCGAAGGTAAGGTACTAACTCTTGACCAGATGAGGCCATATGGAATACTCTGAATATCTCTAAATATGTACTTGTTCGAGGAATTTTTCTCGGTGATTCGGAGGAATCTGCCTGTCTTCTTCTCTTACGATCATGAGAACCTTGAAAGTGGTACCCATTTATCTCTTTCTTTCCTTCTGCTCCTAGACAGGTCTGGTCTTTAAACTTAGGTCTCAGAGTGCATGTTCGTTTCTCTCTCCGACTGTCATTAAGTCCTCAAAGCTGGCCTTCATTTTCTCGAGCATCTTATTAAAGAAGAAATATGAAAGGTGGCATGTAAGTCACTTTCCTCTTCATCTACGGGAGGTTGTACCTGGGTCGCTAAACACAGCCACCTCAAAGCACGTTTCTTGAAGCCTTCATTAGGTTTCATCTTCGTACCCTGGAGATACTGATGACTTGGTGATAGGTCTAAATTATATATGTATTGCCCATAAAGACGTCGGTTAAGTCTCCGCATGACTACACTTGGTCTCTACTCAAATAGTTGTACCATATCACGGTAGGTCCTGCTAGACTATCGTAGAGGTAGTGGATCAGGAATTTTTCATTCTCGATGTAGCCTTCTATCTTTTTACAGGACGTGGTCAGGTGAATCTTGGGGCAGCTTGTTCCTTCATCATGCATAAATCTGAGAATCTTTAAAATTCGGGGGAATGACCAAATCAGGGTTCAAACAGAGTTTTCTTGCATCGAAGGCATCAAACTTCTTCTTTTTCTTTTTTCTCTCGATCCCATCTTTTAACTGCTCGAATACTGATTTTTGAGTGTCTTCAATTGGTCTTTGAATTACTCCTCATAAAGTTTATGCAAGGTAATGATAATGTCATATAAAACATGTCAGGATCGTGCAAAGCAATGCAATGCAATCCTAAAATATAAACATGAATGCAATAAGGTATTGATTCCAAAAGTGATCCCCATATAACGACGTTCATTGAGGCTAAAAAGTTTCATTATATCAGATATTATATATTTACAGTTACTGATAAGCTTTAGTGCCTACTTTCTTAACTTCATCCATTAGTCCGGTCAGCTTGCCTCTGTAGTCAAACACTTGATCCATGTTCTGACAAAGCCTGCCACCTTGTTGAGCCGCCTTACCTGCTCGAGTAATATCGATCTTCGGGTCTTCATCTATCCCCTGCTTAGTCTTTCGTAGCTTGGAAGTTGCCATTTCCAACTGAAGAGTGTTGAATTGTCATTGCTTTGTCGTAAACTTGTTTCTAAAACTCTTGTTAATGGCTAAGTTATTTTGTAGCTCATCTCTGGAGACTATCGTACCTATTCCCAATTTCCTCAAACGTACCTGATAACATCCTGACTTGATTCTTGCTTGACTAGTTTCTCTTCTTTCAATATTCCGAGTCATCTTTCAACTGGACAACACCGTTCATCTATTCTGATATTCTTAAATACTCAGGAAAGCTTCTTATGATCATTCTGCAAATTCAATTTTATCCAAGTTATCTCTCTCTTATCTGAGCTGGCTGAACTCGAAAGAATATCCCTCTCCTGGGATGCCCCTTATTTCCGATCTTCAAATTTAACTCGCTTGAGTGACCCACTTCGGTATTACTCAAACTTTGTCCTGGATATCGATTCTTCCTCGACTTTGCCCCTCGGGTGATTGTTAGCTTACTATAGAATTAGGGAACTCCGTCTTGAAACCTAAAATTCTCATCGCGATAAGATCTTGAATTCGTTCTTCAGGGCCCCGCAATCCTCAATGTCGTGACCCAAACTTCCTAAACGGTAACTGCCTCTAGCACGTGTGTCGTAAACTCTCGGATAAGACGGTCTCTTCGCTAGAGACTTCACCGAGGTAATAAGGCTCTTGTCGATGAACATTAGGAGTAGTTCGGTGTACCCCACAGGAATCAAGATATACTTCTTTTCATTACTTGCTTCTCAAGTTTCTTCTGGACCGAGCTCTATTTTTTGAAAGCCCGACTCAAGCATACCCCCGCCTGTTTATTGATGCAGATCTCAAAAAGGGTTCAATTTGTCATATTTGGCTGACTTGGAGGTAGAATTCTGACTATCTCGCTCTCTATTCTGATCCTTAATCGGTTCTTCTTTCTGTTTGATGGATCGCTTACCTTTCGTCAAAGTATTCATCTGATTCATCACGTCTTCCCTCTGCTTCTTTCAACTCTTGCACTTTACTTTGCTCATTACCAGTACCGTGTCTGACCTGAAGTCTTCAGATAGTTCATCTTCTATTGTCTGTGATCTTGTTCTGGGACAAAACCCTAGATCCGTGCCCTCTAATATCTGACCAGACGACCCTTTGCCAATTATGAAGGATTTTTTAGATTTGAGGAACCACTTCGGGAATCAATACCCTATAAATGCGAGAATGCATGCAAATGCGATGTTGATTCTCGAATAGACTTTGAAAAACTTTCAATAGAGAAAATGTATGTTTGCAAGAAATTAATAATGAATTACAGGCAACAGTTGAATTTATTCTGGAGACCTTGACTTCGGGAAGCAAAACATGTGCTCCAAGTCTCGACATCGTCTTCAGGATGATGGATGACTCCGTCTTCTCCTCTTATTCTATTCTATGGACTCGTGACGTCATGATCTTTATTTTTGTGGCTTCTAAAAAGGACACCAAAAGTTTTAACTTACTTAAAAAATGAAACTTTTAGGTTTCTTTTTGTTATTATTATTATTCTGAAAGTTTTATGAAGGAAGAAGTTTCAAAGCAAAATAATAATATTTTCAAATTTTTTTTAAATGAGTTAAATTAAAATCTAAGATTTTTTTTTAAAAATGGTCAAATGTGAAGATTTAAAATTCGGGTTCTGCGGCGCTGACTGAATCTTCTACGTCGCACGTGCCTTACTATTGTACCGTCTTCTTTCGCGATTGGTCTCTGCTCGGCCTAACTTGATACTGTAATATTATCATTTCTGGCAAAGCAGACTTTTTCTATTTTGAAAGCCTTTTAAAGAACTGTTCTTGAATCAATACCATGTCATGATATGCAACATGAATGCAAATAAAGGCGTTGATTCCGCTGGTAATCACCATTTCGAACGACTTTCATGGGAATTAAAGGGTCCAGATTACAAAAAGGTCCATATTACAAAAGGAGTCCCTATTACAAGAAGAGTCCCTATTACAAAAAGTCTTAATTACAAAACAAAGTTCTACACATAAGCCTTAGCTCTACCTCTTAGCTCCTCGATAGCTCTGAGCAACTTGATAAACCTTGGTGCTTCTTCCATGTCCAGGGTTACGAAAGGTCGGAGAGCCGCGGCTTCGGTAGCTAAGTCATTCACACGCCTTGCAACTCGTCGTATGTCTACCATCAGGGTCTCGTGTGTATACTTTGGCACTACACGCTCGTTCGACAAATTGTTACGTCGGATCTGTTGAGTAATCTCTGACCGATGTCACGCGACTGGATCGATGTCGTCCTTCCTAAGACACCTTTTTTCCATGATGAAAGATTTTCTAATCGGACAAACCACTTGAATCAACGCCTCTATGTAATGTGGATGCAATGATAATGCAACAAAAGTATGTGTAAAATAAAAATAAAAATAAAATACAAAAATGAGTTAGTGCCGAATAAAAATAATAAATACATAAATAAAAGGACAAATAAAATAAAATAAGGTAAACAAACAAAAAAACTCTATTTATCCCGTCTAAAACACCTAAGGTTATCCGCATGGCTCTAAAGGGGTGGGTTTCTATATGTTCTCTACATGCAGTGTTGGTGCTAGGAGGCACCCGAATTGTCCTTGTTGTCCTCTACTAAGAGTAGCAAGGCCCCCGATCATCACCCATTATAGGCTCCTTTCAACCGGGTTCAATTCAGGGGGACCCATTTGCTTATGCCCGTACGAAGGAACGATATCCTTACGAAAGCATAAGGTACTCGAGCCCCAAAGGTACTTGCTAGGCCCATACGGGAGAACGATATCTCCATGAAAGCATTAGCGTTTTCCCCCCACTTAAAAAATAGGTTTATATGCCATATTTTAAATGCGTTAAAATAAATGCGCAATTATAACCGAATGTTAATTTAATAGTCACTTTAACCCGGAATTTCTAATATTAATAAAGCGGTAATTATTTTAAAAAGCTTGACTCTATTCTTGTTTTCGAAAAACAAAAAATTGTCCCCAGCGGAGTCGTCATCTGTAGCGATGTCCTTTTCACTAAAAACGTGTTTTCGAAGTGTTTGTTGTCTTTCGGATATAAAAATATTTATCCGTGGGGGTTTTGAAAAACGCGTTATATTAGAAATTGGAGTCGTCACCGGCCACTTAGGTATGCCGGACACCATAAAACCAGAGATTCAAAAACTTTGAGTTCGGGAGTCGGTTACGGATGGGGAAGGATTAGCACCCCCACACTGCCCAAAATTGGTACTTTAATAATTACCGCTTTATTAATACTAAACTTTCCGGATTAAAGTGACGATTAGTTTAAAATTTGGTTATAATTGCGAATAAATTTTAAAGGCCCCGTTATCTATGAATAAACGCCCAACTACTATCACTACGCCTGATACTGGCCCCGTTTACGCTCGGATAAAAAAGCACCACATTGACAATTTATATATCTGTTATGCAACCTAAAACATGGCGAATATAAATACAATGCGATAAAATATGAATAAATACTAACATAATAAAATACTAATCTAACATAAATAAAATACTAATCTAAAACATACATACATAAATATTAATCTAACTCATAAATAAAAACAAATCTAACATAAATAAAATATTAATCTAAAACATAAATTTAAAACATAAACAAATACTAATCTAAAACATAAATTTAAAACATAAACAAATACTAATCTAAAACATACATACATAAATATTAATCTAACTTATAAAAAAAATCTAACATAAATAAAATCCTAACATTCATAAATATTAATCTAACACATAAAAAACAAATTTAACATAACTAAAATATTAATATAAAACATAAATTTAAAACATAATAAATATTAATCTAAAGCATAAATAAACATACAAAGTAAAAAAGAACACAATTTTAAATTAACTAATACTTCATTAAATTATAAAAATTACAACACAAATAAAAAGGGAAGAAAATATACCTAACTAGGAGCTTGAATGACGAACCCCGACTAAACCCCACTGAGATCTACCGCGACCTCTCCAAAAATATTAACTAGATCGGATCCAAAATAGGATCCCGATCGAATGTTGGATCGAACCAACTAGGGCCGAGGGCACTGCCCCCAACCCGGCCAGCCTTGCGGCCGGCCTAGCTCCCAATTGGGGAGCCAAATCATGGCAATTTTATGGCCATTATTTTGGCCAATTTGGCGTGTGAAAATTGCCCCTGCCCCATGCCTTTATATAGGCAATTGGGGTGGGTTAAGGGTGACGTGGTCATCCCAAAACCACCCATTTTCCTTTATTTCTTTTTTGCTTTTTAATTAATTTTTTATATTATTTATTATTTTTTTGACTTTTTATTAATTTTATATTAATAATACTACCATTAAAATAATACTAATAACACTAAAACCCGGTAAAAAATGAGTGATTACACTCTCGTACCGAGGAAGAGCATAATTGGCATTTGTGGGTAGTGTTGCAAGTGCTGAAGGATAATCAGTTATATGCTAGGTTGAGCAAGTGCGAGTTTTGGCTTAAGGAGGTGATGTTCCTTAGCCATGTGGTTTCCGCGGAGGGTATTCACGTTGATCCATAGAAAATTGAGGCTATTCTCAATTGGAGGCAACCTAAGTCTATTTTAGAGGTGTGTAGTTTTCTTGGGTTGGCTGGTTATTATTGCCGCTTTGTTGAGGGTTCTCGAGTATTGTAGCACCATTGACCAAGCTGTTGCAAAAGAATGTTCCTTTTGTGTGGATGGAGAAGCAACAATAGGGTTTTAAAAAGTTGAAAGAGGTTTTGACACACGCTCCTGTGTTGATTCAGCCTGATATGGGAAGGAATTTGTTGTTTATAGTGATGCGTCGTATGTTGGTTTCGGTTGTGTGCTGATGCAGGGTGGGAAAGTTGTGGCCTATGCATCGAGGCAGTTGAAAGTTCATGAGCGCAATTATCCAACTCATGATTTGGAGCTTGCGGCTGTAGTGTTCGCTTTGAAAATTTGGCGACATTACCTCTATGGTGAGAAGTGTGTGGTTTTTATGGATCATAAGAGCCTAAAATATCTGATGTCGCATAAGAAGTTGAACCTTAGGCAGCAAAGATGGTTGGAGTTGGTTAATGATTACGATTTGACCATTGAGTACCATCCGGGTAAAGCAAATGTGGTGGCAGATACTTTAAGTAGAAAAGTTGTGGTGGAGTTAAGAGCTATGTTTGCTCGATTGAGTGTAATTCATGATGGGGGCTTGTTAGCCGAGTTGCAAGTTAAGCTTACGTTATCATAGTTGATTAAAGCTAAGCAACCGTACGATGATTCGTTGGTTGGGCATGTTAAGGACATAGCGGATAGAAATCTGTCAGATTTTCATTTTGATGATGATGAAGTTTTGTGTTGCAAAGGCCGGACAGTGGTGCTGAATGATCCGGAGTTGAGGCACACTATCTTGATGGAGGCACACTCTAATCCTTTTGCTATGCATCCTGGTAGTGTTAAGATGTATCGTGATTTGAGGGAGGCATACTACTGAGCTGGGTTGAAAAAGGATGTGGCTGAGTTTGTTTCCAAGTGCATGGTATGTCAACAGGTCAAGGTTGAACATCAATTTCCATCCGGGTTGTTACAAACGCTGAAAATTTTAGAGTGGAAATGGGAGAGAATCACCATGGATTTTGTAACAGATTTGTCGTTGACATCGGCTAAAAAGGATTCTGTTCGGGTGATTGTTGACCGATTCACAAAGTGTGCACATTTCCTGCAGTGCATACAACATATGCCTTGGACAAGCTGGCGGATTTGTATATAGCTGAAATTGTACGCTTGCATGGTGTACCTAAATCCATTATTTCGGATAGGGATCCGATATTTACGGCAAGGCTTTGGAGAAGTTTGCACCATGCTTTGGGTTCGAGGTTGAGTTTTAGCATTGCGTATCATCCTTAGTCGGATGGGCAGTCTGAGCGGGTTATCCAAGTTTTGAAGGATATGTTGAGATGTTGCATTATTGAGTTTCAAGGAACCTGGGAATAGCAATTGACTTTAGTTGAGTTTGCCTACAACAACAGCTATCAGGCGAGTATACATATGGCACCTTATGAGGCGTTATATGGCCAGAGGTGTCGTACGCCCTTATGTTGGGCTGACGTAGGGGAAAAGAATGTCACCCTGCCGGATGTATTGAAAGACACAAATGAGAAGGTTAAGCTTGTATGCGACCGGTTGAAAGCGGCTGTGGATCAGCAGAAATCTTACGCGGATCTAAAGCGTAAGGAAGTTGAATATGCGGTGGGTGATCGCGTATTCTTGAAAGTGTCAGCATGGATAAAGGTGATGAGATTCAAACATAAGGGTAAGCTTAGTTTGAGATTCATTGGACCATACGAGGTTATTGAACATTTGGGTCCTGTAGCATATTGGTTGAGGTTGCCTCCAGAGTTGGAGAAAATTCATAATGTATTCCATGTTTTGATGTTGAGGAGATACCGATCTGATCCATCGCATGTTATGCCGGTGGAGGATGTTGAGTTGAGGCCGGATTTGTCCTATGATGAGGAACCAGTAGAGATTCTTGATACCAACAGTAAGGATCTACGTGGGAAGACGATAGAGCTTGTTAAGGTATTGTGGCGACATCAGGGAGTTGAGGAGGCCACATGGGAGAGTAAGTCGGACATGAAAGAGCAATTTTTGCATCTTTTTCCTCTAGGTAAATTTCATAGATGAAATTTCTTAAGTGAGGGTGTTTTAACACCCCGGCCTTGGGCCTAGGGGTTTTGTGATGCTTTAGTCGGTCCTGTGGACCGAAATTAGAGATTCGAGTTAGATTTGGGATTTAAATTGGATTGACTATTTTTATAAGGGATAAAAATATGGGAAAATAGTCTAAAATCTTTATTAATTATATAAATGATTTTGGTGAAAACAATTTTGGAAATCGAAAATGGGGGCATTTTGATTAGTGACTAAAACACAAATTTTGCAAAACTGTTTTTAGTGACTGTTTTGAAAATGGGTCAAAACTTTGAATCTTTAAGGAACTAATAATCCAAAAGGGTTTCATAATATTTCTCCCTTTAATTAACTATTTTTAATTAAGTTTTTAATAGGTATAAATAGTGGAGAGAATTAATTAAACACAATTAATTTTTTTTAAAAGAATTTCACGTAACTAACTTTGTAATTTCTTTCTCTCAAATTCTCTCCAGCCAAACACATTTCCGACTTCAATTTCTTTAGGTAAAATTAGGATTTCACAGAGTTTTTGATTTCCAATTGATTTCTAAAGCTTTTACATCAAATACTTATTATTTCTACCTTGATTTTCATGGTTTATAAAGCAAATGAGGGGAGAAATCAGCATTGAAGGTAAGGATTCGTTCTTATCCTCTAATGAAAGGTTATTTATTGAAATTCTTAAGTTCTTGATCCATTCTATATGATTTGCATTGTGTTTTGGCTAATTAAACTCGGATTTATGGTTTAATTGATGGTTTATGATGAAAAAATGAAGAAATTCGTAGTGATTTGTTTTTGCTGAGTTGAGGATTGGTTTATACCTTGATTTTGATGTTTAATATGATAATGAAGTGAGTTTTGATGTTTGAATCCCGGAATCTATTGAATCTCTAGTTTGTTAGAATGGTAGTTAAGAGATTTTGAGGTGTTAAGGTTAATTATTGGTTGTTGGAGGTATAACGTTGTTTTAGGTTGTTGTTTTGATGTTATTTGAAGGTAGAGATTCGTAGTTGTGGGCTGGGTTGAGGTCTTTGGTGAATCGAGGATATTTTCGGTTTATAGGTTGTGGTGTATTGGGGGATTATAGTTAGATAAATGTTAATTGTTGGTTGTTGTGGGTTTGGATGCATTGTAATGTATTGGATCCTCTGTTGTGATTTGTTTAAAACAGGGAAGATAATTCGGAGGTGAATCTTGGTGTTGAGGAGTTGCCAAAAGCTTAATTTGGCATCGGCAAGGGAGGCGTTGCTTTGTCGATGAGTGAAACGGATAAGAATGGCTTTTCAAAGATTTGAAAAAGTTTAATGGGAGTCTAGACTAGGCTTGATACGTTGGTCTAAGACTTGGAAGTAAGTAAAGTGGATTTCTCTCTCAATTTCAGTTGGCAAATAATTTATGAATGCACTTGTTAAATGATTGTTTACCTCCTGTTTTATGCATAAATTTAGCATGGTTCAATGTTGGAAATTGATATGAAATGATGTTAGATGCATTTGGAAAGTAATGCATGATTTTAAAGAATATTTATGAACATGGCTTATGCATGGTTTAATGCAAAATGAGATGATTTGAATAATGCATATGAAAGGAGTGAGGTATGTTTATAAAAGTGGATTATATTGGCAAGTGATGAATTGAAAATGTTACAGAAATGTTATCGGATATAATTGGCTTGCCGTAGGATTTAAAGTGCACTATAATAAGTCGCATGCGGTTGTAGAGGTAGTACGAAAGGTACTTACTCCGATCATGTGAACCCGAATGTTGTTGAGGTAACACTTAGATGGCTTTTACTCCAGCCATGAGCTGTAGAGGTGGTGCATGTGTTGCACAACTCAATGCCAATGGGCTGCAAGAGATTGCGAAATCTCTTGGGAAATCTGTGTATCCGATGTTAATGATGATTTATGGGAAGGATAAATATTGAAATGGATCACTTGAAAGCCAATACAATGTTTTAAATTGTATCATGTTGATGGATTGGTTTGAATGATGTGATTTATACGAGTTATGCTCCTTAAGCTTTGCATATGGGATGTTATGCTTGGGAATGCTTAAGTAGAGGGAATTGCATAGGGGATTATGCTGTGGAATCCATGATACATGTTGCATATAGTTTAATATGCTGGTTTTCCTTGTAAAGTGTAAGTGCATGTTTTGAAAGAATGGCGTGATTGTTTTAAAATGGTTTAAAATTGCATTGGATGATGTTTTGTATTTTGAGCTCTTCTCACTAAGCAATGATTGCTTATGCTCTTTTTTTAGCATCAATGCAGATTGATTAAGTGCAAGTGGCCTAGCAAGCAAGGAGGGGATTCTCAAGACTTGATTTACCAAAGTATGTTTAGGTTTTAAAGTAGTAATAAAGGCAATGTGGCTTGAATGTTGTTGGGAGGGTTTGAGTGGTTACTTCTCTGTTTGAGCAAGTTTTTGTTGATGTTTTGGACTTGTGTTAAGCTTGGTTTGTTGGATTTTGTATATGGTTTATGTTTTGGTTGCTTGAGTTCTAGGAAGCATGCCTATAGTTAGCCTTGAAGCATGATGATCATTTCTTGATGTTTGATCTATGGTAGCCTTGAAGCATGATGATCATTTCTTGATGTTTGATCTATGGTAAATTGATGGTAAATGACCTATGATGATGTTGCCTAGTTGTTAGAAGCTTGTTTAAGTGTTTAGAATCTCAAAATAAAGGTTAAAACAACAAATTTTGACATTATAGGTCAGGGACCATCGATACGCATGTGCCCGTATCGATACAGGTAAGTGTTTCCAGGCACAGCGTATCAATACATGGGTGACCGTATCGATATGGGTAAGCATATTTTTAGGCTTAGCGTATCGGTACACGGGTGACCGTATTGATACAGGTCTACGATTTCAAGCATAGTATATCGATACACGTGAAGGTGTATCGATACAGTTTTGAGCTACTGGAATGTGGAATCTTGAGAAAGCTCAGGCGTATCGATACACGTATCGATACGGGCAGTGGTTAAGTTAGTTGAAAGTATATTTCAAGGGTTCTGTTTTCTCTCATTTTAGTCCCTGATTGTTATGCTTGCAATTAAATGAGTTGGAATGATTTTTTTAACCTAGAATTTCACCAGTATGCATGTAATTGGTAAAATTGAGGATTGGTAACTTTAATAACGAATTTGGTCCTTCAAAATAATGGAATTTATAGTTTGGTCCTTGGGTGTTATGTATGCAATTGGATGTGTTCGAATGATCGTTTTAAGTTGAAATTTGGCATGTAATCTTGTAACCTGACCAAATGTAGATTGGTCAAGCAAATTTACAAGTAAACCCTTATAGATTTGCAGATTTACATTTTGGCCCCTATTCTTGTAATATTGTCAATCGGATATCAATTCGATGCCTGATTGAGTTGGGTTTTCTTCTATGGTATGTATGTACATGTAGGGTAATAACCAGCATCTAGATAAGATAAAAGGAAAAAATGGTCGCATTTCCAAAGTTTTCTTCACGGTTTACTTCGGTAAACCTAATGTAGCTCGTTCGGTTCAGTCTTGCGACTAGGCTAGGTCAAGGGGGTTACATCTATCACCAAAACATTTATCATATCCAAGCCAATATTCAAGAGCAAAATAAGGGAAACTTGCTTCCGAGCTTAGGTAAGTGTCTCACGCTTACCCTAAACTCCCATCAACCTTTACAAACCTTTGTAAAGCATTTAAAACCAGTTTTCACTCACCGATACGCTTCGCCTTCCTTACCAACGCGATACAAGCTCCCGACAAGCAAAAAAAACATCAAACTTCGTCGCCATGATTATCCCCTATTTTAAACACATAAAACCAGAGGATAAATGCATCATTATGCATTCAAACCACTGCCTCAAAACAAAACCCAGCAACTCTCAGGTTGCCCACTTAGAAACCATCCAAAAAAATCCGAAATCATCACCAAACGTTTCCGAAACTTAACCCAGCCATAAAAAATGATTCAACCCATCAATCAACATCAATTAACATCCAAAAACCCTTTCCCAACATCCTTTTACTTCCATCAAAGGTTAAACTCGAAAATCATCACAAAAACTCAAATCTAACAACCTAAACAATTAGAGATCCAAGAGTTTTGGGATTCTATTGGTAAGAACAACTTATCAACATCATAATACATTAAAAATATATATTAAATCAATCTTAAACACTAGAAATCATATCCACTTCAAAAATTACCTTGTTACATCAATTTTACCCAATTTACTCAATCAAACATTGATAAATCATTAAAATCATTTTATAATCAATAAATCAAGGATCAAATACTTGAGAATTTCAGTAAAGAACCATACAATAGAGGAGATCACAGACCTTACCCCTATTGTGAGATTTATCCCTCAATTGGTTTGATAAAAGCTAAGAAAACACAAGATTTAGATGAGATTTTCTAAAAACAATATTAATTAATCAATTACAAATCATAAATACAAGTTAAAAGACTTCTCACCTCTGGATTTTGATGAAAACTTGAGTGTTTGGCTGAGGAGAGAGTGGAGAGAAAATTTGAGAGAATAATTACGTAAATTTTCTTTAAAAAATTTAACTAACATTTTAACTAAAATCCATTTTTAATTAAATTTAAAATACATGTTAAAATATCTTTAATTAAGGGAGAAATTATCAGAAAAAAAAACTTGGTAAAATAGCTCCTTAAAGATTCTAAGAATTTGATCCTTTCATTTTAGTCACCTTTAAAAGCAGTTTCTCAAAACTTGCATTTTGGTCACAACCAAAATGTCTAATTTTCATATCTTATTTTCCAAAATTGATTTCACCATTATCCTTAATATAATTACTAATGATTTAAGAATATTTTCCTCAATTTTATCGCCATCAAAAACATTTAAACCAATTTAATCACGAAACCGGCCCGAAACTCTAATACTGGTCCACCGGACCTTCAAACCAACCCTTAAAACATCCAAGCCCAAAACCGTGGTGTTACAACTCTCCCCCACTTAAGAAATTTTGTCCTCGAAATTACCTGGAGGAAACAAATGTAAAAATTACTCCATCATATCCGCCTTGCTCTCCCAAGTGGCTTCCTCAACACCTCAGTGTCGCCACAAGACCTTCACAAGCTCAATCGTCTTACCACGAAGAACTTTACTGCTGGAATCAAGGATAACCACCGGTTCCTGATCGTAGGAAAAATCTGGCCTCAACTCTAGATGCTCCACTACCATAACATGCGAAGGATCCGACCGATACCTCTGTAACATAGGTACATGGAACACATCATGTATTTTCTCTTGCTCGGGAGGCAACCTCAACCGATAAGCCACATGACCTACATGCTCAACAACCTCGTATGGTCCAATAAACTTCAGACTAAGCTTACCCTTCGGTCCGAATCTCATCACCTTTTTCCATGGTGACACTTTAAAGAATACCTTATCACCTACCGCATATTCAATTTCTCTACGCTTCAAATTCGCGTAAGACTTCTGCCGATCCGCAGCTGCTTTCAAGTGGTCACACAAAATCTTTACCTTTTCATTTGTGTCCTTCAACGCATTCGGTAAGGTAACATGCTTTTCTCCTACCTCAGCCCGACACAAGGGCGTATGACACCTCCGGATATACAATGCCTCATATGGTGCCCATCTGTATACTCGCTTGGTAGCTATTGTTATATGCAAACTCAAATAAAGGTAAAGGCTTCTTCTAGGTTCCTTGAAACTCAATAATACAACACTTGAGCATTTCCTCCAAAATTTGGATAACCCACTCAGACTGTCAATCCGTCTGGGGTGATACGCGGTGCTAAAACTCAACCTCGAACCCAAAGTCTGGTGTAAACTCCTTCAGAACCTAGCCTTAAACCTCAGATCTCTATCAGATACAATGGACTTAGGTATCCCGTGTAAGCGCACAATCTCAACAATGTACAGATTTGCCAGTTTGTCCAAGGTATCCATCGTGTACACTAGCAAGAAATGTGCACACTTCGTAAACCGATCAACAATCACCCAAATAGAATCCTTTTTTGCTGGTGTCAATGGCAGCCCCGACACAAAATCCATGGTGATTCTCTCCCACTTCCACTCTGGAATTTTCAATGGTTGCAACAACTCGGATGGAAACTAATGTTTAGCCTTGACCCGCTGACAAACCATACACTTGGAAACAAACTCAGCCACATCCTTTTTCAACCCAACCCAGTAGTATGCCTCCTTCAACCCACGATACATCTTAACACTACTGAGATGCATAGCAAAAGGACTAGAATGTGCCTCCGTTAAAATAGTGTGCCCCAACTCCGGATCATCCGGCACCACTATTCCACCATTGAAACAAAAAACTCCACCATCATCAAAATGAAAATCCTTCAGATTACCCTCCGATATGTCCTTAACATGCTCAACCAAAGAATCATTGTACAGTTGTTTAGCTTTGATCAATTGTGACAACGTAGGCTTAACTTGCAACTCGGCCAACAAACCACCTTCCCGTATCATACTCAACCTTGCAAACATAGCTCTAAGCTCAACCGCAACAACATTGGCTTTACCAGGATGATACTCAATTGTCAAGTTGTAATCCTTAAGCAACCCTAACCATCTACGTTGCCTAAGATTCAAATCCTTTTGAGACATAAAATACTTCAACTCTTGTGATCCGTAAAAACCACACACTTTTTGCCATAAAGATAATGCCTCCAGAATTTGAAGGCAAAAACCACAGCTGCAAGCTCCAAATTATGAGTTGGATAGTTGCGCTCATGAATCTTCAACTGTCTCGATGCATAGGACACAACCTTACCATCTTGCATCGACACACAACCCAATCCAACATATGACACATCTCTATAAACCACAAGCTCTTTCCCCGATTCCGGTTGAATCAACACAGGGGCATGTGTCAAAACCTCCTTCAACTTCACAAAACTATGCTACTGCCTCTCCGTCCACATATAATGAACATTCTTTTGCAACATCTTTGTCAACGGTGCTGCAATACTCAAAAACCCCTCAACAAAAAAGCGATAATAGCCAGCCAACCCAAGAAAACTACGCACCTCCGATACAGACTTAGGTTGCTTCCAATTTAGAATAGCCTTAATTTTCTGTGGATCAACACGAATACCCTCCGCGGAAACCACATGTCCAAGGAACATTACTTCCTTAAGCCAAAACTCGCACTTGCTCAGCTTAGCATACAACTGATTATTCTTCGATGCTTGCAACACAATCCGCAAATGTCGATCATGTTCCTCCTCGGTACGCGAGTACACAAGAATATCATCTATGAACACCACAACAAATTGATCAAGATATTCATGGAATACTCTATTCATCATATCCATGAACGCAGTCGGGCATTTGTCAAACCAAAAGGCATGACCAGAAACTCATAATGCCCATACCTCGAACAGAACGTGGTCTTATGCACATCCTCATCTTAACCTTCAGTTGATAATACCTCAATCTCAAATCTATCTTGGAAAACACAACTGCTCCACGAAACTGATCGAACAAGTCATCAATTAGCGGCAACGGATACTTGTTCTTCACCATTAATTTATTCAACTGGCGGTAATCAATGCACATATTTTAGACACTAAATTTTGTCCGAGTTTAAATTAAAAATGCTCAAAATAAAATCAATCCATATTACCCTTTCTTAATACCCAATACCCTAACCAAATAGCCCACATCAAATATGACCCATTACTTAAAATTTCATATAGTAAAGAATACAAAAAAAAAAATCCCAACTCCTTCCTCATTAAGGCTTTACTCCTATTGGTTAGATGGATGCTTGAATCCTATTGGATGAACAACTACTTAGTGAGTAAGGTCTTGAACCTCATTGGTTCTATTTGATAAGATAAAAAAATAATTATAATATATATATAATTCATCGGGGGATTTTCAATGGAATTTGGACCCAAAAAAAAACAAGCCACGGCAGTGAAGGAATTTCCACCCAAAACCGCTGTTCCATTTTTCATATTCCCCCCAACCTACATTTCAATTCCATTCTTTTTTGTTTCCAATTCCCCAATACAAAGCCAATTTCAATTTGAATTTCATCGCCCCAAGAACCAAATCCCCAAAATCATTCCACTGCCGCACCACCACCCACCATTAGAGGTTAAAAAAAAATACACCCATTCGAGTCACCAACCCTTAAATCAAGCTTTTCAACCCCAACGATAACGATCCGTGGATTGATTGATCGAGCATATATTTACGTTTGGTATTTTCTTACCTATATATTTGTTATGCAATCCTTTCTTACGGTTTAATAAAATATTGATGAGATTTGTTGGTATCCTCTTTGTTTTAGTTTCTTTCTTATGTGTTTTATTTTGTTTATTTTTTTTTTGTTTGTGATATGTATGTATTTTACATATAACATATAAATATATGGTTTAATAAGTATATGTTTTATATTATACAAAACATAGTTTAAAATATATATATATATAGGGCCACTGCCCAGTTTTTTGTTTATATAAACTAAGGCTTATACGCATATGTACCTAGTATGTATTTAATATAATTTGTTTTGTGTAGGGTACATAGTTTTTATATGGTATGTACGTATAGCTTTAGTGTAATGGTGGCTGCCAAGATAACTGTAGCCCTCTTAGTGTATATAGGTAGGAACGTATGTGTGTATAGTGTTTTTTGTGTAGGTTATGCATGTATGTTGCTACTGCTACGCTTATATATATATATTGCATATGAGTGTTGGTTATGATTTGGACATGTGATCTTGTATTTTTGCCTTGCATTATAAATGTTGCATCTGATATAAATTTGCTAATGCAGAGCTTTGTTATTCGGCAGTAAATGCAGCCAGTATCAAACGTAGTGATGGTGGTCTTGTTGTTTACTTTCAAATAACAAGGCCCTTCAAATTTACTCACACGTATAACCGGACTTTAATTTAACTGACATTTTAATTTAGAAATATTAATATTAAAAAAGGGGTAATTATATTTTTCTTTTGTACCAATTTTTGGGCAGTGTGGGGGTGCCAAAACCTTCCCCATCCGTAACCGACTCTCGAACCTGCTTTCGATCGAATCTCTGGTTTTTATGGTGTTCGGCCTACCTCATTGGCCGGATGCGACTCCAAGTTATATTGTTTTTCAAAACACGAATTTTTAAAAAACTCCTCCATTTTCCAAATATTTTCCCTGAAAACAAAAGGAAACATACTACTCCTTTTTTCTAGCGATATCATTTCGAACCAAAAATTTCGAAGAAAATTTTCAAAAGAGGTCTCTAAAGCTGGCGACTCCGCTGGGGACTGGTTTTAATTTTTTAAAACTAAAGTGAGTCAGGACATTTTTCAGAAAGAACAAAATAATAATCACCGCTTTATTAATATAAGAAATTGTGAATTGAAGTGACGATTAACTTGTTATCCGTTTATAAATGCGAGTTTATTTTAACGCATTTAAAATTTGACATTTAAACTCGTCCTTTTAAGTGGGGGAAAATGCTAGTGCTTTTGTGTGGATATTGTTCCTCTGTATGGGCCTAGTACGTACCTTCGGGGCTCAACTACCCTATGTTTTCGTGGGAATATTGTTTCCCTATACGGGCATAGCGAAAGGGTCCCCTGAACTGAACTTCGTTGAAAAGAGCCTATAATGGGTGATGACCGGGGGCCTTGGTAATCTTTAGAAGAGGACAGCGAGGATAGTTCGGGTACCGTTTAGAACCAAAAATGCATGTAGAAAACCCACCCCTTTAGAGCCTGCGGTAACCCCAGAAATCATAATATCCTGTGAATAGGGTTCATTTTGTGCTAAACACATCGGGTTTATTTTGTCTTGTGAAAATTTCATACTAGCCAGTGTTTTCTTTTGGCATCATATCAGCATTGCATAACATCATTGTTTATTCACTCGCATTATACTGTCAGGAGGTATTGACCCGAGAATGGTGGGCACAGTGGAAATCGTTCATGGATCGAGAGAAAATCTAGTAACCTATACGTCAATTAAGTGCAATGTTCAAAGTTGCAAATTTCTCTCATATATTCGTGGGTATTGTTCCTTGGAAACCATGTCTAAATCAATACATTTTCATTTAGGGTATTTACTTTGCATTTAGATGCATTTGTTTTGAAATCATCACACTTTAACTTACTTGCATAACCATTGCATAACATGAAGGTATTGATTCGAGTGGTTTGCCAAGATGAAATCTTTCATTATGGGTAAAAGGTACCTCAAGAAGGAGATTAACTCAGTAGTTCGACATTGGTCCGAAGTCAACAAGGTGACAGTTTACCCGGTGAACGCATTGTGGCAAGGTACACATATGTCAGTCTTCAGCAAAATGATCTATGGGATTTAAAACAGATTTGGGAAGGATGGGACCGACAACTACAAAAATTGTTCTGAGAAAATTATGGTGACATAGGAAAGTTGATGTATGTTCGAATCAATCAGCCTATGTTTCGAGCTATCTACCAGTTTTGGAACCCGACCTTCTATTTCTTCACCTTAAACTGAAGGATTTGATGCCCACGATCGAAGAATATACAGCTTTGCTCAATCAGAAAAACATTCATGAAGATTATATTTACATGAAACCGTCTAGGTCTCAAAATTACCCTTTGAAGCTTAGAACGTTGGCCAGGATGAGCGGAGATTGGGTTAAAGGTTTGATTTAGGTTCAAGGTGATAGCACCGCTTTCTCATAGGGGTGCATCCGAGATATCATACCGACACACCCAGATGATGTCATGAAGATAGATTTATTCGCTTTAGGGATCTATGGTTTGATCATTTTCCCTAGAGTTTTGGGTAACATTGATGTAGCCATCTTGGACTTATTCGAGAGGTTGAAGAAGAAGGCCAACCCGGTATCAGTAATCCTAACTGAAACTTTCATGTCCTTAAACGCAAGCCGGAAGCATGAAGAGGGGCGCTTTCGAGGGTGTGCACAGTTACTTCAAGTATGGATCAGAAGTCACCTTTGGAAGACACCAACAAGAGTGCTACCCAGGATAATCTTAGGAAATTTTTCCCCTTTACGAGATTACCTAGCAAAAGAATGGTGGGAAGAACCCGACAAACAGAAGTGGATGGCCATCTTCAAGAATATTCAAGATGAGGACATTGTGTGGAGAGTGCCTTGGCTCGAAAGCGTCCTTCATTTCTTATACAGTTGTGGAGACTATGATTGGCTAATGATGATAGGCTTGTACGAAGGAATCGCTTGCGCTCTTTTGTTGGTATCAAGGTAGTTCGGTTCACGACAGTTTGTGCCCGTCACCATCGGTTAGTGCACTTCTGAGTTCCCATTTAAGAATGAATATAAGGCGAAGGTTCAAGATGCTTCTAGAGCTTGGGATCACCTTTATCTTACAGGCTATTTTAGACAATTCATTTCATTATTAAACCATTTCTTAGGCTTGTAAATTATCCCTACAAAACAGCCCATAGATTCATATGTTTACACAAGACAGTCCCTATTGACATGTATTCATAATTTTCACAACCAGAATAGTCCATAGATTCATATGTTTACACAAAACAGTCCCTATTGACGTGTATTCACAATTTTCACAACCAAAACAGTCCCTATTGACGCGTATTCACAATTTTCACAACCAAAACAGTCCATAGATTCATATGTTTACACAAAACAGTCCCTATTGACATGTATTCATAACTTTCACTACCAAAACTGTCCATAGATTCATATGTTTACACAAAACAGTCCCTATATTTCATGTTAATACAAATCAGTCCTCAGCAAACCAATATATCCATAACACCATTCGAATGAACCAAAAACATATATCATAAATTCAGATTTCTAACATTCATGGCAGCAACTAATTCATGAAAATATAAAATCCAAAGCTAGATAATACTTGAATAAGAAGAATGAAGAGTGTCATTACCTTTCTTTCCAAACAATTCGATCAACACACAAGGTTGACTAGGAAAATAAAAATAAAATCTTCCAAGCTTCCTTCTTCCCCTCCCTTTTTAGATATCCCCCGGTTCTAAGAAGAAAATCATGGCTAAGGATAGATTATCCTCCTACACATGGCTGGTTTACTTCTTTCAATTACACATGTGTTGCTCAAAATTTGCCACATAAGCAAGTCCTCAAATTTCCATGAATTTTGCATGCAAACTTCTTATTAATTAAAGATTCTAATTTAATCTATCATAAAAGCTATAATACTTCCCAACTTTACAAATTAGTCCTTGATCATTTAATTATTTAATCCAATGACATCTTTTCATCTATTCAATTTTTGAACAAATCAACAATACTTCTAAGCTATTTTTGGGATATTACATGTTGTTTGCTCCATCATTATTCTCGAGACAAAGGATTGTGATGAGTTGAATTCCAGAGAAAGAAAAGACATTTTAAAAGTTAAGAAATGAATGAACAATCAAAAAAGTCTCGGAGCATAATGATGGAGCTGTGGGAAGAGAACAAATCTAATAATGAGCTATGCTTGACCAATTCAATACCCTAGCGTCAGAGATGACTCTTTGAAGGCACTAATACGATATTAATTGTAATTGAAAGTATATGCATGTACTAAAATTCTCAATTTGATATTTTTTGCACTCCATGTGTTAAGAAAATTCAAAAAAACATGAATATATTTTGGAGATAAATAATGAGAACTAGAAGGAATTTTACAACTTCAAATATTGCCACAACATTCAAAGACAAGCTGTTGATCACCTGGGGATTGAATCTAAGCTGATATTGCATTTGATATCCGGGGCCTTCTATTCTTTTTCTATTGATTTTGTATATTAATCCAAAAAGCATCATTTGTTGAAATGATAGTTAGCAAATTGACGTATAAATGAAAAGAAGGAAAAGAAATAGATGAAAAGAAAAAGAGAGAAAAGAGAAAGAGTAAGTTTTCTCTGTATTGTTGTATAGAGTTTAGAATGTGTGGTCAAGGATGTACATGATCGACCTAATACAGAACATGTTTGTGTTTCTAAATGAAATAGTAGCAAAACTTTGTATGCTACAAAGACCCAAAGTGAGTGTCTGTCACAATGCCTTGATTAATTCAGAAGAATGAAGATTGAATCTTATTGAAGAAATGAAATTTTGAGACTTAGGGGGCATGTTTTTGGCCTACCATTGAGATAGAAGAAAGACCACCCCGTTGGATCAGAGGAAAAAATTAACGACCGAACCCGAAAGCGAGATAGGTTATTCTTCTTCATGGCTTCTGAGATAGAGTTTGAGGTCAAGGATGTACGTGGTCAACCTAATACAAAACCCGTTAGTGATTCTGATGAAGATAGTAGCAAGACTTAGTGTGCGGCACAGTTCAAGGACTCGAAATGAATGTCTGCCATAATGTATTGGTTAGATCAGCGAAATGAAGATTGAGTCTTATTGAAGAAATGGAGTTTGGAGGTTTTGGGAGCATACTTCTGCCCAACAAAGACTGTATCGATAGGTTAGGGGCAAAATAGTAGTCAAAGCCAGAAGTTAGATGAGATCCTACCAAGATAAAGAAGGAGAATAAGGGTTTCCTACTTGGCCCTGTGGATAGAGTGTTAGGTCAAGGAAATACACGATCAACATAGCACAAAGGAATAATTTATCAAAGGGTGGAATGAGAATAATCGAAAGATTTGATATGCCAGGCGGCTCAAGGATTTGAAGTAACTTACTGCCATAATGTTTTGTATGGCTCAAAATAATGAAGATTTGGGACCTTATCAAAAAGAAAGAAGATTTAGCGACTTGGGGGCACGGTGTTTACCCCAATGTCAAGATAGAAAAAAGCTCGTTGTGGAGAGTTTTAGAAGAGATAACAGTTGAGCCCAAGCTAAGTAAGGGCGATGTCACAGGATGGAAAATGATAGATTTTGGAAGATATAGCAATTGCCTTTTATAATGAGACAAGATTTGAAGATTTAGTAAAGACTAAAGAAATACTTTGTTTGGTTTAGAAAGTTAAAAAAAGGACCCTGTCGAAGTATGAAAAGCTTGCAAGCTTGTAGGGCATGTGTTCATCCCTATACCGAAGTAGATTGGGCTCATCGTAAAGAGTCATAGAAGAGATAACAGTCAAGTGAGGATGATGGCATGACTTTGGACTTCAGCAAATGATAGATTTCATTTTGACTGGGGCAAGTCAGAAATCTTTTCAAGAGGGAACAAGGGAGAAAGATCCAGTTAAAATAGAGATAACATCTTGCTCAGTTCAGGAAAAGTGAATATTGGATCTCTTAGAAGTAGGAAAAGTTTTGAGACATAGGGGAATGTAAATGCTGAAACATGAAGGAGACTCATCATGAAGAATCATTAAAGAGACGAAATTTAATCCCAAGTAGAGTAAGGGGCAATGTTAAGGAGATGAACTCTAAGAAATGATAGATTTTATTCCTACCAATGTGAATCAGCAGCACCTTTTCAAGAAGGGACAAAAGATAAAGAATCTGCCAAAGACAAAAATGGCTTGTGGAAGTTAAGGGTGGCCGAGCAAAAAGCAAGGGTCTTCCCCCAAAAAATTTAAAAATGATTCTACTCATACATCATTTGTAGTTAGACGTCCTTATGTTAGGAGCATGCTAACTAGCATCATCGAATCATTGTGCATGTTTCTTTCAGGTATTTGAGAAACAATAGAAAAGAAGAAGTAGATACCAATGGTGTGTAAAGAAATCTCATAGCTATTTGGGAGCTATGAACATATTATGCCAAGGCGACGAAGATCGAGGGCATTCCAGTAGTCTCAAAGTGGGATATCATTTGGTGTCAAAGTGACCAGAAATCAGGACATCACTTTCTGGGATCCTCAAGGTGAGGTACCACTCCATGCCGAGGTGATGAAGACCGAGGGCATTCCAGTAGTCTCAAAGCGAGATATCATTTGGTGTCAATCTGACCACAAATCAGGACATCACTTTCTGGGATCCTCAAGGTGAGGTACCACTCCATGCCGAGGCAATGAAGATCGAGGGCATTCCAGTAATCTCAAAGCGGGATATCATTTGGTGTTAAAATAACCAGTAATCAGGACATCACTTTCTGGAATCCTCAAGATGAGGTACCACTCCATGCCGAGGCGATGAAGATCGAGGGCATTCCAGTAGTCTCAAAGCGGGATATCATTCGGTGTCAAGGCGACCAGAGATCGGGACATCATTAGTCGGGATCCTCAAGGTGAGGTATCACTCTATGCCAAGGCGATGAAGATCGAGGTTATTCCAGAAGACTCAAAGCGAGATATCATTTGATGTCAAGACGACCGTAAGGCAAGACATCATTTTTCGGGGTCCTCAAGGTGAGGTACCACTCCATGCCAAGACGATGAAGATCGAGGGCATGCTAGAAAAATTAAAGCGATATGTCATTTGGTGTCAAGATGATCGAGGATCGAGGCATCACTTTAGGGGCTTTATTTCTTCATGCCTTACATGGGAAGAATTCGGAGTTGTGGAATTTCAGGAAGAGGAAGGGCGAACGGTTCTATATAAGAGGAATGCACAGCTCAAAATCTTCGGACAGGAAAGTGGGGACAAAATTCGTATCTTTAGTCTTTGCTCTATTCCCATTTCACAGCAATGAACAAAGAAAGGTAGCTGTAGACACTAAATTTTGTCTGAGTTTAGATTAAAAATGCTCGAAATAAAATCAATCCACATTACCCCTTCTTAATACCCAATACCTAATACCCTAACCAAATAGCCCACGTCAAATATGGCCCATTACCTATAATTTCATAGAGTAAAAAATACAAAAATAAAATAAAAATCCCAACTCCTTCCTCATTAAGGCTTTACTCCTATTGGTTGGATGAATGCTTGAATCCTATTGGATGAACAACTACTTAGTGAGTAAGGTTTTGAACCTCATTGGTTCTATTTGATAAGATAAAAAATAATAATAATTATATATATATATATAATTCATCGGGGGATTTTCAATGGAATTTGGACCCAAAAAAAAAAATAAGCCACGGCAGTGAAGGAATTTCCACCCAAAACCGCTGTTCCATTTTTCATATCCCCCCAACCTACATTTCAATTCCATTTTTTTTGTTTCCAATTCCCCAATACAAAGCCAATTTCATTTTGAATTTCATTGCCCCAAGAACCAAATCCCCAAAATCCTTCCACTGCCGCACCACCACCCACCATTCGAGGTTCAAAAAAATCACACCCATTCAAGTCACCAACCTTTAAATCAAGCTTTTCAACCCCAACGATAATGATCCGTGGATTGATTGATCGAGCATATATTTGAGTTTGGTATTTTCTTCCCTATATATTTGTTATGTAATCCATTTTTATGGTTTAATAAAATATTGATGAGATTTGTTGGTATCCTCTTTGTTTTAGTTTCTTTCTTATGTGTTTTATTTTGTTTAATTTTTTTCTTGTGATATGTATGTATTTTACATATAACATATAAATATATGGTATAATAAGTATATGTTTTATATTATACAAAACATAGTTTAAAATATATATATATAGGGCCACTGCCCAATTTTGTTTATATAAACTAAGGCTTATACGCATATGCACATAGTATGTATATAATATAATTTGTTTTGTGTAGGGTACATAGTTTTTATATGGTATGTACGTATAGCTTTAGTGTAATGGTGGCTGCCAAGATAACTGTAGCCCTCTTAGTGTATATAGGTAGGCACGTATGCGTGTATAGTGTGTAGGTTATGCATGTATGTTGCTACTACTACGCTTATATATATATATATATATATATATATATTGCATATGAGTGTTGGTTATGATTTGGACATGTGATCTTGTATTTTTACCATGCATTATAAATGTTGCATCTGATATAAATTTGCTAATGCAGAGCCTTGTTATTTGGCAGTAAATGCGGCCAGTATCAAACGTAGTGATGGTGGTCTTGTTGTTTACTTTCGAATAACAAGGCCCTTAAAATTTACTCACACGTATAACCGGACTTTAATTTAATTGTCACTTTAATTTGAAAAGTTTAATATTAAAAAAGCGGTAATTATATTTTTCTTTTGGTACCAATTTTTTGGGCGGTGTAGATGTGCCAAAAGCTTCCCCATCCGTAACCGACTCCCGAACCTGCTTTCGATGAAATCTCTAGCTTTTATGGTGTCTGGCCTACCTCAGTGGCCGGTGCATGCTCCAAGTTTTATTGTTTTTCAGAAACATGAATTTTTAAAGAACTCCCCCATTTTCCAAATATTTTTTCCCGAAAAAAATGAAACCTACTACTCCTTTTTCTAGCGATCTTATTTCGAACCAAAAATTTCGAAGAAAAATTTCAAAAGAGGTCGCTACACATACGCATTGTACCATCCTTCTTTTTCACAAAGATAACAGGGGCACCCCTAGGAGAAACACTCGGTCGAATGAACCCGAGATCCAACAACTCTTGAAGTTGTGACTTCAACTCCTTCAATTCTTTTGGTGCCATCCTATAAGAAGCATGGACACCAATGTCGTACCCGTAAACAATTCGATACCGAATTCTACCTCTCTATCTGGTGGTAAACCCGGCAACTCTTCAGGAAAAACCTCCAAAAAATCACAAACAACTCGAATGTCCTGCACTCGAACACCCTTTGCTTCAGGATTCATCACAATAGCCAAATAAGCTTGGCAACCTCCTTGCATCATCTTTTCCGCCTGGGTAGCCGAAGCAACATTGGACAAGAACTTTACATTCTTGCCAACCACCACAACTTCACAACTGTCAGCTAACCTCAAAGAAATCCTTTTGGATTCACAATCCACAATTGCCTTGTGCTCACTCAACCAATCCATACCCAAAATAATATCAAAACCATGGAATGGCAACTCCATCAGATCTGCGGCGAACTCATGACCTTGTACAACCAAAGGACACTGCCTAAACAGCTACCTAGTAGTAATCGTCTCACCAAAAGAACTAGTTACTAACATACAACATTAAGGATCTCAACGGGAAAAATGATGCATGTTCACTCAAGATATATGAATGAGTAAACCCCGAATCAATCAAAGATAACAATAATAAAGGTTGCAAAGTAAAGGTGTCTGCGATCACATCCGTGTTATTACGACCCTCACGGTGAGCAAAGACCTGAGCTGGTCCACCACCCTCCGGTCTCACCGTTGCGGCATGAGCCATACCCCTCTGACCATCCTCACGCCTCTGAAAATTACCCCTGCCACGGCCTCAGCCCCTAGCAGGTGCAACAACCTGTGTCGGTGCATCCCTCATAGCTTGAGGACAATCACGCTTTAAGTGATCCACCGATCCACAGATTTAACAACCTCCAACATACCCCAGCAAATACGTGTGGCGCCTACCACATCGCTCACACTTTGCTACAACACGAGCTCCCTGAGCACCTTGGCCAACTCCACCACCACGCTTGTGATCTGACCTATGTCTCTTGTTCCTGAACTTCCTATTCTACCTCCTATAATAGCTAGAGTCGGCCACTCTCTTACCCAAGCTCGCACCCGTAGCCTGAACTAGTGCACCCAAGGACTGCTCAATATCCTTGGCCCAGTTGACCAACACATCAAAATCCGTGTAATCTACAGCCAGGAGATACGTCTTAATGTCTTTAACATGTCCATAACAGAACCTGTCACATCTCTACTAGTCATCAGGAACCAACTCTGGAGCATACTAACTCAGGTGGACAAACTTCACCTCGTATTTTGCAGTAGACATCCACCCTAAGTCAGCGCCATGAACTCACGCTTCTTTATATCCAAATATGCATGACTGAAAGGTTATGGCCTATGCATCGAGACAGCTGAAGATTCATGAGCACAACTATCTGACTCATGATTTGGAGCTTGCGGCTGTGGTTTTTGCCTTGAAAATTTGGAGACACTACCATTATGGTGAAAAGTGTGTGGTTTTTACGAACCATAAAGGTTTGAAATATTTGATGTCTCAAAAGGATTTGAACCTTAGGCAACGAAGATGGTTAGATTTGCTTAAAGATTACAACTTAATATCGGATCACCCTTGGAGCGTTTGCTAGCTTGGGTGGTACTGAGTTCAGAAGGTTGGCTCCTAAAGTAGCCGAAGAGTGGTTTGCTAGAACAGAGAGGATCCTTGGCTAGATGGAGTGTATAGATGTTCGTAAGCTGGGTTGTATAGTGTCATTGCTTTAGGGTGATGCTTACATTTGGTGGATAACTACTATCGCGGTATTGGCACATGCTGATGTAACATGGGAATTATTTAGTGTTGTCTTTTGAAAGAAGTTTCTAGGTTCTCGATATCAAGATGAGAAGAAGATGGAGTTTATGGCTTTGGAATAGGGGAACATGTCTGTTTCTGAGTATGAGATCAAGTTTGTCCGGTTGAGCCAATATGCTCCTGAAATGGTTCATGATGAGCGACAACGATGCGACCGAATCCATTATTGTTTGGTCAAGAAGGTAATGACATACATGCTGGCTACAGACTATGCAGAGTTTGATGTCTTGGTTTCTCGAGCTAAGGGCATGGAACAAAATTTAGGTTGTCTGCTTGTTCTAGGAGTTATTCTACTGGAAAAAAGAGTGCTAAAGCAGATATTGGTAGAGATTAATATAAGAGGCATAGAGATAGGAAGTATTGTTCAGAACAGAGACACGGAGGGAATGGTGTCGGGCGTAGACACCAAGGTCAGAATACCTATACTGGAGTACCCGAGTGTAGGCAATATGGTAGGCAGCATTCAGGGGAGTGTTGGGGTGCTTTTGGCACTTGTTAGTGTTGTGGATCACGGGATCATATCAGGCGAGATTATCTGTAGTTAGCCAGGAAAGGTCAGGCTCCTGCACCTGCTGCTATTCCACGAAGAGGCCGTGGGCAAAGTCGTGGATATTTCCATCGTAAAGAGGATAGAAAAAGAGTGGTTGCTCATATTGTGGCAGTTCAGCCTGAGGGTGGTAGACCGAAAAGGGTTTTTGCACACCGTGTGGGAAGGAATAATACTAATATGATTGCAGGGACATTTACTTTGCCATCAATATCATTGCTTTCATTGATTGATTCTGGTTTGACACATTCATACATCCTACATGAACATGCTTGTTTGCTTGATATACTTGTACAGGTGTTAGATATTGGTATGAGGGTAACAAGTTCCTTTGGTAAGATGGTACTTTCTAGGAGGTTGTTTAGAAGATGTCCCTTAATGGTTTAGGGTCATGTGTTTGAAGCTAATTTGATAGAGTTGCCATTTCATAGTTTTGTTGTGATTTTGGGGATGGATTGGTTGTCTGAACATAGGGCTGTAGTTGATTTTGAGACCAAGCGAGTTTCGCTGAAACTAGCAGAGGATTACGAAGTGGTGGTTGTGGGCAAGAATGTCAAATTCTTGTCCAATGTTGTTCCTACTTTGGAAGCACAGAAGATGTTGGAATCTGAGGGTCAAGCATACCTAGCTTATGTTATAAACCCTAATATGAAGGAAGTGCATGCCCAAGATATTCGTACAGTTTACGATTTTCCAGGAGTATTTTTGGAAGAGTTGTCTGGTTTACCACTGGATAGAGAGGTGGAATTTTGTATTAAGACGTAAGCGGATACGCTCTGGTGTCAATTTCACCATATTGTATGGCACCTAAAGAGTTGAAGGAGTTGAAGATGCAGTTATAGGAATTGTTGGATTATGGTTTTATTCGGCCAAGTGTGTCATCATGGAGAGCACCAGTGTTTTTGTGCAAAAGAAAGATGGCACGATGAGAATGTGCATTGATTATAGGCAACTGAACAAGTTAACAATTAAGAACAACTATCCTTTGCCAAGGATTGATGATTTGTTTGATCAGTTTCAGGGTGCCACAGTGCTTTCTAAGATTGATCTAAGATCTGGGTATTATCAGTTGAAGGCGAAGGATAAAGATGTGCCAAAGATAGCTTTTCGCACGCGTTATGGGCATTATGAGTTTTTAGTGATGCCGTTTGGTTTGACAAATGCACCGGCGACATTCATGTATATGATAAATCAGGTGTTCTATGAATTCTTAGATCAATTTATGGTAGTTTTCATCAATGACATTCTTGTGTACTCTCGTACCGAGGAAGATCATGATCGATATCTACGGATTGTGTTGCAAGTTCTGTTGAATAATAAGCTTTATGCCAAGCTGAGTAAATGTGAGTTTTGGATCAAGCAGGTGGTTTTTCTTGGTCATGTTGTTTCGGACGAGGGTATTCGTGTGGATTCGCAAAAATTGAAGCTGTTGTGAATTGGAAGCAACCAAAGTCAGTGTCAAAGGTTCATAGATTCCTATGGTTTGCAGGATATTATCGATGCTTTATGGATGGTTTCTCGAGGATTGCTGCTCCTTTGACAAAGTTGTTGCAAAAGGATGTGAGTTTTGAGTAGACTGCGGGTAGGCAGCAAGCTTTTGATAAGTTGAAGGAAGCTTTGACACAAGCTCCAATCTTGATTCAACTTGAGTTAGGGAAGAAGTTTGTTGTGTATAGCGATGCATCCTATGTCGGTTTGGGGTGTGTGTTGATGCAAGAAGGAAGGGTTGTAGCTTATGTATCTAGACAATTGAAGGTGCATGAGCATAACTATCCTACGCATGATATTGAACTTGCGGTAGTGGTGTTTGCATTAAATATTTAGCGACATTATCTTTATGTTGAGAAGTGTACTGTGTATATGGATCACAAGAGTTTGAAATACCTAATGTCGCAAAAGGAATTGAATCTTAGGCAACAAATATGGTTGAAGTTCTTTAAAGATTATGAGTTGACAATCGAGTATCATCCGTGAAAGGTTAATGTTATGGTTGATGCCTTGAGTAGGAATGTTACGGTTGAGTTGGGGGCGATGTTTTCTCGGTTGAGTGTAACGCGTGATGGTGGTTTGTTGGCTGAGTTGCAAGTAAAGCCATCGTTGTTGCAAGTGATCAGGGAGAAGTAACTGTATGATGATTCGTTGGTACCGCATGTTAAGGATATTATGGATAGCAATCAAACAATTTTTTTGTTTTAGAGAGAAAAGTGTTTTGTGTTATAAGGATCTGGTGGTGGTGCCAAAAGATGAAGAGTTGAGGTACACTATCTTGGCTGAGGCAGATTCGAGTCCTTTTGCTATGCATCCGGGGAGTACAAAGATGTATCAGGACTTAAAGAATGAGTATTTCCTGGGTTGGTTTGAAAAATGATATAGTAGATTTTGTTGCTCATTGTATGGTTTATTAATGTGTTAAGGCAGAACATTAGTTTCCCTCGGGGTTACTGCAACCGTTAAGAATTCCAAAATGGAAATAGGAGAGAATTACCATAGATTTTGTGTCTAGTTTGCCTTTGATGCCATCAAAGAAGAAGTCTGTGTGGGTGATTGTGGACAGGTTTTTGAAGTGTGCACATTTTTTGGCTGTGAATACGACGTATACTTTGGACAAGTTGGCATAGTTGTATATTGATGAGATTGTGAGGTTGCATAGAGTGCCAAAGTCTATTGTATCAGATAGAGATCCGTATTTTACAACGAGGTTTTCGGAGTGTTTTCATAGGGCTTTGGGTATGCAGTTGAACTTCAGTACTTCGTATCATTCTCAAACGGATGGTGAGTCTGAACGCATTATCCAAGTGTTGGAGGATATATTGTGGTGTTGCATCATTGATTTCCAAGGTTCTTGGGAGAAGCAATTACCATTGGTAGAGTTTGCCTATAACAGTACTTATCAGGCTAGTATCCAGATGACACCATACGAGGCTTTGTATGGTAGAAGGAGTCGCACGCTACTTTGTTGGGCGGAGGCAGGAGAAAAGTATGTTTCTTTGTTGGATGTGTTGAAAGATACCAATGAGAAAGTGAAGCTTATAAGTGATCAGTTGACAACGGCTTTGGATCGACAAAAGTCATATGCTGACTTAAAGCGAAGGGAGATTGAGTATGCGGTTGGTGATCGTGTGTTCCTGAAGGTTTCGCCTTGGAAGAAGTTGATGAGGTTTGGACGAAAGGGCAAGTTAAGTCCTAGATTTATTGGGCCTTATGAGGTGTTGGAGCGTGTTGGTCTAGTTGCATATAAGTTGAGATTGCATGCTGAATTGGAGAAGATACATGATGTTTTCCATGTACCGATGCTTCGGAGGTATAGATCGGATCCTTCGCATCTGATGCATGTTGAGGAGATTGAGTTCAATCCGGATTTGACCTATGATGAGGAGCCGGTGAGAATTCTAGATTCGAGTAGCAAGGTTCTTTGTGGAAAGACCATAGAGTTTGTGAAGGTGTTATGGCGACATCGTGGTGTTGAGGAAGCCACCTGGAAAGCAAGGAGGACATGTTTAAGCAGTTCCCTCATCTTTTTCTGCCAGGTAAATTTTGAGGATGAAATTTCTTAAGATGGGGAGAGTTGTAACACCCTGAAACTGGGCCTAGATGTTAATTGGATCGGGTAAATGATTCGAAAGAATCGGTTTAGGCAATTCGAGTTAGTTTCGGGAATTAAATTCTAATAAATTATTTTTGGCAAAAATAAAATATGGAAAAATGCTAGAAAATACTTAAGTAATATTTTAAGTATTTTGGTAAATTCAATTTGAAGTAATTGAATCTGATTTTGGGACATTTTGGTCTAGTGACTAAAATGAAAAGTTTACAAAACTATTTTCGGTGACTAAATCGTAAAATGGTCAAAACTTAGAATCGTTAAGTAGCTATTTGACCAAAATTTTTCATCAAATTTTCCCCTTAATTTAGGATATTTTTAAATTATTTTAATTGGTTTTTAATATTAAAAGAAAATAGATTTAATAAAAGGATTTTAGTTTTACAAATCACTTTCTTACGTAACTAACTTTGATATCACTTTTCTCTCAACTTTCCCAACGGCCAAACTAAGATTTTCGCTCCAAAATTCTTAAGAATCAATTCTTATTGATCTCCTTTTTGTTTCTTAATTAATTTCTTTAATTCCTATTGCAAAATCTACTTGGATTTCGACAAATCTTTGCTAATTAAGGGAGAAATCGGCAATTAGAGGTGATTTTCATTTCTCTCCTCTAATTAAAGGTTTTTTATTGAAATTCCCAAGTTCATAATCCTTTACAACTGATTTATGTTATGGAATTATAGTTTAGACATAGATTTGGTAATTAAATTAAGTTTTATGTGGAAGTTGGAAAATACTGATTTGAATCTGTTTTGCTTGGATTGGATTGGTTTAGATCTCTATTAAGATGTGCTTTATGTTGAAAGAAGTGAATAATTAAAGTAAACCCAAAACTATGTGAATTGCTAGTTTTATAGGTTGTATATAGTTAGATTTTGGTGTGATCTTGGTGTTGTAGAGGTGTTGAAGGTATAAGGACGTAAACAAGATGTTTTTTTTTATTTTAATTGATGTTGTTAAGAGGTTAGAATCAATAGGTTTTGGTTAGCTTTGTTTAGATGAGATTTGGTGATGATTTCAATTGTTTTAGAAGGGTGTTTGATGGTTTATTGTGAGGCGAAGTTATGTTTGTTGCGAAATTAGAGATACAGGGATGTGTTTTAATCCTCTGTTTTTGATTGGGTAAAGCAGGAGAGTTGAATCCTTTAGCTTTTGGAGAGGGTGCAGAAGCTTGAAGCTTGATCGCGTATCGGCAAGTGGATCTTTTGGTTTTCGGTGAGTGGAAACACGCTTAACTACTTTTAAAAGGTTTGAAGATGGTTGTTGGGGGTTTAGATAAAGTTTGAAACACTTATCTATGCTCAAAAGTAAGTATTGGTTGAGCTCTCTCTTGATTTTGGTTTTGCAAAATAAAATCTCATGCACATGTTTATGGTTTTGTTACTCATTGTATTATGCATATTTTAGAAATGAAAGGTGTTGCAAATGATCATATATGATGATTATTGAGAATGGTATATGGTTTATGAAAGTATTTCATATTTACTAAAATACATGGTTAAATGTATTTGAAATTGGTTTGGTTTGATGCATATGTGAAACAGTGAAGTAATGTTGTTTTATTGAATATATTGGCAAGCGGCTGAGGTTAAAATGTTATCAGATATAGTTAACTAGCCATAGGGTTTAAAGTGCATTATAATAAGTCGCCTCATGTGTGTTGAGTTGGGTAATTGTTCCGTTGCTCCACCATGAGAACCGCAGTGGTCGAGGTGGGTAATTGTTTCATTTTCTCCCGCTGGTGGATTTAAACATCATAACAATTGAGGTGGGTAATTGTTCCATTGCTCCGGTTCGAGGATGTATGTAAAGTGTTCATAGGAACCACTTGGGAACTCTGTGTATCCGATGTGTTTTTATAAAATGGAATGGTACTAGTTTTGAGTCACTTGAAAGCCAATATATGAGATAATATATCATGAGAATTGGATTATGTTTGTATAATGTGATTTATACATGAGATGCTCTTTAAGCTTGTGGTAGATATTTTGACATATGAAGCTTAAATTGAGGTTTGAGATAGAATCCATGATACATGTGTCGCAAATGATTTTGCCATAAGATATTTACACTTGGTTTGAATTAAAATGATTTTAATTGCATTGATGAGTGTTTTTGAGATCCCCTCACTAAGCTTATAGCTTACGCTCTCTTTTCTCCTCAATGCAGAGAAGTAGGCCTTTTCGGACAGCGAGTACGCAAGGGGAAACCCAAGGGCTGAAGCATTTTCAAAGTACGGTTTATAAATACTATGTAATGATAAGAGGCAATGTAACCAAGTTGTATCCGGGAGGTTTATTTTGGATACTCCATGTTCGTATATGCTTGATTTGATGATTTGGACTTGTTTGATGCCTAATGTTTGGTTTTGAGGGGTTGGGAAACATTATGCAGGCTTGGGTAGAAATCATGCCTATAGGGGTTTGCTTTGATTATGCAATGTTGAGTATAACCATCTACCATGTTGCTATGATTGAGGAATTGATGTTTATGAAGTTTTATGATGCTTAGATATTGTTTGGAGTTTTATTATTTGCAATTTAGTCCCTATTTCATAATTATGCAATTAAATGAGTTTGGGTGGTTATTTTAAGTTGAGATTTAACCTGAATGGATGAAATATGAATAATTAAGGATTGGCAACTTTAATTTCATGAATGCCCTCTTAATTGTTGAAAATTACATTTTAGTCCTTGAATTGTGAATCCGTACAATTGGATGTCAAATTGACGCCCGGTTGAGTTGTAACTTTCACCATAACCAGTATGATCACCTTAGAACTTAAATTCACATTTAGATAAGATAAAAGAAAAAAGTAGACCATATTTGATGTAAATCTTCTAGGTTTGTCTCGATAAACCCTAATGTAGCTCGCTCGATTCGATCTTGCGACTACATCGGGTCAAGGGGCTACAGGAATGATTGAATTATGAATTCATGTTTTTAGAAAAATATCCTTATGAAAGGATAGAATTAATAAATTCATGTTTTGAGAAAAACGTCCTTATGGAATGATGGAATTAAAAAATTTCAGTTTTAAGAAAAACGTCCTTTTAGAATGATGGGATTAAGAAATTTCTATTTTGAGAAAAATGTCCTTATGGAATGATGGAATTAAGAAGTTCATGTTTTAAGAAAAACATCCTTATGAAAGGATGGAATTAAGAAATTCATGTTTTAAGAAAAACGTCCTTATGAAAAGATTAACTGTAGAAAATTTCACGAAGCAGTGAGTGCAAAATTACTTTATGATAATGTATTTATGCGAATGATATACATGTGCATGTTTTCGTGATAATGCAAAGATGCATGAAATTCTTGTTAAAATCTTCAAGTTATGAATGCTTTATGACAAACTAGATGTCATGATGTATGAACATGTTTGGTAATACAAAGATGCATATGCTTTCATATATGCCCACGTGATGGATGAAGATGCATGAAAATCTTGCAGAAGTCTTCTTCTTCTGGCTCAGTTTAATTTTATGATTTCATTCTTTTCAAATTTTCCCCAACGACGGTTTGCGTCCAAATTTTCATTCTTTTCTAAATTTGAATTTTTAAGCTGAATGAATTTTGTTCACATTGTCTCTTTTCTTCTTCTCAAGGGAAAACTGTTTTATCATTGGTCAAATCTTCTCAAATTTTGCTCTAAATGATCTTGGCATTTCTCTTGTAATGATGCAGCACTTATTCTTGGGCTCGGATATCATTTTCATTGAATACCTATGAAGGCTTTAAACTTTTGATCTAAGTAGACACCTGCCTTAAGTCCTTGTACTTTAAATCTCTATGAAGAGTAATGTAAGAAATCTTTTGTTTCTTAACAATGCTAGATGTGTATATGAACGAGCAAAAAATATTTATTCTTTCAAAAATATGATTTTTTTACATAGTGAAGAAACATGTGTAGGAGCATCTTTGAACCTACTTGCCTAGGGTCGTCCCAAGCGTAGCTTCTGTCTAAAGGACCTTGAATGTTGTGCTAATGTCTGAAAATGTGAAGTGTCTTTCAAACTATTAGGCTTCTGAGAAAGATCATTTCCCATATGCCTAATTTCTAACCAGTTTGGGTGGCTCTCTTTGACTCGAGAATTCCCACATTCTATTCTTCCCTCTTTTTTGATCTCGATCAAGCATTAGAAGTTTCAACATCTTTGAATAAAGGATAACCCCGTAAGGCGATATGTAATCTAAAGAAAATCTCCTCCAACTCAGATATTCATGTATGATCCAAATGGTCTTTGGAGATGCATGATGTAGGCCAGAGCTTACGATTATGAAAAAGATGATGCTTATGCAGTGCTTACTTTGAATCTGCTTATATACATTATATTTCTTTTTTATTTTTTGGATCGCTCTAGACTGCTCGTTTTTGGGTTTTTACACTAAAGTTCATATCATTTCTTCTACTTTGGAATTTTACAGCTTAAGCAAACTTGTACCCTGACTGAACATCGGTGCCTGCTTTGGTTTTGTAGATGTCCTCAAAACCTCTTTTAGGTAGGGATTCATTTGAATGAAAGATTTTACATTTACTTCTCCCTTGAAGGCTCCACTCTTTGATTTGGCATCTTCATTTTTCTATTTCTCTTTTTTTTTACCTAAAGTGCCCTCTTTGGGTTTTCGCCCTAGATATCTTTAAAAGTTTCTTCCCAAAGTGCCTTTTCAAGTTTTCACCTTGGTTTCTCTTTTTCTCTTTTTTAATTTTTCTTATTATTTTTTATTGGTTCTGAATTCAAGACTCTCAATTTGATTTGGCACACTTCTTCGAGCACAAATAACCTATTGCATCAGACGTACATCATCTCACTTCATGCCTCTGGATGGAAATTATCTTCCGGATACGAACAAAAATTTTCATCTTCCACTTGAACAAGCTTTTCTTATCTTTTGCCCCAATATGGCGGTGATCCTTGATTAGGAACTGACAAAAATCAACTCATACACAGGTATCATCAAAGAAGGGTAGTCTTCAGTTGGATAGATGTTTGGAGTTAACGCGATATTAAAAAATCTTAGACACTAATACTTTAGAGGAAACATTCACTCAAAATTTGTGTTTGAGACCTTTCCATCACTCCCTAGCATACTCAATTGTCCTTCTGTTAACCTGAGTGGATTGGAAGATAGGACACATCCTTCTTGTCTTCACATCTTTCGATTTCCTCCAAGCACATGGTTGCTCGGAATCAATCGTCGGATTGGAATCGATACACTCCTGAAAATATCTATATATATACATGTACGTATGGTAAAACTCATGAAAAATGCATCAATAAATTTAATTTTGAGAAAATTTGTAGAAATACATCATTTATTGCAAACGAACAGCCAGACGCCTTTACAAAAGATTTCAGTTTGCCTTTAGGCTTAGGCAATAGGTTTGTTCCAAGCATTACTCAAAAAGAGATTTAAACCACAAAGATGTCCTGAAAGGTTGCCTACGCTCCAGACACATCCAACATTATCCCCTTGTCAGTTCATCTTAGGGACTCCATTGTTGAATTCTACAGTGCCATTTTCAATCAAATTTTGTACCTTGTTTCTCATTGCTCCACAATTCTTGGTAGTGTGGCTCGTGCTTCCTAGATGATAATCACATACAGCATTAACATCATAAAATTCTTGGTAAGAAGGCTCCTTTGGTTTAGACTGAACTGGGGCTAACAAGTTCTTTTCAACAAGCATCAGAAACAACTCCACATATGTCACCGAGATTGGATGGATAACTTTCTGAGGAGTGGGTCGACGTGAGGATGAATAGTTTGATTGGCGTGTGGACCAAGGTAGGTTGGTTAGATAGGATCCCACCGTACGAACTTCTGATCCATTTCCTCAACTGATGACTACACTATTGGGATCTATGATTTTCCCTTCCTTGATGGCTTTTTCAATGAGCTGACTTAATATCACAAGGTCTTCAAAAATTCTTGGTTGCATTTCCCAACATATACTTCAGGAATAGGTCTTCCAGAGTTCTAACAAAAGTAGGTGTTATCTCCCTTTCAAGCAGTGGTGGTTGTACTTGCGCTGCAACATCCCTCCACCTTTGCACATACTGTTTGAAGATCTCGATGGACCTCTTGTTCATGTTTTGTAGTGTTAAATGGTTTGGGTCAATGTCTATTATATGTTTGTACTGCTCTTTGAAGGTTTTAGCTAGATCCTTCTAAGATTGTATCTTATCTTGATTAAGCTGATTGTACCACCTGGTAGCAGACCTTTTCAGACTGTCTTGAAAGTAGTGAATTAAAAAAGTTCATCATTATCGACGTACCCTGTCATCTTTCGACAAAACATGGTGAGGTGAGCGGACAAAGAGCTTATTCCATCGAACTTTTCAAACTCTAGCATTTTGAATTTCGGAGGTAACACCATATCAGGGACCAAGCTTAATTCCCTTGCATCTATCTCACATAATTCATCTGTCCATTCTACAACTTTAAACTTTTCCTTAAGTCGCTGGCACAAATCTTCAAGTTGTTTGGGTAGTTCGATATTTGCTTTACCCACTTTATTAAGATCAAGGATAGTGTACTCACCATGATTAGGATTATTAATTCCTCCAATGCGACGAAAATCTGACCTGAGAAACTTGTTGCTTTTCAACTAAACGTGACACTTGCGGAGGTGTCTTGGCAAAAGAAATTTCTAACTTTTGTAGAGCACTAGGGTCAATGGCCAATCTTTTTCCCCTTTCAGGATCTTTACCTGCCAACATAGCAGTTATCTTGGCCAGTAGATCCACATGTATATGTGAGATGTGGTCGCGAGTTGCTTGTTGTGCCTTTCCTAGCTTTTCCTCTATGCCATTCTTTATATCTTTACATGTTTTTCTCAACTTTTGCCAGATGGCCATCAATTTCTTTAGCTTTGCTTCGAGTGAAAAATTGGTGTGGACTTGGCTGACTCAAATACCCCAAAATCATTGTGATCGAAATTCTTTCGGAATTAAAATCTCAACCAAGAAATGATTATGCATTATGATGTGATGCAAAAAAACAAAATAAAACAAGTTAATGTAGATAAAATAAACAATAATTTATCGCAAAAAAAAGTATAGAATCCACATACTTTATTTGAATAAGTAAACATACCCGATCATGTTTTCTACCCGCATGTTTTGACAAAAAGTGGGTCCCCCAAACATGCTTTCTACCTGCATACTTTATTGCAAAAAAATAAGCCATATCTGCATGGTATCTATTTACATGTTTCATTTTGCAGAAAATAAATCATATCCACATGGTATCTAGTTACATGCTTCATTGCAGGAAAATAAATGATACAGAAATTAAAGGACATAAATTGAAAGAAATTAAATAAAGTTAATCTCTCTCTATTATGCACTTATTGGGTGACCCCGTAAATGGGCAGAGGTTCAGTATGGCTTTAATGGGTGGGCTCTTACGGCTTACTACATGTGGTTCGGTTCTAAAGGAGGTACCTGTTGTCACCTACTAAGGTTAGCAAGTTTAAATCAAGGGGATACATTTCCCTGAGTCTGCACGGAGGCAAAAACCTCACGAAGACAAAGGTAAAAATGTATCCCGAAAGTTATCCACTATCCTGAACGGAGGTGAAGACCTCACAAATAAATAGCTTCTCACTCCCACTTAAAAATGACGAAGCTTGGGTGCATAGCTCATGATATGGAAAAGCTAAAAAATTAGACTATATAAAAAAATTATAAAAAATTAAGATGCATGGATCATAAAATAAATTAAATCAAATTCGTAATTTCCATTGGTGGTTTGGTGGTCTATTAGACGGTATGGTGGACAGGATTAGAGATTCGAGTCGATTTTGGGATCGTATATTTTTGGTGTTGGAAAAATTAGGGAAATGCTCTAAAATCATTATTAATTATGTATTTAATAATGGTGATATCGATTTTGTAAAACGAGTTTTGGAAGATGGACATTTTGGTTAGTGACCAAAATGAAAGTTTTGAAAACTGTGATTTCCTAGTGACTAAACTCAAAAGGGTCAAATACTTAGAATCTTTAAGGAGCTATTTTACCAATTGGTTTTTGATGTTTTCTCCCTTAATTTGACTTATTTTAACATGTGTTTTAATTAGTAATTAAAGAGAATTTTGTTAAAAAGTTAGTTATTACTTTCCAAAACAAAAATCACGTCATTTTCTCTTAACTTTCTCTCTCCATTCTCTCCTCAGCCAAACACTCAGGTTTTCATCAAATTTCCAGAGGTGAGGTGGTTTATAACTTGATTTTATTGTTTCGAATTGTTTTATAAAGATTGTTTACACAAAATCTTATAATAACCTTGTGTTTTCTTAGCTTTTCACCAATCAATTGAGGGAGAAACTTCACAATAAGGGTAAGGTCTGAGATCTCCTCTATTGTATGGTTCTTTACTGAAATTCCCAAGCACTTGATCCTTGTTTTTGTGTTTCTAATATGATTTTGATGATTTTTATTGTTTAATTGAATTATTTGGGGAAAATGAGTTACTTCACGGATTGGATCTAATTTCCAGTAATTAAGGATGCTTTGATTTATATTTTGGATGTTTAATAATGTTGATAAGTGATTTTTATCAATGGAATCCCGAAACTTAGGAATCTCTATTTGTTTAGGTTGTTCGTTTTGAGGTTTTGTGGTGTTTCTGTGGTTGTAAGGTTGCTAGAGGTTGTAGGTTGTTTTGGATCTATTTTTAGATGTGTTTTGATGATGAAAATGATGTTGGATTGATAGATGTTGGCTGGGTTGTGTATCGAAGTGTTTTGGTTATGTTTTCAGTTGTTGTGGAGGGTTAGATGTGAAGATTTTGTGAAAATCCAAAAAGGATTGTGGTTGTTGTGTTTAGAATGCATTATGATGCACTAATCCTCTATTGTTTTGTGGTAAAATCAGGGGAGGTTGATCCGAAAGTGATTGGAGAAGTGTTGGAGGCTTCAGATACTTGATTTTGCATCGGCGAATCGAGGTTTC